>VZTU01001786.1:493110-524025 GCA_013400835.1 Zapornia atra | reverse complement strand
GGGGGGGGGGACGGGGGACACAACTTACAACCTACAGCCTCTGTCCTGCTTTGAGAAGTTTTAGTCATTAGACAGTAGATTCTATCACCTTACCTAGCTGACCTCAGCATGTTCCTGCAGAAGTAAATGGTGGGTCATGAAGGGGAGGTTGGGTCTGCAGGTGTCATGGCTTTCCCCAGCTGTGAAATCAGAACTCTTGATGAAAGACAGTCTCTAGTCACCCACCATCCCTTCAAATTGCATTTTTCCAGTTAACATGCAGTCATCTGACTGGAACTACACTTGGAAACATATATAATCCTAATAAAACATCACAGCAGCTCGTTCAGTGAAGCAGAAAAACCCAACACAGTTCTGTACAGGACATTTCTTGTCTGTGAGGGGAAAGGAGAACTGAGGTAGATTTATTGCTGAAACTTTGTTTTGGTATAGCTTAACTGACATCCTTACTATAACATCCTGAAAGCTTCTTAGTATTTCTATTGCTCATCCATCACACAAAAATCCTCTCACAGCTTCAGTTCGTGCAGGACCAGATAATACCCTGATCTAAAGTAAGGGTTATTTGGATGTAATTCCACATAAAAGGCAAGGCAAAGTGCTGCAAACAGTATTAGTGTGACAGGAAGGGAAGGGTTAGCAAGCGCAGTCCTTAGTTATCAGTGAAATGAAACCTAAAGTCTACTTCACCTACTGCCTGGCTACTTCAAGGGTTAAGTGCCACAACCTTATGTAAGGGAAACCACAATGCACATGTCAAGCAGGTAGTTTATGAACACTTTCTCCTTACATTTTTATATTCTTCCAGACTAGGACTGTCTCCTGTTAGGCACAGGGCAGTGCTCACCTCAACAGGGCTCTGAGATCGACCCCGGCTCCAAGGTGTCACTGTCACCAACATGTCAAGGTACAAACAGTGCAGTCCAGGAGGCTGAGCAGGGAGGGAGCACTGCACCTACACCCCTTGATGGGCTGCTGTACTTGGTAAGATATGATACACCATGATGCATCATCACTGCTCTACTGTACAACAACCTGGACACCATGACATTATCCCTCTAACAGAGACAGCACTAAGATTTCCCAGTTAGTCGGCGGCCATAGACAATCATCTACAGAAGCCTTTTGGTCTCTCTACTAGTACCTGGGACTTGGCCATAGTACCATCACCACATCACTGAAATCCAGCCTAGGATGCCTTTTATTTACTAGTCTGATCTGAAGAAAACTGGCACCTTGAACTCTGCACAAGAGTTGTCATGCTCTGTCACATAGGACACAAATTCCCTCTGTAAGTATATTTAAAAAAAATAGAGCAGCACAAGCCAAATCATTCTCAGCTGACAAACAGCTGCCTTAAGAAAAAGTTAATTAGGTTTTCAGGTTTGTATCATTTGGTCATTTTTAAACACCATCTACCTTACCTGACACACGATACTGCCAATGAAAACTCTACAGCTCCAATGATGTTTGCCTTTGTAACACAAACCTGGCTATTCAAAGCTAATTATGTCAGCAGCCTAGACCTCCAGGTCAACTACTACCCTGGTCGCACAACCCTTTCAATATTTCAGATGACTCCATTGTGCAGTATCGATACCTCAACTCTTCCAAAGCATAACAGCTATCCCAACAAGATCTATGCAGTTGTACTGGTGCCCATAAGAGCATGGAAAGGAGAAAGTAGGATGAACTCCATGCAGTTTTGAATAGCCCATTCTGTTAGGAGTGTCACATCCTGAGGGTTATTCAACAGTCAAATTTCTTCTAAGTGACACAGGAAAGCAGACTTAGGTTTAGTTGTATGTGGCCACCTTTCTTTTTTGATGAGATATGGGGAGTTCAGCTTTAGTAAATTGTGCTGGTCCCTCAATTTTATATATTTATATTAATAACTTTATTTACTTTTGGTTTTGAATAAGTCTTCAATCTGAAACACTACCAGTGACATTAACAGCTTAAGTTACTTCAGCAGTTACTTCCCTGTAACTGGTGAGTGAGAGAACGTAAAGGGTGAAAGTGAAGTCTCAATTTTGGTCACCCACACCTTTGAGAAGCAAAGGATTAATTATAACATTTTCCTCTTCTAAATAGGGGAAGATTTCTTTAAATTTAGATGCTTTGCTCAGCAGAAACTCAACTATATGGATACATTAAGTGTCAATTCATAAGCCAATAGAAGTCATAGACAAATAGTTCAAAAGACTCACAAATTGAGAGAATGTTCAGGTGTCCACAGTTTCTTAGTTTCTTGTAAAGCACCATCATGAAAGATTACATTCTGCTGAAAGTGCAATGAACTGAGAAACTGGCTGCAGTATGGCAGAGTAAAGCTGCTTTCTGATACAAATTAACATTGCTTGGTGGATCTGGACAAGGACAAAGGAGAACAGTATGAATGGAGAAAGAAACAGCTGACTGGACAAGACCTCCACTATGGTCAAACAATGCTGTTCCACCAATAAAAAATGTTAGTCAGTAAATGAAAACTATGAAGGTCATTCTTCTCAGGACTGACATTTACTTACATAATTCCATAAAAGATAGTTTCAGGAAGTTTCACTTCCATTTTTACCTCTTAAATTTTTTTTCCTACTCCTGTATATTCCCTCCCTTCCCATCTTCTGTTTGTTTTCCCTCATACATCCCACATTTTCTTCCCTGCTAATAAAATAAACAAGAAAGAGTAGCTTGCCTGTTTGCCAAGCTTTCCACCACTCGAGTTTCATGACAGTGTGAAATAAAAGAGAATCTTTTTCAAAATAAAAATCCTTAAAGTCATCCTTTCCCAAGTCCAGGATCAGCAGGCCTTATTGTGCCAAGCAAGGTAACAAGAGGCACACAGCAGGCACTTCCTTCAGCTACCCATATTGTTGGCTCCGTGTTCAGAGAAGGGGATGTGACTTTTCCTTGCACATACAAGCAGCCTGCTAGGGCAGAAAATTGAGCCAACATACTGCATAAGTGGAAAGAATCAGATTTTGGAGAAGACAACTAGCAGGGTTCCACTCAGGGAAATAGAGAGCAAGATGTATGAACTCCTTTTCTGAAGTGCTTCACGAGCAGCAGCTACGTGCTGCTTCCATCCCTCAGGACGGACTGTACCGTGCTCTTCTCCACACCACTCGGTACGTTATACCCAAGGTTGCACAAGTATCCTGGAGACCTGAGTGCATTGCTGGATGGAGGAAGGGGGAGGGCAAGATGACTTATGAATAGAGCTATTCACCATATCCCACGGTGGGCATTCTTTTCAGCTTGAAACAGCAGCCAGGCTCTCCAACACTGACCACAGCTGGAGGCTCTGCCAAAAGAGATGCTGAGAAAGGGGAAAAAACCTCCTCCTTGATTTGTATTTAATCAAAGCAAGCTACTGCCAAGACTCACACCATCCGGGGACTTAAGATGCCTCTATGTTTTGAATAATAGACTTTCCTGTTGATAACTAGACCTGGATTACCTTTTTTTTTTCCATGCAAAAAGAAAAGCAGCCCAGGCCAACTGGAGCCATTGGGAGATTGATGCCAAGCTGTGGGAGTAGCTTTGGACAACTATTTTTTCTTCAAAACGTCAATCTGTTCTACTGTTTCTGAGAGCTGAAGCCAAACAAGGCAGTATGTTAAAGTCAGGTTGCATAAAAACTAAAGGGCAATAATCTCAGAAGTATTTTTTAAAAGCCTGAGATGTTTATCAAGAACAGTTTGATCCCAAAGGATTTTCATTTTAGTTCAGGAGAAAGCTATAAAAACAGTGACTTGTAAAACTCCAAGACATTACCAAGGCCTCAAGAGCCAGGCAAGCTGATTTGTCTAAGCACCCTTTACTACTATCATATCTGAGCAACACTCCTAAGGGACTTCTTCCTCTTCTTGAGTGGCCTCTCCAGAAATTCTATGTCTCTCATGTAAGTCAGATGCTTCTGAATGTTTGAGACTGGAAAGTTCAGCTGCTAGTGTCCTGCTAACAACTGTGCTAAGGACAAAAGCTCAGATGGATTTCATCAAGACCTTTGTGGATTGTAAGTCATCTTCTGCCTTGTGTAAGCTATATTACCACAAGAATTAAATCTTTAAATCATTTCCTTCAAATAATTAGTTAATTAGGGTAGTTTAAGGGGATATACAAACAGTGCCAAGATTGCAAATGCTATTTCCTACATACCTCCTGTATAAAGCCTACTGCAGAGCTGGGAGTTGCTGCCATAGTGAGTGAGCATCTCAAATGTAGCTTGCATAGAAGATCTTGCCCCAGAGTACTACAATTATATTTTGCAAAGTTCAGACTTGTAAAATGCAGATAAATTTTCATATGAAGCACCTGCTTGGTTCAGGTTAGCAGTGTAATCTAAGCAGCTTTACTCCTATTGCCTATGTACTGTGTTGCATTACAGCAGGTTCTTACCTGAAGCAAACAAATCATACATGCTGGCAATAAACAAGGACCTGTGCCTAATAACTGACACATACCATGTCCACACACCTGAGTGGTCCAAGAGTATCTCAAGTTTATTTTCAGAAAACTATACAGAGCCTCTTTGAACAATCAGTGCATACTTTATGGCATTCAGAAGAATTTTGGAAAGTCTATCCATTTGCAGGTCTATACCAAGCTGAACAATTTAGAAAAGCCCAGTCCTTTGGTGCAAAGCCCTTTTAAGGAGCCTGGCTTAATGAAGAGTTTGAGAGCAGATGCCAATACTGGGAAGAACAAAACAATGCACCTGCAGCAGCTCCATGATTTCTAGCTGCATTGTCCCTACTTCACTTCTGATCATGATTCAACAGGAAAGTACAGTAGCAGAGCTCCAGACAAGCAACTTCAAATTCAGCTACATTTTTGCATTAATAAGGCACGTGGGCTGGGAAAGTAGAAGTATGTCCTTGAGAAGCAGACATCCCCTGCTACAGCCCTTACTGAATGCTATCAGGAGCCATGGATATAGCATTTGAAGGAACTGGCAAACAAAAGCTGCAAGAAGGTTTGACAGTGAGGATACTGAGCTATAGGAACTTACTATACAAGCAGATACATGCTCCTACTCTGGAGGTTTGTCTGGTGGCAGTCAGTATCCAGCACAGAAGCTAGAGGTCATTCTGCAACTGAGATGTGAGGAGCTGTGTTGTGCAGAGAGTCGATGTCTCTGCTTCTGTGCTCCAGGGCAGGCAGCTTTAATTAGCAGAGCCCAGATGTACACAGGCCTCCGATTAGATGGTTCATGACCCAGAACACAAACAGCTTTAACAAAGTACTAATTCCACTTCAAAAGGCAACCCCTTTAATTAATTTATACAAGCCTTGAGGCTAGAATTACCATCCAAATATTACTGGTCTTAAAAAGGAGGAAGTGAATAAGGGAGGAGGTAGCAGCATGGATAAATTATAGCCAGGAGCGCTGGCACCAGACATATGCATTACCTGGCCTGCTGGTTGGGACAGTGAAGCAACTGGCAAAGCAACAGAGAACTGCTATAGCAACTTCTTGCAGCTTCACAAGAAGTGCAACACTGCAGTACTTCAGGCAGATTGTAGCCTTCAAAAACAAGAGTAAGACTTTGGAACAGTTTAACAGTGCAACCAAGAAAATGCCTTCAAAGGGCCTTTAGCTCCCCAAGAAAAAGGCATAGCAATGTGCAGGTGAGGTTCAGAGAGGAAGAGCCCAAGGCAGCATACCATACCCAGCTTATCAGCCTGTGCTCCATCCTACAACTCCTTGCCTTTTTTGCTGCCAGGGTCAGATGAGCAGAGATATCTAGCTGGGAGGCAGCCAGGTCAACAACAGTTTAACACTGATGAGAAAAGAACCTACATCTCCTCTCTTCCCTTATCTGCCACTGACCTGGTGTATGCTAGAAAGGCAAACACTTACCTTGTTCTACATCAGTGTATTAACTCCTATAAATATTTAAATGCAATTTCAAAAGAGATCTCCAGAATAATTTTAAATAATATCCCCTATATTCCTAGTGGCTGTTGGCCAACAACAGGACTCTGCCTTCATGCTTAGTGAGCCAGTTTCCTCTAGCCATATGCCTGCCCTCCAAGCCAGCCAAACTGATCCCAAAACCATGCAACTACAGCAGTACAATACTAACCCTGAGATCAAAAAATTAGCAAACTCTGTTTCAGGCACACACAGAGAAATGAGTCCTAACATACCAGGCAGCCAGAACAGGCAGAATGACTTGTGAAGATGATGAAAAGTAAAAACAGTCTGATACCCTGGGAACAGCAAGACCACTGCAGGGAGAGTGAAGGATTATATAAAAGCAAACATTGTCAAATGACTCCTGGGTCCACTTGAGTATGTAGTTTTATCATCAGCTGCCTTGGATACCAGAGCATGCCCTTAGTCTCCTAGATGGATGGCAGTTTTAGAGCCTATCTGTCCATAAAACCATTTCTTCCCAATACTGCTTAGGCCTGTTTGCCTTGTAAGGTAAAGGAAAGCAGAAGAAAGGTTGTTTAGGTGGAACAGATGAATTGCACTCACAAGTTTCTTAATTGTCTGTATGGAAACGCTAGTCTTTAGAAACAGTATAGGTGAGTTAGAAAAAAAGTAGGTGATGAGACTGCTTTCACAGGGCTTTGGTACACAGGAGGAAAACAATGCCAAACTCCATCCATATATGGAAGGAACTTCATTACCTAGTCCTCTCCAAGACAGTACTAAAGTGGGCTGCTAGTAAATGCACCTCCTAGTGCCTTCCTCCTAGTGCCTCTTCCCTTGCTTTACAGAAAAGCTTCATGCCACCTTAACATTTTGGTATATAATTGCCTGCCCTGCCTTCCTTTTCATGCAAGTGTCACAAGAACTAATGTTGTATCCACAGTATGCTCAATGGTGTCTCTGCCAACACATTTAATTAGGCCATCCATTACTCTGCCTCAGCAAGTTACGTATCAGATTCACCTTCTTACTACTAGACCCGACCACAGGGACTATTCACAGTTCCATCTGTGTGAAACCCTTATGCAGCCCTTATTAATGTAGGGCTTATGAACTGCAGTATTGAATGTGTTGCAGCTATTAAATGCTCTTACCAGTTTCACCAACAGAAAACAGAGGCAGAGAATAAGGGGCATGCCCACAACCCCATGGGGAAATACACATCAAGTAATGACTCAACTTCAATTCCCATGTAGCAGTCACACTTCTCCAAGTTCATGTTACCACACTGAATCCTTTAAGAGGGCTCAGGTGCCTAAAATCAGTCACATTCTCAAAGCTGTTGGTAGAAGACCGCCAAAATATTCCATAGTCTTAATTTTCTTAATCAGTGCTTAATATAAAACTCCTGTCAGTAAGGCATCAAACAACTTTTCACAGAATCACAAGTTGGAAAAGACCCTTAAGATCAAGTCCAACCATTCCTGTCCTAAGCTAAACCATATCTCTAAGTACCTCATCTACCCTTTTTTTTAAACACAGCCAGGGATGGTGACTCAGCCCCTCCCTGGGCAGCCTGTTCCACATCTCCACAAGTCTTTTAGTGAAAAATTTTTCCCTAACATCTGATCTGATCCTGCCCTGGCATGGCTTAATGCCATTTCCCCTTGTCCCATCACCTGTTACTCAGCTGAAGAGACCATTTCCCACCTCTCTACAACCTCCTTTCAGGTAATTGTAAGCAGTGATAAGGTCTCCCCTCAGCCTCCTCTTCTCCAGACTAAACATCTCCAGTTCCCTCAGTTGCTCCTCATAGGATTTGCCCTCCAGCCCCTTCCCCAACCTGGTTGCCCTTCTCTGCACATGCTTGAGGACCTCGATGTCCTTCTTGTAGTGAGGGGCCCAAGTTTTCCTACTGGAAATCTCAAGTTTCCCATATCAAGATCCTGAGCAGTCCATACAGCCTGTTCCCAACACAGGCACTTGCATCCCCATCAGTAAAGCAGACACAACAGATTGCCCAGTGTGGACACTGCACAATTTTACTCACTTCCATCCAATAACAAAAAATCTGCAGGGACCAGAAACAACCCATTTTCTTTCAGGACATTATCATGCTGTGCATCTGATCAACAAGTAAGCAACATGCATGTAATCATGAAGCTGGCTAACTAGAAAAATAAGTTTTCTTAAAACCCCCCATAAAAGCATTTTCCTTTGTCAGACTCTTACTGATGGCAAACCTACATCTCCTAGGGCTACATGACTTTTTATGACGACAGCAGCAAGTATAACGATGGCGAGAAGCCCACACAGCTTGTATCTATCCAAACCGTCAGCTATGGTTTTAATTTAGCTGCAATTTAGACAGCCAACTTCAACATACTGAAGAAGGCAGAGTTGTTTTAAAGCATAGGGAAAGACAAACCATTCAGAAGCAATGGAAAAAGGAAGTTCTGGTGCTTTGAGCACTCATAGATCTTGAATAATTTGGGAAGGTGGGGAAGAGAACAGAGCTCTCCTGTAGAGCTGGGGGATTTCTTTTTTTTCAATTTTTTTAACAAAACAGGAGGGTTTTTGTATTTGTCCTTGAAATGTGCAAGGCCTCTTTGATCAATAGCATCTTTGTTTTCTTAGCATTGTCCACTTGTAACGTTTCTTCATAAAACTTTGCTTATTTCTGCAAGAGGATGCAAGGAAAACATGTCTCCTAGCAGAGCAGGAAAAAAGGTGGCATGGAAATCTAAAGGTACCTGGAACAGGTAGGCAAGAGTCAACAAGAGGAGAACAAGGAGATGAAGGTTACATATGGATGCCCTTCATTGACCAAAGCTCAGATCCCATTTTCTGTGTAAAGGTTTAAAGTTTGCATCACAAACATCAAAGACTAACTAAATGTCTTGCTTTTAAAAGAAACCAGAGAAAGCTTGTTCTGAACATAGCTTTCTTCTAGATTATACCACTATATACAAAGCACAGCAGGAAGACTTATACTGCTTAAGTAGTGTGCTTAAGGGATATAGGGAGCCCAGGGTATTGCAAAGAACTGGACTTCAACCTTTTGACTACTGCTTTCTGCTGTTGTACAGTTTCCTCTGCTTCCACCTAAGCACTGCTGCCACTCCTGACCAAACTACTGAGCTGTGAATTCCTAAACGTAAGAGCATAAGCATAGATCACCCCTATGATGGCAGGAAATGTGCAGCTGGTGAGCAATGATGCCTCTTTAACCACCCAGGCTCTGCAGAGGAGTTTCCAAAACTAATCACAAAATGACAAATGTTAATACCCATTCTGGTTTCTCTAAAGGCATTAGGGTCCAGCTATGTAATGGAATACAGACATTCCTAGATTTTATCTCACTGCTTTCTCTTCATCAATCAGTTTTAGTTTACAGCACAGAAGTAACTACAATGTACCAAGAACTGAATTCAATTTAGGACCTGAAGAAGAGTTTCAGCTATTCTAAACCAGCTTTTTAATAAGGAATATATAAGAAAAGCTTCTTAAGCTGGTCTTAATATTTATTGCTTTTTAGTAACAGGAATAGGAGCAAAAGGCCTGATTTTAACAGAGAGCAGCCAGTGGGGTTGCAGTCTGGAAATGCCCTGTGTAACCCCAAGGGCTTGTGAAGCCCACTTAAACAAAAGAAAAAAGGGGGGAAAAAAGCACATCATACAGAAGAAAACCCACACAAACCAAACACTTGAGTTCACTGGGAACAAGAGTGCCTGATTAGACAGGCTCTTCTCAGCCAGAGTTCTGGCCCATCGGCTGACATGAAGCAGTGGTACCCCTAAGGCCGCCGGCAGCTATTTCAGCCCCGCACCCAAGGCAGGCTCCCACCTCACGTCGCCCCCGCACTGCTGAAGCGGTGGGCTCTGCTCAAGCTCAACAGAGCACAAATAAAACCACGTTTATAAAAAGATGCGGTATCTCTGCAGCTGGTTTTGACGTTCCAAGCAGCTATGAATTCCCAGGTAGGCGTACATCACTCAGAAGCAGCATCCGCCCGGTCCCCCCTGCCCAGCCGTGCTGCTCCCGTGCCTGCCCGAGCCCTGCCCCACAGCCCTGGCTGCAACGCCACCTCGTGTTTCGTCATCGCAAACAAGTCCGTACGGACTCCCGGGTAGGCACTCACTGACCCGGCTCGGCTAGATTTCCTTACTCCTAAGGATCAAGCCCCTTGTACCGCTGAGATAGCAACAGCTGCCCACCAGAAACAGCCTTAGAGAATCGTTAGCTCTAAGTTCTAGCAGCCAGTGTAGCCCAAAGCCCTGGGAACAGCCTGCTCCAGCATGTAACTTGTTCTAAGGTAACTCTACAAAAGGTCAAGGCCCAACCTTCACCATTTTCATTCCTATTCTTAGTTCCCTTAGTCTCCAAACCCCACAGAACACTGCCTTAAAGATATATATATATATATATAAATCATCCTGATAGCATCTGCCACAAACAATCTCTGCAGTTCATGCAAAACAGTCCAATTACTCTACTTCCACTGGATGCAGAGAAACTTTCTACTGATTTCACTACAGCTAGGAACTAACAGGACACCTGCAAGCTGCCAGAACAAAATCCTGCCTAATCTTTTTTGGTTTTGTAGGGATTTCAGTACTGCAGCTTGCTTTAGAGAATGAGCAGGATGGGAAGCCACCATTAAATCACAGAATCACTAGTTGGAAAAGACCTTTGAGATTGAGTCCAACCATACCCATTCTCTACTAAACCATATCCCTGAGCACCTCATCTACTCATCTTTTAAATACGTTCAGGGTCAGTGACTCAACCCCCTCCCTGGGCAGCCTGTTCCAGTGCCAAATAACCCTGTTGGTGAAGAATTTTGTTCTAATGTCTAATCTGACCCTGCCCTGGCACAGCTTGAGCCCATTTCCCCTCGTCCTATCACCTGTTGCTTGGGTGAAGAGACCAACAACCATCTCTCTACAACCACCTTTCAGGTACTTGTAGGTGGTGATAAGGTCTCCCCTCAGCCTCATCTTCCCCCCAGTTCCCTCATCTGCTCCTTGTAAGGTTTACTCTCCAGCCCCTTCACCAGCCTGGTTGCCTTTCTCTGGACACACTCCAGGACCCCAATATCTTTCTTGTATTGTGGACCCCAAGACTGAACACAGCATTTGTGGTCTCTCCAATGCCAAGTACAGGGGCACAATCACTCCTCTTGACCTGGGAAATGATACAGACTCATACAAAAATCATACATGAACTCTCTAGGCGGGGCTGAAATCATCCTTCACCCAAAGATCTTTCCCATCCATCCCTGCTTTCAAACTGTAGCAACAGCCTACTTCCAACCAACCTCATCCAGCAAAAAAATTTGGAAACAAGCTTTTCCTTATTACCTGGTCATTTGGGCAATGCTGGAAGAGGAATGTTGTTGCCCAAGCTTTATTTCAAGAGAGAAAAAACAACTGTATACAAAAGCATAGCAGACCTCACATATTAAATATCAGAACAAAAAATGCAGTGTTGACTGCAGAGTTTACACATTGAAATTAACTTGTATATTTAAAGATACAATTATAGAATTTCCAAAGAAAAGAACTACAAATAATAAGTGGTCTGGCAAAGCCAAAACATTCTTTACAGATTTAAACTGCTTTAATCCAAAATAACATTTGACCCCCAAATTAAGCATGCTTCATTTGTATTTTGAAGGAACTTCCAAAGGAAAAAAACCCTCAAGATTGTTATAACAAGAAATAATCTCAAAGCTGAAAATAATTAAATGTTTAGAAGATGCCAAAGAGAAAACTGTCCCCTCCTAAGGATTATGAAAGACTCATTTAGTAGTTCGATATCCTGAGAAGTTCTGTTTGCCTCCAAACTTTAGTTGAAATAGAACTACATCAAGTTTTTCAAGACCTATCATGTAGGAACTTTAGCCAAAAAAAGTTTACTTTTTCTAAATGATACTGGTTCTTAGACACACCAGCACCACACCCCTCAAAAAATATCTTGGAGCTGATTTTAAAACCTTTGCTTTCACTTTTCCCCCCAGCCTTCCTTAAATTGTTTTACCCTTTCTGCTCTGAAAGTCTATGCAGCTCCAAAATAATTCTATTTTTTTAGAAATTAAATACACAAGGACATCTTCAGGGCTTTGAATGAAAACCATGGAGGAAAAAAAAAACCCAAAACAATAACCCACAAAAAAGAACACGGACCCTAGAAGCACTCCATCTGCTTGCAGGAGGATGCTGCTTTCTCCAGATGTTACCTGTTGTCTGGATCATCACCTTAACCTGCAAAGCATAACTAGATACAAAAATCCTCCAAAGTCTTAAATACTTCTGTTAGTCTCTGCCAAAGTAATTTGCCAAAGGAGGAACACATACATTGATTGCCATGTTCTTTCAGACCAAAGGGTTCATCTAGCTAGAGACAATAGCAAGGTGTAAGCTGTTCACTAGACTGCAACACCCTACAAAAGACATTCAGGGATGTTTTTGCCACTATCACAGAATTGTAGGGGCTGGAAGGGACCTCGAGAGCTCATCGGGTCCAACCCCCTGCCAAAGCAGCTCCCCAGCTCATATTGCACAGGTCGGCATCCAGATGAGACTTGAATATCTCCAGAGAAGAAGACCCCACCACCTGCCTGGGCAGCCTATTCCAGTGCTCTGTCACCCTCACTGGGGAAAAGTTCTTCCCCATGTTGGTGTGGAACTTCCTGTGCTCCAATCTGCAGCCATTGCCCCTTGTCCTGTCCCCACAGAGCACTGAAAAGGGGCTGGCCAATTCCCCCTGCATCCCATGTCTAAGATATTTATAAACATTAATTAGGTCCCCCCTAAGTCTTTTCTCTATCCCACCTGAAGACTCTGGATTTAAAATCTGAATGGCCTGGGCAGGAGAAAAAGCCTGTTACCAACTGTTTATATACACCAAGCTAAGTGAAAGCAGACCAGGAAGGTCAGAGATGCCCAGGACCCGTTCGGAAGCAACACAGCAGCTACAGGCACTTCATAAACTGATGTAAGAGACACCAGCAAAGCCCTAACACTCTTCTGTCAGTTTAGTCTTTCAGACCAACCTGGGTGGTGGCCTTTTGGATAACTTTGTCACTGACTAGGTATGGCTGGAGCTGATGAAATATTAGCAAGTCAGCTGGAGAAGCTGAGACAGAAGGGTGACACAGAAGGGACTCGAGGCAAGCAGAAGTTAGAGGTTAGCTAAAACAACTCCACCACACTGATAGGAGAGGCCATGAACACCTAAGAAAAAGGCAAGCTCATACAGTATTTCCCCTCTATCTGCTCTCCCAAATTCAAAGTGTTTTCAGCTCCAGGAATTCCCCAAGTTTGAGGCTGTTGTTTATATTGTATGCCAGCTGCACAGCCTGGTTTCTTCTTCCCTTACCTAATCAGATACTCAATCTTCCTGTCTCATGGCTTATGCTGGATTATTGTGACTTCTGTTCTGGAAACAGCCTGTTTAGGAGTGGAATAATCTTTGTAAACAATTTGATTTCCAGAGATCTATTTTTCATCTCACTCTTACAGCTTCTCAGAATCCAGTGAAGATATATGTTCACATGCTAGTTTACCCCTCCTAGGAGGTTACTACCCTGAATACCAAAAGTTATACACTTTAAAGAGCTGTCTTTTCTCAAGGTTTTCCATCTAAAACTGAACTAAGTAAGATTAAGCAGCTTGGTTTTCCCTTCAATTGATGTTTACTTTCTGCTGATGCACACACACATCAGTATTTCCTTAAATCCCTCAGAGCAGTATGAAGCATTACTAATTCTGACAGTCATGCATTTCTTAGTTATACCAAGGCACACACACCCCAGTCATTTTCAGTTCTTTTGAAAAAAAGGAATCAAAAAAGGTCCATTGACTAAACAAACTGTCCAGTAGCATAAATACTTTGCCTCAAGTGCTTCAAAATGTTTGATGGTGAGATAAGAGGCAGCTGCTTCTGCCTTCCACAGCCTTCAGTAGGAACAAGAGATGTGGTTCTTCACATCTGGTGCTGTTCTCTTCACAACCTAGAGATGTTCCACTTGCTCAGAGGATGCTTTCTTAGTGCTTCACTGGCCAGGTATCACCAGCCTGTTTAGCAGGCACAGAAAATGCACTTTTAAAGTGTGCCCATAGTGAGACATGCCAGGTTCTTTGACCTCAAAGCATCAGTTTTCTGAATTACTTCAAAACAGGAGTTACTTCCCTAAGCCAAATAAACCAGACATCACTGAACAGTAACATGCAAGTTTGAGAACTGGCACAAGATTTAAGGGCAGGAAGGAAAACTGGAAGACAATGCAGAGATCCTTTGTGTGGTACCCATTATTCCAAAAAACTGGTACAGCCCAGGAAAGAACAGGATAACTCCTCCAAGAACCAGCATACTTCTTGTGGCTAGTGCAAATGCCATAAGTAGAAACAAACAATACCCCCCCCCCTTCCCAAATATTAATTTATCATCAAGGAAAATATACTAAAGACTTAAAAGAAATATTGCTCATTTTACTGCTTTTCTTCTCTCTGATCATGCACTCCTGAACAGAAACCACATATGCCTTTCTCAAAACCAGACAAATTTTAGTGAAGTCTGTCAGAAAGGACTCAGCTATCTACTCCCTGTAACAGCCATGTAATTTAGTCTACGGATGTGGTAGCCAAGCCCTTTGAGCTGTATCTGGTAGTTTGGACTAGACATTTTATGAGCATAGTTCATTTTGCTTGAAGACACAAGTGCACACACACACTGAACTTTTATTAAGGACACATCTAGAAAGTGTGACCTAGCTTAGGGTGTTTGGGTCACACCCAGTGATGTACACTAGCAAATAACTGATAAACTTAAGTCTAAAGTGCCAATCCTGCCTCTTCAGACTGTAGAGCAGCAACCTAGACAGTCTGCTCATCAGTAGTTCAAAACTGATGATTGTTTTCCTTGGCACCAAAGTTTTCCAGTAAACTCTCTTTGCTTATTTTTGCCAGACTTCAAAGGCAGATTACTCTAGAACTATACAGTTTTCAAGTCAAAGGAGAAAAAACAAGTATCTTTTTAGCTCCAGCTTGCATCGATTTAAGCCACTTTTCCTTGTTTTCAGCTCCAATAAGTATTTCAAACACATACTGCCAAGCATTTCTTGGAGCATTAGTACTTGCAATTAAAACCACACCCTATCTTAAGCACCCATGTATAGATCTCACCAAAACAAATACCTGTGTGTATTTGTCAATGTGGGGAGCCCTGACCAGCAATCAAGGAATATGCTGGAATTTTGGGATCTGAAATTTTTTTCCACAGTCATTTCACCAAGTAACAAAAACACATGAAAGTTACCAACTAGATAGATTAAATCTCTAGTCTGTGTTCCCAGCTAACCAGTCAAACTACAGATTGCTACCTGGGTGCTGGACTGCACCCTTGTTCCTCCTGCCTCATGTTCTTCTCCAACCCAGCTGAACCTGTTGAGGACATACCATGCACAAAAGATTCCTACCTGACAGTCAGCAATCAAGCTCTTCAGTCTTCATATGACGAGCTGATAACTCGTGCTAGCAAGGCTTCCACAAAAAGTCTTTAATAAATAAGTAGTACAGAGCAATTAAGTCTTGATCCAGATGGGAGCTGGCTGCACATGTATACCTTGTATCAGAATCAAGCTCTTTAATGCTCAGAACTGCAGACAACTCAAATTCAGAGCTTTGTTTTGGACCTACGCCTGTTTTTAATGTAAGAGTTTGCATCATTTTAAGTTTTTCTAAGATCAGCTTCCATGGAAATATACTCCTTTGACACAACTCATCAGTTGGAGTATCTGAAGGCCAGATCTCAACTTGATTTATTGGCTTGGCTCCCTTTAACCCATCAGACATTTGCATTTCATAACATCCTAGCAAGTAGCTCCAGATTGCAACAAGTAGGATGCAACCAAACTTTCTGCCCCAGATCTGGCAATGACCACGTAAGTTATGCTAGTTGTCCTCAGATTCAGCTGCTGCCACTGAAGTATTGCTGTAGTGACAGGTGGTCTCACTCATAGAAGAGTTAGCTGTGAAGAAACCAGGCATGATTCTTCAGAAGCTTGAGACACACAGTAACACTTCAATCAGTTCACTTTGTAACATAGTTGCAGGTGTCCTACTCACATCTGACTTGGTCACTAGTGGACATACCCTTTGGAGCTGAAGAACTTGTGCCAGATGCTGAGAACATTACCAGCCATCCCATTTATGCACTAGCATAGAATCAGAGAATCATTTTGGTTGGAAAAGGCCTTGAAGATCATCAAGTTCAACCATTCAGTCAAGCTAACACATGCTTGACTAAATTCAGGAGGGCGAGAAACACAGATCTCCGGAAATCCTTTCATGCTGTTACAGCTATTCCCACTTTCCCCTCAGCAAGATGATGGGGATGAATTATTCACTACAGCAAAGGGACTCCAATTCCTTATGCTGTGTGCTCTGGGGTCAGAGCACTGGGATGTTTTAACAGTTCTACCAAGAGTTCCTGAAATGTGTAACAGCAGCTAATGGATCTGCCAGACACAGCTTCTTAAAAATATCATCAAGCTTCCTAATGGAAACTCCAGCCCTTCTCTCCCTGTTGTTTCATACATATATTAAAAGTATCATTTCACTCATGTTAAGCATAAAAACACTGTCCTCCACTTGCATTTGACGCAGTGCCAGATCTCCAGTGCTATTTCTAGGGCAATAAATTAAGACTTGATCAAGTTATGTTTACATTACTTCCTAAGGAAACATGCATGTGAAAAACCAATAACAAAATAGGGAGCCTAGTGTCCTAAAACAGAGTTATGCCTCCCCTTGGTCTGAAATAAAGTATTGCTTTGGGTGTAATTCCACTAGCTGTAGGATAAGCTTGTTGTTATTACAGCTAGCTACACCAATTTGTATGAAATACCTGAGTTGAGCCTTCACCTAAAGCCTCAAACCAGCTCTCTTGTCACTGAAGTGCAGAAATGTTCCTCTCAGCCATTCCAGGCTGGGACTAGACATGCTGAAACACCAAAAGGCCACTTCCCAGTGGTACTCACCTGAACCACACTGTTGCACAGCTCACAGCTGATGCAATAAAGTGGAAGCCCACACTGCCTGAGAAAAGCTGCCCTCCTATTTCCCTCACAGCATATCTGGTCCAAAAAAGCTTTTCAGCCCTTGTTTACTGATTCATGGTTAAATGTGCAAAAGAATCCAAACTAATGAAAGGCCCTGAATCCACTGATGAACTGGTACTGCACAGCCTGCTCCAGTAGCTATAGTCTCTATCATACACACCAAGAAGCTCATTTATTGGTACTTCTCTCTCATTTAAGAGTTTCCATCAGAGCCCTCACACACCCAAGTTCCAAGCAGATGCCCTCTTGGCATGACTCAAGCTCCCAACATGCCTACAGTGGTCATAAAAACCTGGCCACAAAACTCCTGATGTTCAAGCGCTCCCAGGGTCACATCCTTTCACTTGAATTTGCTGCTTCAGACTCTGACCCAAGAATGCCGCAGCCAGGACGGGGAGGAGAACCGGAAGGGAAAGGGAAGACTCCTGGGGTGGGATACGGACTGTTTCCCGGGACAGCGAATCAGAGCAAGAACCAGCGGCCGTACTTAGAACACACCAACCGGGTGACAACCCGTGCGACTGACTTCTTACCCTGACCAGGGCAGAACTGTACTGGATGGAATGCTCCACCGGCCCCCCGGAGCCAAACTACTCCCCATCACGCTCCCATCACCACCCCCCCAGCCCCTTTCTAAGCTGAGCATAATGCCATGTGTCACGGAATGCCCCTTTGCCTCACCTGTCCTGGTTGGGGCCCCTCCCAGCTTGCCGCGAAAGTGAACTCTGCCCTAGTTGGACCCAGGACAAGATCCACAAAGGTCAGCCTTCCCCTCCTCTCCCTTTCCTCCTCTCTCCTGCTGATCTTTAGGCTGAGCAATCACCACTACTAACTGTCACTCACGACAGAAGTCTGGCAAACAGCTCTTAAAGCCTCACCGTTCCCTCCAGTAAACTTGAAGTCTACTGCTGATACAAATCCAGATTTCAGTTAAGTCTCAGTTTTGTACTGCATGAATCCAACACAAACCTGAGAATGTTTACCTGCAGGAAGCCTGGAAAGCTTTGAGTGCTCTACCTGCTGCTAAAAAATAAGCCACCCCAGGGTAGATAACACCTTCGCTTAAAATAGTTTTCCCATCTTAAGGGAGAAGAAAGCATCAACTGAACAGAGAAAGACATCTTTCAGATGTGAGACCCTTGCCACATCCAGGAACTTTGACATCCTTTGTGATTACTGCCCATCTGAGATTCCTGCCAGGGTAGATACATGGAATAAACAAGTCTTTCAGCACTCACTAATCCAGAGTTTATAGTTAAACTTTTTTCCCCTCTTATGACCTCTGATTACTCGCCCTGGGTGGAGCCCAGCGAGCTTTTCCAGCTGAGAAGCACATGCCCCTGTTCTTCCCAATACAACCCCATCTGCAAGGTGAGCGGTAGGAGCAGCAGCTGTTAGCACATTTGCAGATCAGTACAAGCATCATACCAGATGGAAATTACCTCATCCATGCCAGTAAAAATTGAAGACTCAGCATGTGATAGGGTGTTTTATTTCTGCACTGGAATCTTTTCTTAAAAGCAAAGACAACACACTTCAGCATCGACTTAAAAACTTAAGTCAAAGGGAGACCCAGATGGCTGTGATATTCCACAGGTATTTTCTTTATTCTGTGTATATGTAGGACTCCACCAGAGTTGTGAAGCATAATATGGTATGAGCAAACTGAAACAACTCATTGAATTCCTACGAAGAGACAAGCATCTGCCTTTTCATGGGGAAAGCTGAATTCACATCAGTCTTGTGCTTGCCAAGAGCACAAGGCAAGGATGGAGAGCAGTCCTCTCCTTCGCCAGATGGCACATTCTGACTGGTTTTTCTAAAGCTCTATTTACCCACTACACAATCTCACCAGACACCCCTAGCTTTCACTGAAATCCAGGCAGTATATCGTAGCAGGGAGGGAAAGCACACAGACCTTGGTTAATGCTCTGTCAAGAGCTGACCTTATGGTGAGGTATTCTCCAGTAATTGCATGAAACAAAACACACACTCTTCACTTCAGAAAAAAAATCCTATGAGGCCAGTAAGGTCATTTACATAGTTTTAACCTTACACAACAACAAAACAATCGAATTTTCCAAATATTCACATAGATGCTATTAGCTTCTGAACTATAACTGAGTCTAGCCTGAAAATAAACAGAAATTGAACTTCTTATGGCAGGGTTTAGCAGGTCAAAAGATTTGCAAGCTAGAGCAGTGTCTTAGAGGCCAGGCTGAATTACAGAAGCAAGATCTCTGCACACATTGCTCAAGAGGTACAAAGTAACACAGGAATCCTTATTGATACACCATGGATGGCTGCTTTTCCATCACAAATCTGAAACTTTTAAAGCCAAATCTGTCCTGTTAATGAAATATCTGATCATGTTTTCTTCTCCTCCAAATTTAAGCATAATGGTATAGGAAAGAAGAGACTATATATAGTGATGCCATGAGCTAGGAAGTCTAATGGCCAGGCAGAAAGCTATTAAGAACAAGCTGTTCCACCTCCTTGCGCCTCGGTACCTTCACAATTCCAAACTTTTTTTAACCAATTTCACTTCTGAGGTCAGCACACCACCAGACATATGTCCTTTGTTGTGGGTGGCCTTAAAATTCCAGCATAACAGGTGAGTCCTGTTCACATATCACACCCATTCTTGACACAATCCCTTGTAAACTCACAGCCAGGAGCTCTCTGTACCAATTACCAATCCAATGCCAGTCTGCATAGGTGTTAACAGCCAGCGTTAAGCCCAGTAGAAATGTAGGGAGCAAGGCCATGAAAAAGAAAGTGAATGGTATGGAAGAGGGACTAACTGGCCTCACTGTGCACTGAGATGTTGGTGAGAGCTCAGACAACCACAAGCAGAACTAGAGGAGTAGCAATGGTTAGGATCATTGACATTAAGAAGGGACTTTCCTAGCATGGAATCAAAGCATTTATAAGGTATGGAAACACAAACACAGCAACAGTGCATCTCAGGATGACACCTTTGGAGAAAGGGGCAGGGACTCTTGATTTTATTTCTGTTTACATAGGTTGCATTTCTTTGTACTACCCTGGGAAATAAAAACAAACCCCAAGTTTTTGTGGGTTTTTTCCTACTTTGGATTTTCTTATATAGTTCATGAAATTCTTTCAATATGGAAAGACTGCAAGAGGCAGCAGACAAGCTGCAGTCTAATTTTCCACTGTAACTTATAAGACCAATTAAAAAAAAAAAAGGTTGAGGCTATCACCTTCTGCAGCTAGTTGTCACTGAAAGCCCACACCAGATATTCGTTCTTGGAGACCCATGCTGGGTCACTTGCAAGCATCACTGTTTGTCTCATTTGAGGAAGCATGACAAAAAACAGAGAAGAAATCCCAATAAGGATTAAGTGAAATAAAAGCAGACAGCAACTCCAGACTTCTGCCCCTGAACTTGACCTGTACTGAAATAAGATTGGCCTTGCTGTTATTGATTTCCCATTTATACCTTTCCACTACTAATTGGCTAAAATTCCTAATTCCAAAGAAAATGTGACAAATGCAGTTAGTTACAAAACAGTTTCATAATCAATTAGGTTTGGAGAATTTGTGTTGAATCTGGGTCAGCAGTTAGCATTTAAAAACCCTCCCCAACTGTAAGGCATAATCTTACACAAAACCATCATGGATCATGCAGCTGGAAAACATAAGCAACCTGAAAATAATTATCTAAACAATTGCACTTATCCTTCATATTTCCATTAGGCCACCTTGGGTGAGGTGATGTGTTCTTAGAGACATAAGAGCCAGTTCTGATGAACACTGACAAACTCTCCTCAGCTAAATAGATCTTGAAGTAAGTTGCGTGGCAGCTCAGTGAATCACAGGCAGAAGGTGAGCTCACAGCTGCACATAGGCATTCATGCACACAGTTGTGGGAGGATATAGATGTGCCATGGGGAAAGGAGACAAAGCAGAGGAGGAAAAAATTAAGAGGTGTCCAGCTAGAGAGCTAGGACACACAGCAATTAGACATTACTCATTTTGTCTGGGTAAACCTTAAAAGATTCTCTGAACTTCTGAGTTGAGAAGTTGCTTTAGTTTCTCTGGGCAGGCAAATTGCAGAAGTTCATCTCACATGTACAGGCACACTTGCAAGGCTTCTTCTAGGTGACTTATCACCCTGCTGGCTCCTGGTAGTTTGGCTTTTAGCTTTAGCAGGAAGCAGCTTTTTATTAATATACCCACAAAGAACTGAGTGAATTTACATCAGTCTTTCAGCTGCCATTAAATAAATAAGCCTCAAACCAGAGATCTTCAGTTGGAGGCCAGGTTAGGCTTTTCTTTGCCTCATGCACATGTGCAAACCCTCTCACCTGGAATGATTCCAGCAGCCTACACATATCCCTAACTCTGTGGCAGCAGGAACCTCTCAACAGGGAGAGATAATAGCAAACCTATCCTCAGCATCTTTCAGGCAGGGAAGCCAGCATGTGGCTGAACCCTCCTGCATTCAAGCCAGCAGCGCTGAGTATCCTAAAGCTTTCCTCCAAGGACAGCACAGGCAAGCACTGTACTTGGATGAGGATGAGAAACCACAGCCTGAAAAACAATCGTTTCCACCTTCTCGTGTTTATATTTATAAAAAAAACCAGCAGTTGCATATGGGCTTTGTTGTGCCAGAATTGTCACCAACATAATGAACAAACCAAGTAAATATCATTCAAAATAACAGGCCTCCAACACACTGCATTAGCAATACAGGTCCCAAAAGAACATACTGTGCTCCTCCTGGAAAGAGTTATAAAACACACACCTCTAATAAGAGTCAGGATCTTCCAAGGCACACAAGGGAGCTTTTGTGTAAGATCACATAGCCAGTCTAGCTTCTTATCACCTCTGTGGCACTACTACATTATACTCTACTTAGCAAGTTCATTTTAAATTAATGTATCAAAGATGTGGTTTCTGCCACTGCTGCCAGGTCAAAATCCTTTCAGTCCTGCTCCTGCCACCAGCCCCCAGGGTAACAAGAACAGTTTACATTAAAAAAATAAGATAAAAATCAAGAAAACATATCTAATAATCACTGCAATGAAAAATAGTTAACTAAAACGTGCTGAAGATTTAATCAGCTCTGACAGTTTAAATCCACCCATAAAATAAGCAGAAGTGGAAACACCAAAGCAGCCTGCAATTTCAAATTTAAACAGAGTAACATAGAGTGCAGTTATAGTTAAAAAGTCATGAGTTGTATATACTGGGCATTGTAGAAATATCACTGATGTACAAAGTATCACAGTACTATCATCTGTAAAGTTGAGAAGTCCAGAGTTAAGAAATTCCAGAATTCAAGACAGTTTTTGCAAGCTTTATAAGAAGGAAGCATTGCTTGTTATGATCCTGAGCACATGAATGAAGAACAGCTCCACAAACAATGCAACTGTCTCCTTTAAACTCTGACAAGGAAATAAAAGCTCAACAAGAGCTGGTTTAAAACAAAAACCACAAAACCAAAACCCCACCAAAACCCAGACACAGAGACAAGGCCTTTTCCTTTGTTAGTGTCATTTTGTGAGAAGTGTGTGCTGACAAGAAGTTCTCTAGCATCTTGGATGGAAGGCACTGACTTCTAGGAACGAGCAAGAAACTTCAGGCCTCCTTATACACAGCTGGTTCTATTAAAGAAATAAAGATTCTTAACAGGAATGTTTTATTTAAAAACAGACCTTCTAAAACATCCTCATCTTTCCAGGGAGGATGACAGCAATATCCTAACTTTATATACTAGGCACATGTTAGATATAAAAACAAAACCCAGACAAGCCAATACACCCAAGCTCAGTGTGATTTAAGAAAAATACTAACTTGGTGCCATGATAGTTATAATCGATATTTATCTACTTTAACAGAGTATATTAGACTAAATTTTGCTTTTGTTGTATATAATTTTAAGTAGACATTAGGTAAGATGATGCAACCACAAAGAACAAGAGCCAAATTTTTAGTTAACAGGGAAAATGATACTCCAACATGATTGGTGTTGGAGTTCTCTCAAGAAAAATGCATAGAGGTTGAAATCAAAGCAATACACACCAAAGGGATCCTCAAGCCAGTTCCAGCATGGGATCTAGAACAAGGAGATAGGACCAAGTACTCTGTATTTTATCAAGTAATTCTGTGATAAATATTAGATAAGACTGAGCAGGAATCCAAGACACTCTCAGTGACATTCTTTCACATGCCATCTCCTCCCACACATTCCCAAGTCAGCACAGGTTCTGTAACCAGCCAGTCAAGAGATGCGATTACACCATGACATCCAGAGTTGGTCCAGCCTCTCTTCAAACAGTGTGCAGTTCTGGACCCCACAATTTAAGAAGGATGTAAAGGTCCTTGAACACACTCAAGGAGGGAAACAAGGCTGGCCAAGGGGTGGGAAGGCATGTCCTCTGAGTAGTGGCTGAGGACTTCAGGCTTCTCTGGTTTGGAGAAAAGAATGCTGAAGGGCAAGCACACTGTTCTCTGCAGCTTCCTGAGGAGGTGAAGTGGAGAGGGAGATGCTGAGCTCTTCTCTCTGGGATCCAGTGACAGGACATGTGGGAATGGTTATGGCTGCCTCAGAAGAGACTTAGATTGGACACAAGGAAGTATTTCTTTACTGAGAGGGTGGTTAAACGCTGGCACAGGCTTCCTAGAGAGGTGGTCAATGCCCCAAGCCTGAGTTTAAGAGACATCTGGACGATGTGCTTAATAACATGCTTTAGCCAGCTGTGAATTGGTCATCCAGACAGACTAGCTGATCACTTTATGTCCCTTCCAACTGAAATAGTCTAGCCTATTCTGTTAATAGTGGCAACACCACTCAAGAGCCTAAAGACAAATGATAAGAACATCCTGCTCAGGAAAAGAGAGAGTTTTGAACTCACCTCATCCCTAACCACACGTATAAATCATGGTCACATCCTCTTGTAGCTCTACGAACAAGAAAGCTTTCTGAAGGAAACGCCTGTGCTTGTTCCAGGACATGCTTCTGGACTGCAGATCTTGACAGAAAATGAAGAGGAGCCTTCCTCACAAAGTTAGTGCTTCTTCTAAAATGACAGCAAAGAGGAAATCCTGTTTTCATTAATAAGCCCCTGCTTGGTAGAACGGAGGGCACCTACTCCCTATGTCCATGTTTCAGATCCCATCCTGAGCTACTTTACTCACTGTAGGGACACCAGGCTTTCAACACTCAGGAAACATTTCTGACCTATTCAGCTCAGGGGCCTTTTACTCCAGACCCCATCCCTAGCATATACAAGATCAGTGAAGAAGCAGGCATGTGCTACTGTAGCTACACAACTGTAATGGATAAACACAAGAATTCTGAGACTGCAGGTTTGAAGTTGCATTCTCAGCTGCAGCAAGTGGGTACACATGGAGTCAGGGACACAAAGCCACAACCACTGCACTACCAAAGCAGCATTCCCCTATTCGTACTTTCCAAACCAAATTAGATTACTAATTTCCTCCTTTTGTTGCTGATTTCACTTGGGTATTTTTAAAGCAGTCTCAGCCTTCAGTTGCTCTCTTGCTTGGGTGCAGCACGAGATACAAAAGGATATCCAAAGCCAGTTGTCTCTGACAGATTTTCAATTGCCTGTGCTCAATTAATATTCAATGTCCCAGGTAAGAGCACAGTTTCTGGCTTGGTTACATCTATTTACAGAACACTACACATCCAGGAATATTCCTTTTACTCTTCACAGTCTGAGTAACTGTAATAACGCAGAAGAGCATTTAATTTTGGTGCATTTACAGCACAGATGCTGCAGTCTGTCACCTTGCATACATGCTGTCATTTAACACTTGTGTAGAATGCTCCCACGCAGAACATTTTGAATCTACTTTATAGTGTTATAAAAGTTGTATGAGGATCCTGCCCTCCCCTGAAATATTTCCATTACTATTTTCATGCCTAGCAGTCACAGTAATCTTCCCAACAGTGAGCGTCACTCTTTGAACTGAAAACAAACATCATTCAGAATTAAAGACTGACTGGCAGCTGCAGTGCTGCTGAAGGTTTGGGTCTAACAGAAAGACCATAAAGGAGAAATTTGTGTTGTGGGGAAAGCACATCCTCAGGCTGCTTCCCCACTGAGACCCCAGCAAAGCTGACATCTCCCTTCTCCTACTTCTGTCACATAAAAAGACTCCAGCAAAATGAACCCAGCAGACATTACACAGCACTTTATTTTCCTAAAGTGCTGTTCAAAGTTCAGTGCTAACTACAATCGTGATACATGTATCACCACAGGTGGCACTCAGTCCAGGGCTCAGGACACCAAGATTTTGAAATTAGGTTCCCCCTTAGTCTTCTTTTCTCCAGACTGAACAGTCCCAGCTCACTCAGCCTTTCCTCATACGGGAGATGTTCCATCCCCTTAATCATCTTCATAGCCCTTCTCTGGACTCTCTCCAAGAGGTCCCTATCTTTTTTATCCCAGGGAGCCCAGAACTGGACACAATACTCCAGGTGGGGCCTGACCAGGGCAGAGTAGAGGGGGAGGATCACCTCCTTCTACCTGCTGGACACACTCTTCCTGATGCATCCCAGGATCCCATTGGCCCTCTTAGCCACCAGTGCACACTGCTGGCTCATAGCCAACCTGTCATCAACCAGGACCCCCAGGTCCTTCTCCACAGAGCTCTTCTCCAGCAGGTCATCTCCCAGCCTGTACTGATACAGACGGTTATTCCTCCCCAGGTGCAAGACGTTACACTTGCTCTTGTTGAATCTCATCTGGTGTCTCCCTGCCCAGCTCTCCAGCCTGGCCAGGTCTCTCTGGATGGCAGCACAGTGACCTGCAAGTCAGCCACCCCTCCCAGCTTTGTATCATTGGCACTTGCTGAGGGTGGATGCTGTTCCCTCATCAAGGTCGTCAATGAAGATATTAAACAGGACTGGACCCAACACCAGCCCTGGGGAACACTGCTAGTCACAGACCTCCAGTCAGATTCTGCTCCATGGCTCACAGGCATAGATTCTTCCAAGAGTTTTGCCTGCAACACCTAAGGGCCTGTCCTACTGGCTTCCTGTGAAAGCTGATGTTCTAAAGGCACTAGAGTGTCTTTTGGAAGTTAACTGTTCCACTTTGGTGTTGGGTTACCTCGAGGTCAATTAAACTCCATGAGAACCAGAAAAGGCAAGTTGTTAAGTAATTGCAAAACAGCTTTGGGTGGGGAGGGCATATTCTGCACCTCATCTTCATGGCTTTCAAGGTTATGTTTTCTTTAACAGAGTTCATCCCTCATGAAAGTAATGTTAGGAAAAAACAGCCTATACTCCCATGTTTTCACATTCAAAATAGGATTGGTTATAAATGCTGTATTTCATTTCCATTTCAAACAAACAGAATAATTAGATTTGGAGCTTCTGCATCAATCTGATTCTCAGACCTTGGTTCTTCCTTCTAAATTACATGTGTCTTCATTATAAGTAATTAAGCACTTCGCAGGAGGCTATGAGAGAACCTCTGATTAGGGTTCCATCTATATCTTATTTCATGTACACCATTAAGTGATGTCTGACAAAGAATGAATTTTATCCAATGGAGAACTCTGAAAATATGGAATCTAAAGTTCACTCTGCTACTGCTATAGGTGGGAACATTTCCAACAGCACGATGCTGTCTTGAAAAGTCATAATTTAAAAGGTGACTTTAGGTCATAATTTCTGAGAGCAAGTACAAGAGTATTTGATGGACTACCAAGAGAAAGCAGACTGCACTGCCTTCTGCCATCTCTTCAGCATGCCCAAAAAGGGGAAGTGCAATTAAATAGCAAGAGAAAGAGTTCTGACAAACAGTGCAGCTGAAAACTAATGGACTATTCTGCTTTGAAACCATCAGTAAATCCATGCCTAAGGGAACTAGTCATTTTACATGCTGAATTGTGTTTAAGGTCAGCAGAAAGAGGTTATTTGAAATAAGTAGTTCATGGATAGTTTCTTTTCTATTAGTAATGATGCTACAGCTTCGTAAGACAAGATACTCACTACTGAGTCACATTCAGATACATTAATCTGCAGCACATTATACTTAATTTTACACATGCCAACAGCAAAATAAGTCTTCTCAAAGCTACCAACTAATTAAGAATAACTAGGACTTAGTGATTTACACTCTGCACCTCTATAGGTTGTGAGAAAGTCATAAACACCTTCATATATCTAGCAGAGCACACATAGACTTGCTACCAGATTCTGACTCCAGATGCACCTTCTTTTTTGATCAAGAGAGGTAAACAGTCAGGCACGACTGAAAGTTCTAAGTTCCTACCATGAGAAATATGTATTTTGCTTCTCAGGGAAAGTTGGCATCCATTTGCAGCCACCTCCTTTCTACACAGGAGAAGATTTTGTAAGTGAGGAATGACAAAGGAATTCCTCAGACTACACCTTGGTAGAGTATAGCATGCATACTTCCATTTACCCTATAACATTCCTGAGTTATGTCTGATCCAAAAATTAAAGTTTGCATGGGATTCCCTCTCCCTGTGCCTACAATGAATACACATTAGCTTCCAGCTTTTAACCTCTTCCCTCCGTCTCTACCAATTTAAACAATACCCTGACATACCTGGGAAAGTAGCAGAATGCAAACTTATCAGGATCATAATTCTGGAAAGGTTAACAGCTAACTGATGCTCCCAACTCATTAGAAAGTGGCAGGCACAGAAAGAAAAAAACAGGAGAAGCAAAATTTCTATTGTATATTCCTAAAGTGGGGAGCAAACAGGACCCCAGAATCCTATTAAAAACAAAAGTCTGTATTGAGAGCAGAGACAGTGGAGATAAGAGAACTGATCATGTCTAGGTGATAATTATTAGTGTAAGTTTTTGCATTTTGTCTTCCCCAAAGTGATTCCTCCTTATCTGGCAAGAGAAGAATACTTCTCCATATGTCATCTTTCAGTATAGGCTACTTAGATGTTTGCAACAAATTTCAACATAGCATTGCCTCCCTCCAGTAGCATTCTCAGATCACTAAAGGCAAGGAAAGGACAGAAACACTCAATTTATAGTACTAGCTCCAACAGATCTGTAATAAATTACTATTATCTGGCTGCATATTCCCATCTACTGTCTCATGTAATGTGGAAGGAATGAGAAAGAATACAAGCAGAAAGGTGCAGCATATAAACGCAGCTTCCTCAAGTCTCCAGAGAGGAAAAATAAAATGCCTTAAGAATTGTTTTGCATGAGCAGTAGCCACATTAAACACACTATTGCATCACCATGATGGACATTGTAAAGCTTATATATATTTAAAATACTGAAAGACTAAACATAACATCTTAGACAAGAAGTCCCTCGGTACTTCCACAAAGCACACATTTCCCTCAGCTTGGCAGGAAGCAACAAAGGTCAGTTACTCTACAGAGCACTGTTGGGAGCAAAAGGGCCAAAGATGTATCTCAAAACAAGGCTACAACATAGGTGTAAAGTCTATGCAAGAGTCAGAGGCAGACAGGCTTAGAGGCAAACTATGGACATACATACAAAGAGTGCTGCCAGATGACCAATCTACTGCCATACGCCCAGAGCCCATCAGGGAGGTGGGGAGAGAGGAAGGTCTGAAGATACACCTACCTGTAACACAGCTCTGGGAGATGGAAGGCACCAACCCTTGCAGGGGTTTCTGGGCCCCGGGCAGACTGGTGGTAAAGCTGATAATCACTGGTAAGTGGTGGGCTCAGGGGCCCAACACACTCAGCCCGTATATTTGTTCCTCTTAATTTTGTTGCTGCATGCCCTAAAGATATATATACGCACAATATAGCTTAACTTTAACACAGATGTTTTTAATCCAGGTAAGTAAATATATGAAAACATGTAAAATTATTTTAGATATCTCTGATACCAATCTCACTTTATTTTTTAACTTTAATCTTCATATGACACCATCCAAAATTAGCTCCCTCCAAATCACAGCAGTCCAGAGCTAAGACCATTACATTACTTGCCATTCCTTTTAATCCTTTCTTTCCTCTCAGAAGAAAGCATTGTCAGCACAACTGCTTCTGTAGGAAGCCTGTCTCATTTCTTGTTCTGCTGAAGCAGAAAAGCCTCTCTTTTTCTTCCAGTTCATCCTCTTAGCCAGCAATACCTTTTAGACTTGAAGTCTGTTCCACACCTCCAGGCTACTTAAAAGTCAGCATAAAACATATGGACATGCTTCTACATGGTAGAGGCTAAACCAAGCCACAGTCAACTGCAGCTAGGTAAATTAATAATCATCATCTCTGCCTTCAGGGAGAGCATGCCATAATATAGTTTTTCTTGGACTCCAGCAGTAAGTAAGTCTTCTTACCACAAACCACGAGGCACCTCTCCTACTCCCTTTTAAGCTAAGCCTTGTCCTCTTCTGGCAAACCAAAAGGGGAAAACCCTAACACTTGCCACTGATATCACTCACCAATGCCAATTATCTTTTTAATGAGCTTATTAACCCTTTCCTCACTTCAGTTGGATTTGTTTAGTAAGAGAGGCAAAGTGGCTATACTAGCTAGACACTTTAGATATTCACCTGTGAACTTGCCTATCCTCTCTTAACTTAATGAAGAGTCTAGTGATTGCAAGGCTTTTCAGAGAAAACAGTCTAAAGCCAGGTCTTTTATAGATACATAACAGGGATCTTTGTCCATACATTACAAGCAGTCTTAATGAAAAACATAATTAGTAAGCTACACTATAAAGCAAACTAAAACTCACCAAATAAATGCTGTGCGACAGTCTCACTAACAAAATCAAACTGAAAAATCAAAGCAATTTTTCTTACATGCTACAAAAGCAGGAAAGGCCATTATAAGTTTGTATACTGAAAACCTGCCTATCCCACAAGTTATACATAAATGGAATCACAGACATGAAAATTTAAAGCAGGGGGGGGAGTTTTTTGATTCCTAAACAGTGTCAGTCTCTAGCACCTACCAGAGCATTGCATTTCAGATACTGGAATATCACAAAAGAAAAAAAAGCATGGAAAAAAGTGGATGGGCTTAACTACTGCAAACGTTGTCAGTCTAAGGCTTCCAAAAAAATCATAAGGCCATTTTAAAAACAGAAGACTCCTTCCTTAGTAGTTCAGCAACTCCGCCTTCCAGATGCACTCGGACAATATGTTTGACTTCTCTTCCAGATGCACACAGATTGGAGAAGAACAGATTCATGGCAATAGCAGCTGAAGCTCTTGTACCACTTACCAGACCTAGAAGCCAGGACACTATGAAAAGCTCCAAATCCTGAGAGGTTCACGCTCATATCACAGCTGTTTGCAGACACACCCTGTCTTGGCTGGGAAAGCACTAACAACCCTAACAGGCTCCACCTGACCACAGCCATGGCAGGGCTGTATTTAAGCCCAGGTGGGGGGAATAAGCCCACTTTTGGCTACGTGGGGGATTGTTTCTAGTGTTTTGAGGGTTGTGGTAGGCTATATGTAGCTTTGCTTCTCTGTATTCTGCTCTTTAAACTTGCCTTGATAGACTTTGGCATTGTCTTACTACTACAAGCTTCTTCAACGCTTTGGGATCTTGGCAGCCCTGCTGAGTTGGCCCTGCTGCCTTGCTCAGGTATGGTGGGATAGGCTATGCCTGGTGAGGCCCCTTCCTTGTTAGCCACATTATCCTCTGTCTAGTAACCACAAACTACCTGGAGCCCTGAGCTGGGTGGTCTTAGGCCTTGGAGCCCCTGCCCCAGGTGGCCTAGCCTTGCTCTGGCTTCCCTACAGCACCCACTCCCTGTCTGGCCCTAGGTTCCTGAGCCCCCTGGCCTCCCCAGGGACAGCTGGATCACCTGCCCCCTGCCAAGTGCTGCTTTCCTGCCTCTGCCCCTGCAATAGGCCTTATGTCCCACAGCCATTAAATTACTCAGGCTTCTGTGGGGTATGCCTTCCCC
>VZTU01001786.1:407092-493099 GCA_013400835.1 Zapornia atra | reverse complement strand
CCCCCCTCCTTGTGGCACAGGTCCTGAGGGGACCGACAAATCTTTACAGCCTAGACTGGCCACCCAGAGGTTCCTGATGCCCCTCCATCTGGGGCTGTCAGCCCTTGCCTGGGCAATGCTGTTGTATGCTGGCCTCTTGCTCTGGTTCCCATGGCCATTTGGGGCTGTGCCTGACCTTGGCTGCTCTTGTTGGGCCTGATTCTGCTGCTACCCAAGGCCTGTGACCTGGCGCTTGCTACGCCCTGCCAGGAATGCTGGATGCTGCAGCTTGGACAACTCCTCACCACAATAGTCAGTTTTCCTCTTGTGTGTTCACAGTGCAAGCGTGGATCTGCTGCCTCAGGCTAAAATGGCTGGGCAGCCTCCATCCTCTGTGGCATCTACTGCACCGCATGCAAGCACAAGGTCATCTTCCCTCTCTGTCAGGTAAGGGATGTTTTGTGAGCTGCTCATTGTTGCCAGCTCTGGGTTAAAAGGCTGTGCCCCTTCCCAGAGCCTGCTGGCACTGTGGAGGCCTCTGAGCAGGCAAGGAGCACCAAAGCTTTCTCTGTGGGAAACAAGGGGAGTCTCTGTGCTCCTAAATCACTGTGTCCTAAATGCCTGCTGTCCAGGAGAGAGCACAAATCAGGCTGGAATTGGCAGAAAAATAAAACATGGGCTTGACTGATTTTCTAGGTATAGCAAACTGAAGAAAGTAGAAGAAAAACTATCTTAGTTTTTTCAATTAAAGCTCACAGGGAGAGAAAGATAAGAAAAATAAGTAGTCTATTGAGTTTTCTTCCCATTAGCTCAAGAAAATTCACTTTGCATCAATCTATAACTGTTCTCTTGGATGTGAATCTGTTTCTTCTAGTTATTTAATCTTTTGAATGCAAAAAAAAAAATATTGAAGCATTGTTTTTGAGTCAATATATACTAATTTTCAAACCAGATCTAGAAAATGTAATTTAGAAAACAAAGCAAAGCAAATCAGGAGGACAGCATTTTCATCTTTTCAAGGTTTTTGCCAAACTACTTTGTCCAGAACTACTTGTTAAATTCAAGGTGCATTGTCCAAGAGCTTTAGCATGCCCTAAAAATCCTTTTCACCTTTTTTGGTATTGGTCCCCTCATTCAACCAGCTTCAAAGAGCAATTCGTAATTCCACCTCAGCCACTGCAAATTGAGCCACCTCAAAGTGTGTTTCTTGTAATTAATGATTTAGGAGGAAAGACAGTAAAAAACTTACTGAATTTATGACTAGCAAATGGTAGCAAGAAAAAAGTTTATCTGAAAAAGCATTTTTCTGAATGATTATGAAAATTTCATTTGTACAGGAATTCTCTGTACACTGCAACTGTGTCAACATAATACTGCATTTTTTTCCCTTGCTGGTTGAGGGACCCTTTATGCTGTTCCCAAATATCCTTCTTGTCCTAGCCAGATATAAGCCCAGCACTGTTGTGGTTTTGCTTTTTTTTTTTTGCAGAAGGATTTCCTGTAACTCTTCCTTCTGGCCTTCATAGGTTTTTAAGCATGGACTGTGTGACAGAATGGGTGTGACAGGTTATTGCTAAAGAAGCAGTCAGATTTTTGGACATGTGGTGTAAATGGCTTTTTGAAGTCCATCGTTTAACTGGCTTTTTCTTATGCCAGCTGAATTCATCTATGTTACTAGCTCTCATGATTTATCACACATTGAGTGTTTGAGTTTGTCTTACAGCCCCAGATGTTGGAGTATGGAATTTGAACATGAACATCTTTTTTCTTTCATGATTTTAGGCATTGTAGCTGTAGAGAAAATCTTGAACATGTGAATCCTAAAATTTCAGAAGCTAAAAGGAAAATAAAATCTAGTGACTTAAGGCAATCATGTGATTAATTATTATTTTAATGCTTGGGCAAAGCAACACTGACTCACTGTAGTCATGTCTAGTATCTCCAAACACCCTTGACAAGGCCATTGCCTGGCCAAGATCCCTGCTTAAAAGTTCAAGCTGTTTACAAGGTATTTTTGTGTGGGAAGTATGTGGCAATAATTGTGTTTCTTCTAACTGAAAAATGGTTGGAGGGATTTTCCTACAAATTCCTTAAAATAAGTGAGCAAAACCAACTGTGGGCAGGAAATAAACAAGCCCAATTCACAAAAAACCCTAACATTTAGGATCAAAACCTTTCTGTACCTTCTGTTGTGGATGTAGTTGTGTACTCTAGGGGTAGCCTGAGGAAACAGGGTGACATTAGGCTTTATCACAAAGCTGCCTCTATGAACCATCTATGAAGCTTGTTGTTCTGTAATTATAGACTAGCCACATTTTGCAGAATTTTCATTTGTGCTCTAGTCAGAAAACTAAGACCAAAGGCAAATCATCTGAGAAAATAAAATTCTTTATGGATTTTTTGTAGATTTGGGGCACCCCACCTTTATGCTATTAGCAAACCACTTTCAGCCAGGTTGTGGCAAACTGAACTCCCTGCATCCTGTGACTTAGACTAGCCCCAGATCATCTCTTGCATTGGATTCTGCAGAATGCCCTTTACAATCAGTGTCTGGATTTTAAAAGATGAAGTCTACAAACACCTCCTAGATCCTGTCTCATCTGACTCTACTTTTTCTGTCCCTGTTCTTAAAACACACCTGTTTGTCTCCATAGCTCTCTTGGTACAAATTAGGTAAGATCAGGAGGTGAGGCTGTAAAATGGGTTATCCTGTTGAATGTCAGGAAGTCCAGATGCTGCTGTTTTCTGCTTTTTCAGCTCAAGATAAGGTTTTAGCTCATTCCCCTTAAACTCACATATAGCATACGGGAAGGTAGAGAAATTAAGATAAGGATAATCATTGAGATAATTAAAAATGGTTGTACCTGTACAATTTTAAGTCCTCTGAATATGTTCATGAACATTTTTCCAAAATGTGGTGAGTTATCTTTGTCCTAGGTTTGCTCATTCATGCCTTTGCATGTTCATTTGCTTTATGCTGGCTGTGTATCTTGCACAACCTGTGCGTCTTGTCTTAGCCCCAAAAAAGTTCTCTACAAATATTTAAGCCTTAAACTGCAGATATTTGACACCAAAAATAGGATTAACCTCAGTTTGTTGTCTAAAAGTTAGGTATTTACTCAAAATGGAATGTCTGGCTTGTATTACAGTCAGTGAAGAAACAAGAACTTTGAGTGATCTATTACATGAAATTCACATGACTACTTTCTAGGCAGTGAGATGTCCATATTGGGTAGAAGGCAATCAAATAACCATGGTGTGGATCACATGCAGACTTCTGCCATAGCTTATCAAGTACTAAGAAATAATTGGGCATGGGTGAATGGTTTGATTTGTCCTTCCCAAATGTAGAGATTAAGATAAACTCCTCTTTAAGTATCACTGATGCTGTAGGGGTCCATATTTTACCCAGTGAAGACTGTTGGATGTGCATCTTTAGTGTACATCTGGGTTTAAGAATCTCAGTGTGCAAACAAAGCAGCTTGGCTCAAGAGACCAGCAGGCAGAAAGCCCACAGCATGTTTATAGCAACAGATTTTTGGCTTGTATTTATCTGAAGGGTCCCACTTTCAATTTAATTACATTCTGTATAAATTATAAGTTATATTTAAAACTGGAGAGCTCTCATGTAGAACGTTTTCAGGGGTTCTGGAGTTTGTAGAGAAAGCATCAACCAGCCAGGACAGACTTGGGAGGGGGGGGTAACACACCAAAAACCAACTCAAACCTGAGCAATAATGACCTATGTGCAGGCCAAACTTGTGCCAGGTTTTTTGCTGCACAAAAGGCCCAGAACCAAATACTTTGGTGTTCCCAAAGGAATTGTAAATACTAGTTAAGTCTAATTTCTGGAGGTGCCTATAAGTGGTCCTAATTACCTAATTATCTCTAGCAGCTTTTTCACAGCTGAAGTGATTTTAGGGCCAGTGTGAGATACAGATGCTCATACCTAAGGCTACTTCATGTGCATGTCACTTCTGTCAAAAATGTGCATACAGGCACAGATGGACGACACATGTGCTATAAATTTTATGTTTCAGGGATGCATTCAAATGATTCTGCAGGTGTTAAAGATCTGATATACAGCAGACTGCTGAGGAAAACAGAATCTTCAAATTCTTTTATTTTGGAAGATGAAAGGCAAAACACAGGAGTAGTATGGGGAATGCCTTCCTGAGGCTTGCTGTCCTTACAGCTTCCACTTCAGCATTCACATCACAGGCTCCATTTGACTCCGTGAATTAAAACGCTTTTGAGATGAGTCCAGGTGGTACTTTCATTCCCAAAAGGTACATCTGAAGGGCATCTCTTCATAGAATCATAGAATGGCATGGGTTGGAAGGGACCCCAAGGATCATAGAGTTCTAAACCCCTGCCACAGACAGGGCCAACAATCTCCAGGCCTGGAGCTACACAAGGTTGCCCAGGGCCCCATCCAAACTGGCCTTGAACACTTCCAGGGATGGTGCGTCCACCCCCTCTCTGGGCATCCTGTTCCAGCCCCTTACCACTCTCTGTAAAAAAACTTCCCCCTAATATCTAATTTAAACCTTTTCTCCTGCTTCTTCCAAAATCCCTTTCCCAATTAGATGTGAGAGTGACTTTGGTCAATCCTTATCCCTAGGGCTTTCCCTAGTCTCCTGCTCCCTGGTACGCAGCACTTTATTATCCATACATGATAAGCAAAACTTTAGCTTACCCAAAACACATAAGCTGCATCCAGAGTCAAACACCAGGCTCCCCTGGTGTTAGCCTGCTCCCCTGGTGTTAGCCCACTCCCCTTGCTGTGAGCACCCCCAGCAGTGGCCCGGATCCCTATGTACTGGAGAGCTGCTGCAGGAGGATGGGTGGGCAGGATAATGGGCAGGCAGGATAATGGGCACCCTTTTTTGTCTGAAGCTAGCAGTGGGGAATGCCGTGGAGCCCCTTACTCATTGCTTTGTCCCTGTATGGAGATGCTTTGCCTGACTGTTGCTGTGTCATGGAGTGGGTGTGGGATTCCTGCAGGGTTTTCCTAGGACTGCTGGGGTCCAGGCTGTGCCTTGCTTGGGTGCTGCATCAAGGCTAGCCTGGTCTTGGGTTGGGCTCCTTGGGATTGAACTGTGGCCTTCTCTGGGAGGAGGGAAGAGCAGAGCAGGCTCCCCTGGATGGAGGGTGTAGGGGGAGTTTTTGTACTTGTCTTGGTATATGATTGTGCCTGGAATGATTCACTGTGTGAAGATGTGCTTTTCCTTCTCTGCAGTTTCAGCTCACAGTATCATGGAGCTCCCTCTGTATCTGTGATGATGGCTAGAAGTGATAAACTGTAATGATGATACTGTAGAAGAAAGGAGGAGGTGACAGCTGTTACTTTCTCATGGGAATTACTGCTGCTTTCATTTTCATGATGGCATCTCATTTAGAACTGATGAATCCTCTCATATTTCCATCAAATATTTTATAGTAGCCAGTCCTCTTTATTACTGTGATTGTTCAGTGTCTAATTATTGACAATGAAACGTTGCTAATGTAGACATTATAAATATGCATAGAAATAACATAATTGGCTTCAGTTTCTGCTACCTGACCCATTTTCTTCCTATGCAAAAGAAAGTGCAAATGAATACAAACCATTACTTTATTGGTCTGCAAGTCTCTAAGATGTAAAGACGTAATGCATGTGCAAGTGAATCTGCTGTTTCCTTGCACAATACAACTGTATGTTGACTGCCTCTAATAAAACATAAATCTCTGGTATATGGGGAAGTTAGGGAAGGTGCTATACAAAAGTACTGGCTGCCAAGTTCAGGCACAGGGCCTAGCAAATCATGACTCTTTCCCTGACCTAACTTTCAGCCAGCTCAGAGAAAGCTGAAGAGGGGAAAAAGAGTCAATTGCTAGACCAGGCTAGGCTTTTTGTTCAGCAGCTCAAGCAGATAGAGGCAGGGGGAGAAAAAGCTTTTTTAGCACTTTGAGTGACCTAGCCCTGGCTTGAGGTTATGAACAGGAGCCTGCTAAAACTGGCATTAAGCATGCTTAGGAGAAAAGCTTGGAAAGAATTCTGTGGTCAGGGTGCAGGCACAGAGAAGGAAGAAAAAAAAAGTCAGCCTAGCTAATTTGAAGGCAAGTTTTGCTCTGACTCAGAAAAAGAACTGAAAACAGTTCTGGCAGTTTTAATCAATATATCAATGTTTTGGAAACAGTGAATGGAAACAGAAATACAGAGCAGTGCACAGGGAGCTTGCACAACTCAGGCTGGTGAAGATGGATGTGTTTAGGCTGCTTGGTTAGTTAAGGTGAATGACTAGATCACCAGAGCCTGAACCACTGTTTACATTAATCCTCCTCTATAAATAACATTCCTCCAGGAGCATGTATGTACACATATACTCCACTTAAGTCATAATCATGCTGAAACATTGTTATGTTAAAAAACAAGCAAAATCAGATCTAAGCCTGTGAATGATGCCTCTGTGAATGGCTTTAGCAGAAGGAAAGCAGAGCTTGATCTGAAAAGTATGTTTTTCTATCCCCTCTTCCTTCTCTTTCATGGTGCAGGCTCAGTAGGATCGATGTGATGCTTAAATATGAGGGCTTGCTCTCCAGCATGCCTGTGGAGCAGAATGGTAGCCATGTGGTAATGACAACCAATTTGACTGATCTTTCTCATGTAAATGGATGTGTCTGCTGTGAACTGATGCCTAAATGATGCCTACAATTTCCTCACCCCTAAACAACATCTAATCTTCATCTGCCTCCTTGGAGGAATAATGACTTATTTTCAGTGGAGGGACAAATAGGAAGTAATTAAAAGAAACCCATTCTGTGGTCAAAGTGGAGGCATTTAACATATTTTTTCTTCTTTGAAACTTGGTGATAGTGGCTTATAAATATATATTTATACACACACTGGGTTTTGACCTTGTAGCTTTTCTGGATTGCCTTATTCTCACAAAAGTGAGTAAAAAACCAGATGGTCACATCACTTGTCCTGTGCTTGCTCCATGTTCCTTAACCCATGGTCTTGTCTCTTTGTTACTCATCCAAATACATCCTGATGCTATGTTGTGCATCTCTTACTGCTTCCATGTCCCCCATTATAGCAATCTGATGCCTGCTTTCAGCATCTACTTCAAGGAAAAAGAAATCAGGAAAAACTAAAGCAGCAGAAGTAGAGAAGAGGGAAAGTCATAATGGGACAGACTTGCTTCCAAAAGTAACAGATTGACTTAGCCAGGCCTCATCTGCTGTTGACTTCAAAGAACTTCAACTGACAGAGCTGGACTCCAGTTAAAGCAGCTTTGACTCAGTGCTAGAATGTGCAAACATATTCAGATAAGATAAGCTCTCTGAGCTTCTACTTGATAATCCTGACTTTTTGAAGTTGTAGTAAAGTAAGAAGTACTGTGAGCAAACATCCTCCTAGTTTTGTTCTGAGGTTTTATTTGTCCCATTGCTCCCTGTCTTCAGATCTCCGATATCCTGGGCTGCTTGCTTCCTGGTGGGCAGGACTTTGCAAATGGCAATGCACTTGAGGAAAGGTGAAGAGCAATTGGAGGAACCCTGGAGGAGAAAAACAAGGATGATCAAAGGTTTAAAAACAGCCATGACCTTTGGTGTATGACTGAAAGAATGGGGTTTGTTAAATGTGGTAAGGAGAACTGAGAGACAGAATGTTCTTTAAATACGTAGCAGTTAGCTGTAAAGGATTAAACTGTTCTCCATGTGCAGTATAAATAAGAATAGTCGTGAAAGAAATCACTGGAAAGGAAATTTTAGGGAATATGTTATAAAAGATGTTCTGAGAAGAACGAGGCCCTGATTGCCTAGGGGTGTGTGGAATTGCTGTCATTGGAGAGCTTTAAGAAAAGACTCCATTTCTTGGAAATGAAGTTAATTAATGCCAGTACCAAATCTGTAGGGGAGAAAAGCTGATCCTTTTAAATCAGTAGGAAATGATGAAGAACATCCTTATGTGAGTTTCCTTTCCAGCATACCCCTCTTAAACAGAAGAATTTACTATAACAAAAACGTTTTTAACAGCAAAAAGCCCTTCAAAATGTTGACATATCATATCTCATTTTGCTTGCAAAGACAGTGTTCTTATTTTCTTCAGCTTTTGGTGAAATCTGGATTGGGTTTTTTTCTGAAATAGATTATGGTCTTACATCCCTAGGAGAAGAACATGAGTGTTTGCTTTCCAGTTTCCTTTGTGCTTGGAACAGCAGTGGAAGCTAAACAAGTCCTGTGTGTTTTTTATTGTGGTGAATAAACCCCAGTTTTCTGAAGAGATAAAAGCTAGGGCTTCACCCTATCACATGCTGGTCATCTTCATGCAGCAAATCCAATCTTAGGCCTTCAGGGCACCCCAAAAGAGCGGTGGCCAGCAGGGACAGGGAGGTGATTGTCCCTCTCTACTCTGCCCTCGTGAGGCCCCATCTGGAGTCCTGTGTCCAGAGCTGGGGCCCCCAATACAAGAAAGATGTGGGACTGTTGGAGAGGGGTCAGAGGAGCCACAAGGATGATTAGAGGACTGGAGCAGGTCCCCTACAAAGAGAGGCTGAGGTAGCTGGGTTTGTTCAGCCTGGAGAAGAGAAGGCTGCGGGGGGACCTCATTGCAACCTGCCAGTCCCTGAAGGGAGCAGAGGAACAGGAGAGGATTCAACTTTTTAAAAGGGCAGATAATGGCAGAACAAGGGGGATGGATTAAAACTAAAGGAGGGAAGGTTTAGATTAGGTATTAGGGGGAAGTTTTTGACAGAAAGAGTGGTGAGGGGCTGGAACAGGCTGCCCAGAGAGGTGGTGGATGCCCGTCCCTGGAAGTGTTCAAGGCCAGGTTGGATGGGGCCCTGGGCAACCTTGTGTAGCTCCAGGCCTGAGGTTGGTGGCCTTGCCTGTGGCAGGGGGGGTTTGGAGCTCTATGATCCTTGGGGTCCCTTCCAACCCAGACCATTCTATGATTATACATGTAGCTCCAGTGGTTGAGCTTTTGAACATGCAGGATGAGCTACTGACAAAGTTCCACCAAAATGCCACTTGGCTTTGGATGATCTGAAGCACTCCAGGACCAGGAGAAAAGGAAAGAGAACTCTTGTTCCTTCTTCCATACGTAACTGGCTCTTGACCTGACTGTAGCATTGGCTGAAAACCACCAGTGACCGGGTTAGGAAGAGCAAACTTCAGGAGTGCTGTGTGCTGGGCTGCAGCAGAATCACTCCCAGCTATGTCTGATCCACCTGAAATGCATGTGAGAGGGAAGAGCCTACCCTGAGCTGCACAAGTGCTCAGGCCATAAATCTCATGTTGGTGGGCTTTAGGACTGAGCTGTTTGATGGGCAATCTCTGAGCATGGGCTCAGGTCCAAACTGCATGTGTATTGTGGGCAGAGCTGTTAAGTGTTCTGGGTCATAAAAAAGGATTATGGCCATGGCTGGCTGGTGGATTTTATGCAAAACCCTATTCTGTATCTTTTGAGTTACTGCTTTTCAGTCCTGAGCTAAGGCTCGGGAATGTATTTGAAACAGTCACCGAGCAGCTCCCTGCCATGCTTGCTCTAGTGAAGTTACTCTTTCATTTATGCTCACAAAATTAGAGAGTTTGACTTCTCATGTAGATTCTTCAAAGGAGACTTTTTTTTTAGGTGTTTATCATGAACAAGGATAGAGAGAGCAGGCTAAGTTGTGCAGCACTGGGAATAGAGGAAAAAACAGTGTAAGGCCAAACAGGCATCTTGAATGCCCACTCTGAGGACACTTGTCTTTAAGAATCCTTGTCTTTAAGACAGACTGGGGTACACCCCACTGTGTGTTTATGCTTACCCTATGCAACAGTTCACCCATCAGGAGTAAGACTGGGGAGCAGCTGGCAGGATGCTGTTTCCTGCTGGCTCCATATATCTTGGTAGGCCTGGGTGAAGTTTACTTCATTTGTTGCGTGTCGCTGTAGTAGAAAGTCTGGCTACTGACTTAGCCACAATATAAATAAGTAATATTTGCCTGACCAGTGTTTGTGTCATGAAGTATTAACTACATGGCCCTGCTGGGATTGGAAATCTGGTGCTCTTTGTTAACTCTTTAATGAGAGCAGAGTGCTAGTGGAGAAAAACAGATAAAATATTTAGAATCTTCCCCGATAAAGAGAAAACAAATTCTCCACCTGATTCTGGTGAAAACACTCTAGAAAAACAAGGGGGTTTTATGTGTGGTCTTAATGAGGCACTTAGCTTCCACTGGAGTCCTCCTGGGGAATGCTGGGGCCCAAAGGGGTATGCAGATTCAAATTTTATAAGTCATCATAAATCATTTCTGGGGTGGGCAGGAACAAGGTGGTGAAATGGATCATACCAGACCTTTGTAGAGAGGCACTGGAAATCTCACTGTGGAAACTGCGGAACATTTGAAACTCAGCCCTTCCTTTCCCTGAAACCTTTCCAAAGTGCTGTTGAATTTTGTTTTATTGAAGACATCAAAGAAAGCCACACTGGCCACTGGATGATAGGTCTTCAGATATTGCAGGCCAAACATGAAAGAAGGACTGGCACAGATCCTGTAAAAAATATGTTGCTTTTTATTCAGCTAGTGACTATGAAATTATTACAGGCTGGAGATTTGGGAAGAATGCAGTGCAGCCCTGTGCTGAAGTGAACATAGACACTGACTGACAGATATGATGCTGTTGGAGGCACTAGGGAAAAGGGTTGGAAAGGTCTTCCAAGGTCTGGTTCTGTCAGGCATCCATATCATAATGGGATTCATAATGCAACAAGATGAATTTGCAAATCAAGACTGGGTCCCATTACTGCTGTGAGGAGGCTGTCTCAAAACCTTCTATCAGTGATGGTTAAAATGCTTCTTATTTGCAAACATAGTGCCCTGTTACTACTACTATTATAAGAAAGAGTTTTTTAACCCTCTACTAAGATTTCCTAGAATTTAAGGACTTTTTCCTCACTTTATCCATGTTTTCCTCATCTGTCTGTGGACGGTTCCAGTCCATCCTTTCTGGAACATGAAGTATCCCTATCATGTTCTTTTAGCTCTTGCTTTGCCAGTCTAAACTTCCCCTGGTTCTGAGTCACTTGTTTGCACCCTTTACTGACTTCATCTCCAGGAGTCCTCTGGGATGGGTAAATGCCTTTCCACTGTAAAATGATCTGCTTTTTTGATTTGAAATATTTCTAGAAAGGACGAATGTTCTACAAAATCTAACAGATTCTTCTAAGGTGTGTGGTTTATTAACTGGAACATTCCTTTGGCACCAAAGGTACAGTTTTGTGATATTCTCTGCCAGCATCTTGGTTCTTGGGAAATTCCAGATTTTTGTTGGCATGGATTTACTTCTAGAGCCATTCCCCTCTATTAAATAGAGTTGGAGTAGTTTATATTCCTCTAGGCCTGTGCAGTAACTGCTCTATCACTTCTAGTTTTGATGACAGGTTGGCCATGAGCCAGCAGTGTGCACTCGTGGCTAAGAGAGTAAATGGGATCCTGGGATGCATCAGGAAGAGTGTGTCCAGCAGGTCAAAGGAGGTGATCCTCCCCCTCTACTCTGCTCTGGTCAGGCCCCACCTGGAGTACTGTGTCCAGTTCTGGGCTCCCTGGGATAAAAAAGACAGGGATCTCCTGGAGAGAGTCCAGAGAAGGGCTACAAAGATGATGAAGGACCTGGAGCATCTCCCCTATGAGGAAAGGCTGAGTGAGCTGGGGCAATTCAGCCTGGAGAAAAGAAGACTAAGGGGGGACCTTATTAATGTTTATCAATTTCTTAGGCATGGGATGCAGAGGGAAATGGCCAGCCCCTTTTCAGTGTCTGTGGGGACAGGACAAGGGGCAATGGCTGCAAATTGGAGCACAGGAAGCTCCACACCAAGATGTGGAAGAACTTTTCCCCAGTGAGGGTGAGGGAGCCCTGGGACAGGCTGCCCAGGGGGATGTGGAGTCTCCATCTCTGGAGAGATTCCAGCCCCATCTGGACACCGACCTGTGCAATATGAGCTGGGGAGCTGCTTTGGCAGGGGGGTTGGACCTCATGAGCTCTTGAGGTCTCTTCCAACCCCTGTGATCCTGTGATCTTATTTGTAATCCTCAGAATATCCTATGTGTATCCTGTAGCTTCTTTGGGTAAAGTGTTTTCATTTTGGTTTTTAGAAACATGTTTTCTCAGTTTTTCTCCAAAGTATTCCTTCCAATATTTGACCCTTCATGTAAAGGTGGACAACGTGCTTCTGATATGGACCTTTATTTGAAAAGGCATGCTGTTCACAAGGATAAATCCCAAACACCAGACCACTTCTATATGGCAGATGATTCCTTTGGTTTTGCCTGCATATTTGCATTTTCAGAGAGAGAAATTGAGAAGACTCTGAATGCAATCTGTACTCATGGAGTGGCAGTGAGGGCAGGCAGGCTTCTTCTCTACTTTATGCACAACATTGTAGGAGAAGTTTCTCCATACCACCATATCCTTCACCTTTGTGTGAGCATGTGTGGAAAGAAGCTCTGCTCCCAATAGGGAGAGGTGTCCATGGAAGGGCCAGGGAGTACAGTCTGTTGCCATCTGCCACTCACCACACTGCCATGGGTAGGTAGCAGGTTGAGAGGAGCATCAGAACCTGGTGGTAAAAAAACTAGTATCAGGCACATTTATGATGCTGGAGTATTACCCACACCTCGTTGGTATGGCGTACAGCAAGACCCTGCTCATACTGATGTGTCCTTTTATCTGAGTTACTCTAAAGTCCAGGCACTGTATTCCAGGGTCACAGAACTCAGAGTTCAAAGTATCCAAAGGCTCACGAGCCCTGGGAGCCCCTTGGCTGCTGGCTAAGCAGTGCTCTCTGCTTGCTTAGTCTCTGCCTTAAGACTGAAGGACATATACTGTCTTGCTTGTTCTGATTCTGCCTTGGGTTGGCTTGTGCAAATATTAACATTGGCTTTTCCCTTTCTCAGCCTGCCTCCTCATATGGTGAGAGACCACATGTATGAATAATGTGACAGGCATTTCTTTTGGTGGGGTTGGAAAATGCAGCTTTCCTAGAGTTAGATCTGGAATTGGCAAGAGTCACTGCTGCCACTCAGTTCTTGGACTTAGCAGAAGCAGCAGCAACCCATTTTCATTAGCAGGCATCAGGGGCAGACAGAAGGCCTGCTGGAGTCCACAGGCACCAGAGAATTGCACCAGAGACTATTTACTTCAAAGTCACAAAGCACTAATGCTGCTGAACAAGATGTTTCCTCTGCTGCTCTTGAGCTTGTGGTTCAGGTGGCCCCAGGGTGGCTCCTCGGAGGTGGCCAGATGTCAAGGGTAACTGAGGAGGACCATGTCAGCAGAGTCCCCTGCTCAGCTGTCAGATAAAATCCACAAACAAATTTTGCATCCAAGAGGGGATTACCTTGGCCATATCAGTTAAACTTTGCTGGTAAAATGGAAGTATGGTTGATAAGAAAAATGTCAAAAAACATGAGTATTCAGGATTATGGAACAAATCTTGACATATTATCCTAAATCTAATTGCAGCCCTCTTTTTACAGGCTGGTTAGAGATTATTGGAAATAAAATTAAAGCAGTTTTGACATTGGCCCAGGCATAAAGCTGAAATACTGAAATAGCATGAAAAGACATTTTTCTTATAGTAATTTCTAGCCACATTAAAATAGGGAAATAATACAGATATTTCAAGAAAGCCTGACTTTATGAGATTTCCAGCATCATTTCCAGATTAAACAGATTTGGCTCAATGTTCAAGATTCTTCAGGCTCATCCGAACCAAACACATTTCCTGAGATTTATGTCAGACTGGGCTTTATTCTTATATGAGTCTTATTACAGATTTTTGAAAGCTCTATTTACTGTGCAAATCATTCAGCCTGAATCTCAAAAGCCTGGATTCTGCTTTCAGTGGGGAACCTGGCATCACTGACTAGATCAGTACTAGTCTAAAAAATTCTGGGCAGAGTTCTATGGAAAGTGGTCTAAGTTGGGTTTTAATTTTGACTTCACTCATTTTGGGGAAGAGACAGTTATTGAGGGATGAGATATTTGATTTCTTGCTGTCCCACAGACTTCTTTGATTATTTTTTTGCCCTGTTGGTAGTGTCACTTCTAAAAGATAGTGAGGTTTTCAGTTCCTGTTGATTTTAATCAGAGGTAAGGAAAACCTGGTGAGGGTTAGCTCATTATGTTCTGAGCTGATGTCAGTAATGATTTCATGATAATACCTGACCTGAAGCTCAGCTTTGCAGAGTGGCTGCTGAGTCTGCTGGCACTGTCCTACAAGAGTGTCTTCAGTATGTGTTATTGTTTCTCTGCATCAAAGACCTTATCTGAGGCCTTTCAGCCTACTTCAGATTCCATCTGGTCAAAAAGGTTGTGAAGTGGTCTACTGTGTACAAATAATGTTAAAGGAACTCAAGCCAGGGTAAGATATCACCTCTCTGCTTCAGATCTGTATGCGGTAGGGATACACTACAGTAGTGCTAAAGGTTATGAAGTGCTTCCTTACCACTAAGATTAATAGAATCACAGTATTGTAGAGGTTGGAAGGGACCTCAAGAGACCATCAAGTCCAACCCCCTGCCAAAGCAGGTTCCCTAGGACAGGATAGGAGGATTTAAAGATGTTTGCACTGTCCTGAGGAAAAAAAATACTGGGGTTTTTATAGCCAGCTGCTACAGGGACATTTAAAAAATTTATTTGAATATCATGATGTTTTAGCAGTATTTATCAAAATGTTACTTGTCATGTCTATTGTACTTTTAAGCATCTAAGCTTTCCTCTGATTCATTTTGATGTGCATACATTGAGGTTGCAGAATGTCATGGCTGCATTTAGCTCTCTGAATCCAATGTTCAGAAGCCTTTTATTTTTTTAGAGCTACTTTCTGGACTGTAACAGAGGGAATGAAAACATTAGGTTTCTTAAAACTACCAAGCTTTGTTATCTTCATGCTACTCTTTACAAGAGCTGGATGAAGCTGGACAGTGCATGCTTTATTCATTTTGTAGGGGAAAGATAAAATAAATGGAAGTCTTTAACAATTTGAAACAGCAAATCAGTGCAAGAATGGACTTGTCCTAATTCAGGGAAAAAAGGCTTTCACCATAGTGCCCATCTTTCTCAAAACAATAATGGTTACCAGATTGGTATTTTTGGCTATTGTTTAGCATTTAAAACAAAATAAGGTTTATAATGGAGTTTTAGTGATGTTGTTACCACTAACAAAATCTAATCACTTTAGATATTTTTAGTATAATGAGATCCATGCTTCTTTCAAGACCATCTTTGGACTCCCCATGGGGAGGATGTTTACAGCTTTGTACCTTCAAGATTTTAACTTGATTATTTGCAGACAACGTAGTCTGCCTAACTTATATAACAGAACAACAGTTGTGTAATCACCACTCTTAAGTGAAAAGTCACAGGATTGGAGTTTTGTTTCAACTCAGCTGGTTCTTGTTTCTTACTGGGTTGCCATTCTTTTGTGTGCACCCTTGAGGAGAGTGAGCATAATAATTCGAAACAGCATTTATTCTTTGTCTCTTTATGCTTTATGGCTTACCAGATCTCCCAAACTGCTGGGGAAATACCTTCCAGTATTGGTTATCCAGACTAATTACACACTTCTGCATGGAACTGGTCTGTGTTAATGGTTCAATAAGTTTTCCTAGTGAGCATGTTTGCCCTTATGCATGAACAGCCTTGCACAGATCACTTTGCAGAGTTCAGCTTTTAATGGGCCACAGAGATGTAGAGTGCTCTCAAGAACGTGGTAGATGGGACAGAGGACTGTAGAGCTAGAGGGTCAGAGGAAGTAGTCACAAGCAAATGGGTAGGAAATAGGTTTCCTGGAGGGGGAGGAACAAAGAACAAAGCATAACAAAACAACCCCCAAACTAAAAACCCCAAAACAAAACATACCTGAAACACTAGATGGTGTTCCCACCCCAGGATCAGAGGATTTGAATGCAGCTTGTGGTTAAGCATTCAGACCCTGAAAAATTTTAATACCCAGCTTTTGTGCCACACCAGCTCCTGTGTTCTACAGGCTGTTCTTCAAATTGCAAGTCATCTGGAAATAACATGAAAAATACCTAATTTGTCCTGATAGGAAATGGTATAGGATGAAATAACTAGATTTGCTGTAGCATTCCATTTGACTGTCTGTTGTTGTAACAAAAGCCATTGTTTGGGGGATAAATTGAGAGTGGCAGTAAACACAAAATGGTAAATGAAATACATTATTTCTGGCTCATTTGTTGGAAAGGAGGAAACATGGGAGGTTTCAGTGTTTGGGATTCATGAGTGTTGCCATTATCTACCCTGTCTCCTTGTTTCTTTCTCTCCTAGATGTATCATTCTCTTGTTCCTTTTCTTTTTTACTACTTCCACTGTACTTGCTGTGGCTTGGAAGAGCTCCCTTGCCCCACACCCCAACAGCCCCCTTCAAGTGCCAGCAAGTCCTCTTGGGTTTTCTGCTCAGCCTTGTGCTTTTAGTGGCCTTTCTGGCAGATCTGTTAGAACACATTTAAGATTTGTTTTGACTTCAGGATATGCTAAACTATATGAGGAGAGCTAAACAAATATGGAAAACTGTCTTAATATGGCTGTGGCACAGCAGTAGCTGCCCTGGGATGTCTGTTGATAGTAAATGAGAGTAGAGGTGATTTGCTGGTACAGGCTTCGTCTCCTGTAAGATATGATACCTCATTTGAAAAGTTTGAAATTCTTGAGCTTGGCTTTCTTCCTAGAGAGAGGTTTAGGCTGTCAGTGACATGGCATCTAGTGTGGTAGAAGTACTGCATCCCGAAACCAGGCCCTTCTCTTTGCAAGACTAGAACTGCAAATACTTTCCACAGTTACTCTGCCATTCTCCATGTGGCTGTTACATCTTGTTGAGTGACGACAGTAACTACGTGCATGAGCAAGATGTCTATTCTTTAACCTCTGCTATAAGCTGGTTTTGATTTTGCTTAATATAAAGCAAGCTGAGCACAATGGATCATATTGTGCCTGATTACATTTTCTGAGCAAATGGCTTAATGTCCCCTGTGTGCTATCGTAGCCAGGGTTACTTCACTACAACCACAAGAGAAAGCTGAATCAGCCAGCAGATTAAGCCACAGGTAGTACCTGAATCAGCTGCTGATGGGAAAGGCTTTTTTCCTCTCTTCCCAAGTCTTGTAGCATAGCATCCACTGGGATGGCTGTGGAGGCAGTGTTACATTGCAAGGACATGTGTCTCATTCTCAGTCTTCCGTGAGTTCATAATTGATACCATAATAAAGAGAAAATCATGTTTCAGTTGCACTTCTAGGACTGGGCAAGGCAACACAGCTGCTGCCCTGGGAGGCCTGCTATCATCTCTGATTTCAGAAGCCGTTTTGAAAAGAAAGGGGATTATTGAGTATTGTTTATATGGAAAGAAGCAAAGCCACTATCAAAATGAGGAAAAGCAATCTCTTAGGTGTGGAAATGCTAAGCACAAATTGCTATCTGGCATGCATGTTTGAGAGAGACTTTATCCCTCTAGTCTTTGCCCCATTCCTCCAACATTAGAAACAGAGTCTAGCTGAGGCATGGATTTAATTCCTTAACTCTATAAAAAACCCCACATTTCTTGCTGAGCTTTGCATGATGAGAGAGGAGATGGGGACAGGAATTTGTGTTATCCTCTTCACAAAAAAAAGGGAAGGAAAATGTTCACAAAGGTGAAGCAGGCACTTCTGCCTTTGCACTAATGCAACGAGTGTGCATTTGCACTATTGCACTTTGCTTATGGCCTACGTGTACCACACAGAAACAGCACAAAGGGGATCATCCATGGGTCTAAATGCTTCCTCTTGGGGGTAGCCAAACTGCCAGTCCCAAGGTGGATGATGCCATCAGATACAGTAGCACATGTAAAATTGGGACGCTATGGGAAGCTCCTCTGGAGGCACAGGCTGAGAGAAGTGGTGTGGAAGGCAGTGTGTGGTTAAGGGCAGTGGTGACAGAGTGGCATTTGGTCACTTACAAAGCTGGAAATCAGGAGATTTTCAGATGTAGCATACCAGTTGCTCTTTGCAAAGTGTGATGTGAGAGGCAAGATAGAAGCCCCAGATTTGATGTTTGAATGTTTGTGGACCTGTTGTATTCTCTCATTTCATTAGCCTTGACTTCTGTGCTTCCCTGTAGCACTAGCAGTCCAGGAGGACTGAAGATGCTGCAGTGCTTTGGTGTACCTGGGCTTGAATTATTTATCAGCATCCTGCTCTACAAACTTTTGTTACATGACAGCATATGTTGTTGTGCCTCTTCATGCATAGATTTGTGCCAAATATTCTAGTACATCATGCTCTGATACTAGGGAGCAAATGTAAGAGAAATCTTAGACAGAACCAGCACCTTAAATTATACTTTGTCACTGAGAAAGAAGGTGTTCAGATTTGATAGGTGCAGGCATGTAACCTATATCCTAATCCGACTCTTGATAGCTATGTGTACCAGGCTTGGGGCATGGAAAATAGCTAAATTGTAATGCTGAATAGTCTGTAGTGACAGTCATTCTGCACCTAGACAATGCTGTTCTTTTCAACCGTTGACTAACCTCTGAATACAGACCCATTTCATGTCACATGTTAGGAAGTCAGAAGGGCTCCCTGAGAACTGTGGAGTTTGACCATCTCAGGATTTTTTCCGTTATGGAGCTTGCTTGGCTGCTGTGTTCTCTCCAGATATATTCCAGCTGCTTCCCACTTCTCAGCTGATGCAGGCTTTTGATATTTTCATAGTTAGGTAAAAGAAGCCAGAAAATCCTCATCCCTTTTGCCTCCCTTTTCCTCATGAAACTGACAGGAAAATAAGCACTAATATTTCATCTTTAAAATAAGAGGGGGACATAGTTTCCCTATGAATTAGTGGAAACACTGACATCATGTTTGGAACAGCTTATTTTCCCCTTTCCCCTTCTAATTGCACCAAGTTTTTAAAGCCAGAGAATAAAACCTTCCTCTCAGGAATGGGAGAATGTTCCTCATAGGCTGCTGTTCATCTGGGCTTGGTATGACTCACACTGTTCTTTTTGCAGTTCTTTGACAAATTACTAGAACCAGGAGCTGGGAACTTAGGTGGCCAAGGGAGAAAGCAAGGAGTGCAAGTCCATTGGTGAATGAAAATGAGGAGGAAGTATTATTTATGGATAGTTCAGTGACTGGTTCCTTATTTCTGCGTTATATCCTTTTCCTTTCCACTTCAAAGGAAATGGCCCCTGTAGCAAGAATGACTCAGATGCTGCCAGTGATGTGGGTTTGCCAGTTACTTATTATGTTAACTTTTTACCACAGCATGGTGCAAGTGTGTGGTTCCAGATAAGACCACAGATGGGAAGGCAGGGGAGGGAAATAGCAAGGGGTGGAAAAAACTTCATTAATGTTCGAGCCTCAGGCCTGTGTGTCTGACAAGAAGCACCTTTTAATAGCTATTTCAGCTGACCTGAGAGGTTTGTGGTGTTTTGTAGACTTGGGTGTAGCACTGAGTCTACAGAACACCACGTGCTGACTTGCATAGGGTTTTGTTGTCTTGAAAAAGCAGAGGCAACTCCACCAGCTACAGTGACAAGGCAGGTATAACACCATGTCAGTGCTCTCTACTAAATGTTTTCCTAAATGCAACACAGTCTGGTTGTGAGGGCACCTGCTTCCCAGCTCTGCAGAGCTCCTTGCACATCCACTGAAACCCTAACTCATTACTGAGGAGAATTTTTAGCCTTGAGCTGACAGAGGCAAGAGGAAGAGAGAAGCAAAGGAGGAGACTAAGTAATTTAAGGTTGTGATCTTTCTAGTTTCCCTTCTTTCCTCTCTTTCTGCCTCCACTTGGTACAAAATGGCAGTGAAATACAGAAAAGAACAGATAAATAGATCCAGATACGATGTCTGATCCTTCAGTCTGAGGGAAGCCCAAAAGTTGCAAAAGGAGTCTGAGGTCAGCAAAGAAAGAAAATCAGACACCCTTCAGGAGAAGGCTTTACATCCAGCTGATTTTGTTTTGTGTCCACACTCCCTGTTCTGAAACACTTGTGTTTGCACAAGTTGTAGATGGCATGTTTCAGACTCGCAGTAATGACTAAGCCTAAGAATCTTAGTGTTGGACATTCAGTGTTGCAGCATCCCAGTCAAATCAATCCTAGGCTAGAAGCTGTTCTGCAAGAAGAGCTGACTGCTGACTGCTGATCCAGTAATGCATCAGAAATGCATTACCATAAATGCATATTACCATAATGCATTACCATAATATTCTGATAAGACCATCAGAATAACTCCATCTGATAAAAGTTTCAACACATTTTCAAAGTAGAGTGAGACTGTTCTGGGTTTAAACAAAGGCATCTGAAGAGTAGTGATCTGTTCTCCAAAGAAACTAGAGTGACTCAGGAATGTTAGTTTTAGACATCTAGGGATGTATCAACTCAAAGTTTGAAGTTCAGAGTTTGTCACCTCTCAGATGGGCTGTTGCAGCAGGATAGGGGAAAGGTCCACTAAAGTGGATCAGGGAAATGGTCAGACTTTAAATAAATGCTATTAGAAATGTGCTTACTCCAGATTATTTCATTTATTTGCTTTAGGGCACATATAACTGCCATAACCTAACTGTTAGTGTGGCAAATGGGAAGAGGAGGAATATGCACAGCTGGGGGGGTCTAAGGGGCTCATAACCTCTTAAAACATGGTTATTGCTTAGAAGATGAAAGTGCAGTGAACACTTGTGCAAAGAAGGTACAAAATGTTTCTTTGGTGCTTTAGCTTTGCTGAGTGACCTGCATGATAACCAGAAAGGAGTGGAGCATGTAAGGGCAGTGCCACAGTGGGCATTCAATATCCTACAGAAAACCAATCTTGATAACCTTTTCTCAGCGTGCTCTAGTCCTGTTAGTGTTACTTTCCAGCACAGATATTGCACATCAGAAACATCAACAGAAGCACTCCCTTTGTTTTGGACAAAACAACTAGGAGACATAAGCAGTACACAGTTTTAATCCCTGTATCCAGTGTATCCAAAGTTTGGGGTTGTTTTTCTTTGAGTTGATGAAATGGAAATTCAAATGTTGCTTTGACAGTGCCACAGGAAAGTCTAGTGAGTAAATAGAGTTTGAGCTGACATTTCAGCTTGGAAATTAGGGGAAGGAATGAAGTGAAGCAGCCAGCATGAATGCTCATTTGAATCTTGAGGGAAAACTTAACGTTTGAGAGAGTCTTTTTTTCTACTGATACTGTAATTTGTAAAGACACATCTGAAGTCCATTTGGTTTTGTACTCAAGATAGCAATTCAAAACACAGTCTTATTTAACACAAAGCTACTTGCTGTCTTCTTTTTCTCATCCCACCTCTCTATTCCCTCCTTGTCTTTGAATTCTCTGCAGTAATTCCTGAATACAGATTGGAATCAAAGTTATTTACCAGCCTAGAAAGATGAAAAGATTTGATAACAAAGCCTGACACGCCAAACTTGGTGTCTGCAGTTAGGAGCATTCCTCACTGGTGTTTTGTGTGCTAACCTGGAGTTTATTATTAACTCTGATACAGTGGTCACTCACAGCAGCACTGATGTGCTAGCCAGTATCACATATCCAGAAGCAGCATGGGCACTTGCTCTGCTTTTTAGGGCAGCATATTGAGCATCCTCTGCAGAAGATGTTTTTGTTATAAGAACCTGTAAAGCGAAGTGCTCTGAGCAGAATGAGATGCAGGATGAGAGTCTGAGAAAATCCACTAGGACTGGAAAGTGGGAGAGTTGCCTGCGGATCTCTTCCTCCACATTCCCTTTCGCTGTACTGTTATAAACAACCATTAATGTTTTTAGGCTTGTGGTAGTTCTGGGAGATATTATCCTCATTTTGTGCATAAGTTCTTGGGTAGTCCATCTATCCAGAGATGTACTGTTTTATGCTGGGAAGCATTTGATCAACCCAGGCTAGCAAAGCAGTGCCCTTGGGAAGTTAGTAAAGCTGGCAGCCAAATAAAAGGTGATGTTTAATCATGTGCCTTTAGAAAATCACCTCGCTTTTTGGGTCTTTGCTCTTGCAGCTTTGTGCTGCAGAGCACTGCTTGAGCCTTGCTTTGCCCCGGGTTTCTTCAGATGGTTATGACAGACTCACTGTGTGCTCTTGCTTGTTTACTACATTCTTGTTCAGTCCTTTTTTTTTTTCCCTTTTAATTCCTGCTACAATAAGCCTAATTTCAATGGAAAGTGACATTTTTATGGCCAAAGCTTTATAAGCCTCTTCTGCTCCCACCGTCATGAAGCCAGTGTGACTTTGGTTGTATGACACGGCAGCTGGGAGATTGAAGTGCAGTGTGAGCAGCCAGCTGTAATTAACTGAGCTGTAATCCACTTAGTGCCATCCCAGCTAAAAGCTGGAACAGCGACAGGCACAACATCCTACCGAGTACCCCAGATACATACTCAGCAACTGAAACCTGTTTCACTTATAGTATGTCTCTGTGCTGTTTTCACACTTGGTAGACACAGCCCTCGGAGCAGCATCTTGAACAGCCTCAGAAGATGTTTATTGTGCTCTAGATGGCAACATCTTCATCAAGTCCCACAGGACCTGCTTAAACAATGACTAAAATATTGTGCTCATTATCTCTATTCCAGCCTGTCTTCTGTGCTGAGATCAAGTTTGTCTGTCACAGTGCTAAAGGAAGTGGATAATTTATATCTGGCTATAGGACACTCAGATCATGCATTCTGCTGCCAGTTTTCCCTTTCTACTGGTGAATGCAAATGCTTAGAACATTCTGACTCCAAGGAAAACCCAATGTTAAAAAATTATGTTGACATGAGCAGAGCCAGGAGTTTAAGTGTTTTCACCTCATTTTCATTTATGAAACCCAGGAAGTATGTCAGGAGCTCCCTGAAGTTGGAGGAGCTATGCTCATTTATGTTGAGCAACTGATTCACATTTTCTGCTAGTTAAAATCCTCTATAAAGTTTATATGGAGATATTTCCTTACATTTTTCCCCCAGGCTATCTCTTTTTCATGCTATTTCTTATCCAACACCTTTTCGACACTTTTCTCTTTTGACTTTTTTCCCAGTAAGTTCATAGCAGCTTTTGTTCCCAAGCCTTCATTCCCATTACCATAGCTTCTGGCCTTGCAACACAAGGCTTTTTAGCCTTCATTTTTTATCATTGAAAATAAGGATGGCCTCAATGCATTGATGGAGCTTTAAAAGATGCTGTGACAGTTCTGTATCTCAATGCTTCTTGCCTATATACCTTGATTTCAGGTGATTCTAGACTCTAAGATAACCAGTAGCTTTCTGAGGATGTGGTTATGCAGTGGACTGATAAAGTTTCACAATGGCTTTCTTTTGCATTGTACTGGTGTGCTCTAAGTTTCAGTATCAGATTTTAGTGTTGACCTAGCAGCTCATCTGTCTTAGATCTGTGAATTCAGTGAGGGCTTTGATCTCCTAGCTGACTTCAGGAAACAGAATTATTACTGCATCTTTCATGAGATAAACACGCTGAGTACGCTCAGCCCAGTGCACAGTCATTTCACTGCTGCTGTATGTATCACAGTTGAAAGTAAATTATGTTCCACTCTGGAGGTTTTGGAGACAAATGAGTGGGTCTTTTTTTTCCCTCTTTTTTTCTTCTTTTTTTTAATACTCCTGGGACATGCTTCTGCTGTCCCAGAAATAAGTTATTTTCCCTGAATCCACAAACTGTCTTGATAAAGTCTTTTAGAATACCAGGGAGACTGGCATCACTGGAGAACAAGGCTGATACAAAATGAACAACACATTAACAGCTGTTATTGCTGTTGAGGAAGTGGATGATCCGTATTGACCAGACAGGCATAGCAATGTCTTTATTTAATACTCATGGGAATGGGACAGTAAGTTTGAAAACAGGAGCTGTTGGCTTTAGCATACATCTGGAATGTTGTACCTGGAATATCACAGAATCACAGAATCGTAGGGGTTGGAAGGGACCTCGAGAGCTCATGGGGTCCAACCCCCTGCCAAAGCAGCTCCCCAGCTCATATTGCACAGGTCGGTGTCCAGATGGGGCTGGAATCTCTCCAGAGATGGAGACTCCACACCCCCCTGAGCAGCTTGTCCCAGGGCTCCCTCACCCTCACTGGGGAAAAGTTCTTCCACATCTTGGTGTGGAACTTCCTATGCTCCAATTTGCAGCCATTGCCCCTTGTCCCGTCCCCACAGACACTGAAAAGGGGCTGGCCAATTCCCCCTGCATCCCATGCCTAAGTGATAAACATTAATAAGATCCCCCCTTAGTCTTCTTTTCTCCAGGCTGAACAGTCCCAGCTCACTCAGCCTTTCCTCACAGGGGAGATGCTCCAGGCCCTTCATCATCTTTGTAGCCTCCTCTGGACTCTCTCCAGGAGATCCCTGGCTTTTTTATCCCAGGGAGCCCAGAACTGGACACAGTACTCCAGGTGGGACCTGACCAGGGCAGAGTAGAGGGGGAGGATCACCTCCTTCGACCTGCTGGACACACTCTTCCTGATGCATCCCAGGATCCCATTGGCTCTCTTAGCCCCCAGGGCACACTGCTGGCTCATGGCCAACCTGTCATCAACCAGGACCCCCAGGACCTTCTCCACAGAGCTCTTCTCCAGCAGGTCATCCCCCAGCCTGTACTGATACAAACGGTTATTCCTCCCCAGTAGATGCACGTACAGAGTGACACATTCAGCTGTAAAAAGGTTATGTCTGAGTTCCTCAGGAAGAAGTGCTGGAGGCTAGGTGAAACTGTCCTTTTCCTTCACTGTAGTCTACAACCCGCCATAAAAATGACTTCAAAAGTCAAAGTCATTACCAAAACCCTCAAGATTCTCCCACACTGTTGCCAACTTAAGAAAACAAACTGTAAAAAATAAAAGCAATCTGCAGTATAATGGAAACTCTGCAGATGTATCTGTACTGCACAGTGTAGTGCAAAGTGCCAGCAATTGGGTTGGCTCTCATCAAGCTTGCCAGGACCAGCAGCAGGCTTGGCCATGGCTTTCTTCCCAGGGCAATCCCCTGTCCTATACAGCAGCTCAACATTTGGGTTGTTGTGTTGGTTCTCTTTATCACAATAATATAAACGATGACTTCACAAGTCTTAATGACCTTAATGCTGTCAAGGGCCATAACTGTATGCATGGGGAGCTGTGCAACGGAAAAAATGGATCTGTAAATTTAAAACCTTAGGTTAAAAGGATAGAGTTGAGTTCTCAAAGCACTATGGAGAAACTGTAGTGGGTTGACAGCTATCTGAAAGGAATAAATTAATAAGACTTGTATTCAAAACCATACAAGCACCTACATGAAGAAACTGTCCTTGGAAATCAGATTCTGCATGCTTCTGGGGGAAAAAAACCCAACAGCGAAACACCAAGTAACCAAACCAAACCTGCTGCTTACTTAAGCTGATCAAGTGGGAAAAGTTCTAAGTTTGGCCTGTAGGAAGCAGAAACCTACCTGGATTCTTTCTGGACAAGAGAAAACTGCACATGTACAGGGTCATGAGAACACCTGCTCTGTCTGTGACCTGACTTGCTTTCTGCACATGACAGGGTGTTTTGAAGTGCCATAAATATAAGAAATATCTGACAAAAAACCCTGTTTGTAGAATAAAGCAAATCCTGGATGATGGCTAGTTCAAAAGAGATATGTAAATTCTCAGGCATTTGCTGGAGAGCTGTGACTCTATTTAGTGTAATCTACAGGGGAATTCTGAGGATCTTGACAATGTTTTTTAAATTAAAATGTACTTTTTGGAAAGTTCAACCTCGCACATCTCACCACAGCTGACTATGGTTTGTGTATTGTCTCATATGAAGATAAGTATCTTTCCAAAATCTGAAAGATTAACAACCTGAAATCAAGTTATATCAACAGTGAGCCTTATTCTGCTTATTTGCCCTGGGGAGACATCAAAAGCTAATGAAATTAGCCTGGAGATTAGAGATTTTCCTGTATCATACTCATAGCCATAGTATCCAAGAGTATTAACCAACCTAACATCTGCTGTGCAGTGTGCTCTCATCCTTTTGTCTCTTCCTTTCAAAGCCAATTTGCACATTTTTCAGAGAACAAACCCCAAATTGTATTCCTTTTACCAGATTTTGCTGTAACTGGTTTGCAAATGAAAGCACAATAACAGCAAAACAGAACAGCAATAGCTAAAGCCCCACTCCTCTTTCTCTTTTCCTGCTCAATATTCCCTTCCTATTCCAGTTTGTGCACAGAATAGCAAAACTTACTGAAAACATTCTGCCTTTTCTATCACAGCTTCCTATGGAGCTGGGAACTCAAGCTGAGGACTGCTTGGGTTGAATCAGTCTGCCTCACAGCACAGGCATGGCCATGGTTGTTCTGAAATGTCATGGGGGTGAAGGCAGAACAGTAATTATTGCCACTGGCATCTCTCTCTAAACGATGTTGTTTACAATGATGAGAGAGAAAGATGATTTTGTAATATCCCATATAGAGAAACAGCCTTCTGGCTACAGATTGGGATCGGTGTAAGCTTGAAGCACAAAGTCACCATCCTTGTGCTATGCAAGGTTTGCACACCCAGGACTGCATGGATTTCACTTCAGCTGCCCACATGCCCATGAAACCTGTTTTCTGCCAGCACACACAGATTTATGCTTAAGGGCTGGCACTTGGACTAAAAGACAAGGAATTAAAATCCTTCTGTCACCAGCTGTTTGTTAAAATATCTGTGATGATTAGAGGGGTTTTAACGGGCATTCTCTCTCTGTATCTGAAAGGAGCATTTGCACCAGTGTCTGTTGTAGGTCAGAGCTAAATTAATTCATGGAATAGCCTGACTGAATTCAGGTCATACTGGGAATAAGCTGGCTTGGTTTTGACTTTTGCTAGATGAATGTACAGATCAGAGAGTGTGGATGCTAATGTAGCATAAGCTCAGGTGTTACTGGTACCTACACAGAGATGCCCTGCCACATCCCCACTGATCACTCTAGATGTATCTCAGTACTTCAGACTACAGTATAGCATGGGTCCATGTGGGTACCAGTAACCGTTGTCACCACAGCTCAGCTTGCAGCAGAATACTCTAGAGTTACTGTCCCTTTGTCCTCATTTAGCACAAGCAACAAAGATTCTGGCCTCAGATTTAGTGTGCATGGCTCAGTGCTCTGTCTAGGTCACAGCCCAGACATGCCCAGCCTGCAGAGCCCCCAAATGTTTCCCACGTGCAGCGTTAGGCTGTAGCCAGAGGGTCTGACACTGGTTGTGCCGTGGGCTGCTGAGCGGGGGGACCTCTGTGGAGGCTGATTCACTGTCTGCAGGCAATCTGTGGTTGAGTAACTATCTCACTGCCGCCTGCCTTTCTGGCTGAGGTTGATCTGGGAGTCCTTGCAGCATATTCACATGTCCTTTAGGGAAGATCATCTTCAATATTAAAATAAACAGATGTCTTGGTGGTTTCTGATATCATAAATATTCTTTCCTGTGAACGAACTACTATTAGTGACTTCATATCTATTCAAAGAGTTCTTTTATTACTGTCTCCTTTTTTCATCCCACATACATGCTGGTTTTCTAGCAGCTCTTTTACACATGTAAAGAACATTGCTCTCCCTGTGATTCTTGTCAGTGCGTTATGCTGCTTCTAATGGGATTTCAGGGTTATCGTGTGAGTCTGGGATGTGTCTACTTGAGGATATGCTAGTCATATGTCTCTATTAAGAACCCTGTTGACAGCCATAGGCTGTTGGATATTCTGAGTGCATTTTTAGGCATAAATGTATACCACCAATGTAAATATTCTAAGTTGCCATGAAACAGAGGTATCAGAGACTGTTCCTTGCAGGGAGTCCAGGCAAGAAACTTGCTGGTGGGCAGAAGAGTCTTTCCTTCTGGGTAGTTGTTTAAATAGAGGAAGAAACTAGGGTTGGGGTGAGAATGGATGATAAACTAGGAAAGGAGTGATAATGGACTGTGACCATGCTCTTCCTAAACTCACACAATCATAGGATAGGGTTCTATCTTTTTTCTATGTTTAGAGTACTGTTTGAACAAGCCCTTTTAGGGAGTGCCGTGGGATTGTGACACAGATGTTGGACACATGGACAAAATCTTGTCTATTGATCTGGGGTCCTGAAAACACTGGTACTAGGCTGTAGATTCAGGATACAGCTTGTATCAGTGTAAGCTCCTGGATTTTGGGTCTATTCTTCCTTGCTAAGCAAATGATGGGCAGCTTGCTTGTCCATATACCAAATGACACAAACTGGCCACACTCACACAGTACTGCTGGGTTTTCTGCTCTGTGTGTGTGACTCTTAAAACTTAGTTATTAGATTTGACATGGTTTGTTGGTTGGGTTTTTTTTCCAGATCAAGATGCTGGAAGTTGTGCAAGAACAGCATTGTAGCCCATCACAATGGTGTTTTCATAGAATAAACATGCCCTGGGATGTTCCATGAAATCATACTGGGAATTTCTGAGGGTGCAAAGTGTCCTGGAGCAGCATAAGGTAAGGAAACCAGCCTGGTACACTCTTGCCTACGTCACTTAATAAGCCCTGGGACTTGTTTTTCTCAGAACTGAGTCTGGGTGTTGCCCTGAAGACTGCTAGTTGGCAGAGAACACGGTTGCACATGGGAGACAGCTAACAGTTGCATGGGATTGACTGCAGCCACCAGTTCTTGAGCCCCTGAACTTGCCCTCTTCCATTTAGCCACAACCCGTGTGGCTACAGGGCAGTTTCCTGAGGCTGGAGTTACGTTACTCACTGGCTTCAGGTTTGACCTAAAGACAAATGCTGACTATCTAAATGGTATCATGCAGTGGCATGCAAAGATACTAACCCTGAGCCGAGTCAAAGGTTGCCAAGCTAGTACATCATTCCTCTCATGTTATTTCCTTCCCTTCACCAGGGCTGACTGACACAGCTGTTCAAAGCTAGGCAGTATGTTTGCTTGCAAGGACACATGGCATTGTATAGAAAAAAGCACTTTTTAGTCATCACTGTGCTAAATTCTTTCTCTTTTATGTGCTTTCTGAAAACTTCACCTCTGTACTTCCCTGTGACCTTTCTCTAGTGAGTCACCTGATTCCCATCTCTCTCCAGCCATGTTTTTCCCTAGACTGTTTTGCTTTCCAGTACATACTTCCAGTCACCAGTTTCTCAGATTTGCCAGCCCTGATCTATGCTTGTAGCCAGCCTACCCGCTTACAAATGCAGCTGCCTTTGGGAGTACCTGCCGCCCTCACTGAGTAGCTTCCTTGCAGACAGACAGTCCTCTGGGGAGCACCAGTAGGCCTCTCAAAACATTGGGAAGAATATCAAGTTCTCATGCTAGGAAATAGCCTCCTACTAGAAGGAGAAATAAACATTTCTCTTACAGGCAACGTATTCATTGTTTGAACATCCTAGGGGCTTCTTCTACTGATACCTGCCCCTGGGACCCACAAATCATTAGTTTAACTTGATATGTGTGTTTTCTGGTCTTTTATTTCCAGGGCAGTGAACATGTTGACATTTATCCAGGCAACCTCCCCTTAGCAGTACAGTTGTTCTGTCACAGCTCTGTTGAATGCAGTATCTACATTTGTTCACATATTAAATTATAGTAAGGTTAAAAATATCCCTTTAACCTTCTTTCAGTCAAGACTCGGAAGAATAGTCTGATTTATCTGCTTCATGGGTGGTACTTCAGGCAGTTAATTAACCAAAGCATAAACTCCTTTATTTACCTTGACTGTCTCTTTGTGTCTGCCAATAGCAGTTAAAGTTTCAAATTGAAGTTGGCCAGACAAATGGAAGAATGTGCTCAGTGGCTTATTATCCTCTAATAGGACATTCCATTGGTTCACAAATTCATACTGCTCCTGATTCTCCATCTTCTTGCCCTACTTTCAAGCCAGAAATTAACCTGGTTTGCGTGGCTGGAGAGGAACAGGCCTGAGCAGTGCCACAAGCTGTGGTACTGAGGTCGGTGCAGGTAGTTGGTAGTTGTTGGATCAGGGGAATGTTTCCAGGTTTGTACCTCAATAGAAAATCTTTTTCCAGTCCTAAACCTGACAGTCCTGAACATATGATCAAGACTGCAGCTGTTAGGTTAAAACAAATAGTAGAGAAAGAGTAGCAACCTTGACAACTGCTCTGTTCTGACCAGCTGTAAACAGCTAGAAATACAGTGTCTGTGTTTTAGCAGAAGGAAACGAAACTGTGCCTGAACTGCTGGTTGTCAGGAGCATGTGGAGGTCATGCAAGCAGCAGCAGCCTCAAAGCATGAGATGTAATTCACCGTCTTAGTGAAGATGGTGAAAGCAAATCAAGACTACATTTAACAAAATTGTGTGAATTTCTCCTCAGGTTTTGCTTTTATCTGAATTAGGAAAAGTTGCAGCTCTGTAAACAGGCGGTACATTTCCCTTGCAGTGAAGTGCAAGATAAGTATTTATGAAGAAGTCTCTCTCACGTGGTCATAATGTGAAGTTGAGAACTACTGAAGTTATGGGAACTGAACTGGGACTCTGATCTGTATGTATTGAAGTTTATTTTAAAATTCATCTTGTGAAAGAGTAGTCCCTGAGAGTCTCATCCAGATTTAACCCTCCAGAAAAAAGCTGGAGGATGCAGATTTCCTGTGTGACTGGATGCTGTAAATCCAAGCTGCTAGATGTCTACATCTCATTGTTTAGCCTCAGGCTGGGACTGCAAATTTTCCTTCCTTTAGAAATTGTCTTCATTCTTGTGAGAAGTTTGCTTCACATATTTAGAAAAGGCAGCTTTGCCAGCATAGCTCTCAGAAGTTCCACTGGTCAGTAATACTGTTTTAACATGGATAATAAAAAGGTCAAGTTCCATTTAATTTAATCCCTAAGATCAGATTTAGAAATGAGGAGAAGCATGCATTCCATTTTACCAGAACAAAGAAGTGGATGTATGCCAGACTTCAAGCCAAGAGGACAGTGTTAAACTCCTGGGTTGCTGTGTGACTTCTTGTGTGACCCTGGCTATGCAGCTTCAGAAGAGGGAGAGCCTTTGTGATTATTCACCAAATAGGCTAATACTTCTCTCCCTGACCAAGGGGATTTGGGATAGAGAAACGTGGTGATTTAGAGGTTGGAAGATCATCTTTTGCTCCTGGAATCCAACAGCAAAATAATTATTATTTATTCAAAATAACTATTCTTTATTCAAAATAACCATAAAAAGCAGAGAGATTCATTGTGGAAAGGAAAAAAAAATGCTATAACAGTCTCTTAAGTGACAAGCAGTATGGCAGTCTGGTCAGAAAGAAATAGCAATGATTGTGTCTAGACAGTATAGTAAGCATCAGTCGGTCCACTTCTGAGGAACCTTCAAAAAACCTGGTAGTTATATTTGTATATATACATCTGTACAACTGCTGACTTTGTTATTTGGCATCCTCCTGGTGTCTGACTGCAGAGGCCAGGCTCCTAGAAGTCAGCTGGGTGCCTTGGCTCATGCTCATTTCCACTCCTGAGACTGCTGACTCCTTGTCTTAGCTGTCACTTGTAACTATCTCATCTGTATGTTTGAAAGGAGGGGAGAATTAAAGGGAGACAGAGCAGGGAGAGGAAATTTCTTTTGATTTAGAAACCATCTGGGCACCACAAATTTTATCAGAAAAAGATCCAAAATAAAATCCAGGAGAAGGAAGCCTTCACACTGAAATTAACAGTCAGATATCCATTTGGAGTGTCATTTTAACTACAGAGATTGTTGATTGCTCTGTCTTTAAAGCTTGCCAAGGCCATGGGTGAAAGGGCAGCTTGGGAGAAAGACTGGTTGAGTTCAGAGGCAATGGGTTGTGAATGATGCGTACGGATTGACAAGGCCTGTAGACCATCCATCATCTGATACATAGTCTTCATGTGAGCAAGGTCAGGTTAATATGGGGCCAAGATGGAACTAAAGTGCTGAATGTGCCTTAGTGTCCCTACAAAAACTTCTCTGAGTAAACAAAGGGTGCTTTTGGAGGCACCAAAAAGTCTGACTGGAATTTGAGTTCCACAAAAGATTTAGCCTGTGGCAGAAGTGCTTATAAACCATCACGTGCTATGAGGTGCTGCAGAATAATTTTTTTAAGTTTAAGTATAGTACTTCACTATGGCTTTATTAATCATCTTTCCTAGGCTTTCCAGTATAAGCCCAACATATTAAATTAATCCAGAACAGCACTTGACATTTTAAAAAGTAGATTGACCTAACACACTGGGGCTTTTTCAGACTGCAATTTCAAACAATTAATTAACATTTGTACTTTTCATTGTGATTTTCAATAGCAAGAGCATGTGATTTATTTAATGTTTTGAACCAACAGTAAGGATAGATTGGAGCAGAAGGACAGGGCACCATTTCCCTTTAATTTCTGGAAAACAGAAATAATCAGAAAAGTCTTCTCCAACAGTGAAGCTCATTGAAGGAATTCCAAATTGCATGCTGCAGTTTGCTTGCCTTTGATAACACTGAGGCAACTGTTCACATGTGGCTCTGAACAAGAATGTTGGAGTGATTCCTCCTAGCAGTTTAAGGAGTTTTTGTAGCCAGGTCAGTGTGTGACTTCAGCAGGGGTGCACATACAGACACAATGGGAGCAGGGCAGGGGCAGCAGCAGTGAGCAGGCTGGGTGCACAAGACTTTCCCAGGCTGTCCAGAAAAAACATCATCAGACAACACTGCAACCTTACAATTCTTAGGCAACTCTGAGAATGTGACTTCTCAGAAACTTCTTGTTGAAACTTGTTTTGTATATGCAGTGGTGACATGTTATTTTTCCTTATCCTGGGAAGTTCTACCTTTAATACTGACATAGGTTGGGAGGGGTATGTCCAGCTAGATCTCCAGTATAAAAAATAAGGATGGGATTAGGATTTCCTATGCATGTTCAGTAGTATTTCATTAACTATTAAGCCATCCCCTTGACAAGAAGAAATATATTCATGGAGCTCTACAGCCGTAAGGAAAAGTATCAGCTTGTCCCAGAGGTCAGAGGATCACTGGGAACAGTGTGAGCCAGCAGCTTCAGATAATCTACTTTGGGAGCCCTGGTTACAAATGTCCAGTCTTTGTTTTGTTTTAGGAACCAGCTTTAAAATATCTAAATGTTCGGTTTGGAGTTTAAGAATACAAAATATTAATGAAGTATTTTGTTCCAGAGGGAAATCCATGCATGAATTACAGCAGGGGCAACATGCTAGACAAGTTATCTGGGAGAATAAAAAAACATTGTGGGAATACTCACTGGTTAAGAATGCTGCTGCTGTCATATCACATAATTTGTTAATGTTCGGTGTCCTCAAAAAAGCAGAAGGGAACAAGGCCCCTAAATTCCATGAGGATTCTCTGGGACTTGGTTACGCCACTTCCACGAGCTGTTTTGTAAACAAAACCCATTGCAGTCACCTTTGCTCTTCAGCACATACACATGGCCCTACGCATGGCCTTCTCTTGTCACTGCTGAGGAAACATGATCTTGTACAGATGTGGATACTTGACCTTGGCTCTGCCATAGCATGAAAGCTCCTTGTGTTGCATTTAGTATATAAATGGCATGGTAATGTGTTATTAATTTGCTAACCCCACATGAATTTGAAGTTATTTCTCACAGTGTGGGGCACCTCTCACATCACTGAACCTCGCTTATTTTCTTCCACTGCCCTGCACAGAAGTGGAGCTGGGGCAGAAGCAGGCAGGCTGCCTCGGGGTCGCTGAGCATTGGAAACCCTTGCAGGATGTAACCTGCGTGCTGAGCAGAGTAACTCTACAATTCTACTGCTGAGGTTCACCATCTTGAAATAAGGTATCCTAGTTAGGCCTTGGCTGCCTCAAAGACTGTGCACAGCCCAGCAGCTTATGGCTGTGCTCCGCTGACTTGAGCTCTCAAGCTCAGGGAGCAAAGTCCCAGGTCACCAACACTTGATTCCCTGCTGAGATCAGATAGAGTCTACTTTTGTCCCCTTTCAGCTCTCAGTGCAAGATCCACCAGCTAGTTTGAAAAGGGCTCACCAGAGCAATGTCCCCTCCACAAGCACTGTGGACTGCCACTGTGGAGTGCCACAGAAAAAAACAAGCAGAGCAATAGAGGAAGAACTATGCATGTGAATTGTGAGGGTGTGAGAGCCCTGAGGGCACTAAATAGCCTTAATGGCCCTGACCAGCCTTACCTGAGCCCTCCACCCTGTCCATTGGCTCCAGAGGTGATATAAACTCAGTCCTGGGGCTTTGCTGTTAGTTCAACCTATGCTGTGGGTTTGCTGGTCTCCATCTCATCCATGTTGACCCAGGGACCTCACTGCTCTGAAGCCGGACCCATGAATTGACTTCTTGGCTTGGCATCAGATCGGCATTGTTACTATGGACTTGTCTGTGATCACTGGCTGTGTCTGACCCCCTTTGCCATTGCTGAACCTATGCCTGACTTGCTGACTTTGTACTTGCTCCTGGCTTGGCCTTGAACCTGATTCATCACTGTCTGGACTTGGTTGAGCCTGGCCATCACCTCCTGGCTTGTCCTGCTCACCTTGCTCAGAGGTGAGGCTCCTGTCCTGCTGGCACCAGGGTCGCTCCTGGCTCCCTGTCCCTTTGGAAGCAGCTGATGCTACTGTGCCCTGACAGAGGGAACTATGAAAGCATTTGGCTATCTGTGGCAGCGTGCCCACAAGTGTGTTGGACACAAACTTAGGAAAGATTCTGCATTACAAGTTTGCTTGCAGTAGCACGGAAGGAGCCTTGATGACCCAGGTGATTCCTCCCTGTTGCATGCTGCTAAAATGTGTGTGAACAGGATGCAGATGTATTGAAGGTAAATTCTGAATGACTTTTCTGGTTTGCTTAGAAAGCAAAAACTCTGGAGAATGGATTGTCAGGAGCTGGTTTTGCTGTTAACCTTATTGAGGTTCCTAAGCTGATTGAAGGAGGCTTTGAACAGTGTGTGTCATGTCTCAACACTGTGAGGATTAAGTGTTTTAGGAGCCAGAGCAGTTTTTAGTTACATCAGAAGAACTCTGGTTACACTTTAAGGGCAGCTTTACCTCTGTCTCGTTCTAGTTGTTTCTGCCAGCCGTGTCCTCTTCAGTCATTTCTGTCGGTAGGTACCATGCCCCAAGGTCCAGAAGGGACTGAGGAATGCAGAATTAAGTGTTTCTGTGTATTCACTGCATGGAAAGGTTTTGAGACTCTAGAGTTGAGAAGCAGGGGTGTGTGTGTTTGTGTATGGAAGTCTGAGCAGGGAGCTATCATCTCCAATAAATCAGGAAACACTGGGGACAGGCTGTGGTTTACATCTCATTCATTCAATATCTTTAAAGTATTTTCCAGTGAAAATGAGCTGTTACTCTTTTGTCTTGTTCTCTTCTTAAATGAAGTGTCCTCAGACTAGACAATGCAATCAAGATCTGATCTTCCCTTGCCACAAGGCAAGAGCTCATTCTCACCCACTCGTTTGTGTAATCTAAGAAGTGTAACCCTTATCTTCGAAGTGAAATGCATTCAAGCAGAAGGAAAGCAAGAAGTCCTTGTCTCCCCACTGTGGAGTAGCCTTCTGTTTCAGGCACTGTCCTAAGGAGTGAGAGCTATGATGTTCAGGCTGCTAAAGAAGAGAAATTAAATTTAGGAACAGAAGTGAGATTAAAGTCACTGATTTTTCTCCTTTTGGCACAGAACACATCAAGTCCTCATTATGTAGCATGCAGGAAGGAATGAGACAATATATCAGAAACTAAAAACTATGATGTTGTCTTTTCCCAAAAATAATTCTTTTAGATAAGGCACTTGGCAGAAAGATCATGCATGGTCTAATCTAGAAAGCATGTAATTATTTAGCTTCAGTTATCTCCCAAATACTGTTTAAAAATTCTAGCTTCCTAGTAAGTTAGAAATAAAGACCAGTTAGCCCAGTGCTGAGGGTCACTTTGTGATATGCAGTTGGCCTGCATGTGAGTCACAGGATCTTCTGTAAAAGAAATCCATTTCTGCTAAACAGATTTTTATACAGAAGGGACTGTTTTTGCCAACCTGGTCTGCTTTTCAAAATCACAACCAAAATAAAAAGAAAAATCCTGGAATTATGGGCCTATGCCCATTTCTGAATGAATTTTTTGCACATACTTAATGTGGACACGTATCTGCTTAGAAAATGGTGCAAAACCAACAACTCATTTCAAATAGGCCACCAAAGAATTGTTGGCTTTCTTCAACATTCATATGTTGTTTGCCTGTAACAAATTCACTATGAACGTGCCTTGTTTTGTTAATACTTCTGGTTTAAGATGTGTACTGAGCTCTCTAGTTGGACAGGAGGATTGATGTAAGGCCAAATTAAGACACTCGGCACTGGTGAGGCTGCACCTTGAGTGCTGTGTCCAGTTCTGGGCTCCTCACAATAAGAAGGACATTGAGGTCCTTGAGTGAGTCCAGAGAAGTGCAACCAGGCTGGGAAAGGGGCTGGAGGGCAAATCCTCTGAGGAGCGGCTCAGGGAGCTGGTGGTTGTCAGCCTGGAGAAGAGGAGGCTGAGGGGAGACCTTATCACCACCTACAACTACCTGAAGGGGGGTTGTAGAGAGGGGGGCGATGGTCTCTTCAGCCAGGGGACAGGAGATGGGACAAGGGGAAATGGCCTCAAGCTGCCCCAGGGCAGGGTTAGATTAGACATTAGAAAAAAAATTGTTACTGAAAGAGTTGTCAGGGCCTGGCACAGGCTGCCCAAGGAGGGGGTGGAGTCACCTTCCCTGGATGTGTTCAAAAAAAGGGTAGATGAGGTACTTAAGAATATGATTTAGCTTAGAATGGGATTGGTTGGATTTGATGATCTTCAAAGGTCTTTTCCAAGCTTGTGATTCTGTGATTCACTCCTCTTGTTTTGTAAAAAGGTTGGGGTCTGATTTTTCTGCATATTAATTATTGCAGTGAAAAGAGACTCTCAGACCTGTCTGATCCAGTAGTGCATCACATGCCATTTGTATATGCCTTGTGTGACAGCAACTTCAGATTCAAGACTCACTATTATTTTTCTCAGACCTGATTCTCTGCTTAAACTGGCTCAAATTAGTGATTTCACTGGGGTTCTTTCTGCTTTATCCCACTATTTTTGGGGGGGGGAGGGGAGAGGAGAATAAGAATGGTTGCATATGTACAGAATGGCTATATATAAATTCAGACACATGGATGGAGGAGAGGCATGAATATACACCTACAGAAATGTGGAAGCCAATACTGTAACCAGACCACACAGCACTTACCTCACCTGTCCCTGCATCAAAATTCCTATTAAAGCAAATAAGCCATAATGTGCACTGGTGGCTAAGAGGGCCAATGGGATCCTGGGATGCATCAGGAAGAATGTGTCCAGCAGGTTGAAGGAGGTGATCCCCCCCCTCTACTCTGCCCTGGTCAGGCCCCACCTGGAGTGTTGTGTCCAGTTCTGGGCTCCCTGGGATAAAAAAGACAGGGACCTCCTGGAGAGAGTCCAGAGAAGAGCTACAAAGATGATGAAGGACCTGGAGCATCTCCCCTATGAGGAAAGGCTGAGTGAGCTGGGACTGTTCAGCCTGGAGAAAAGAAGACTAAGGGGGGACCTGATTAATGTCTCTCAATATCTTCAGGATGGGATGCAGGGGGAATTGGCCAGCCCCTTTTCAGTGTCTGTGGGGACAGGACAAGGGGCAATGGCTGCAAATTGGAACACAGGAAGTTCCACACCAACATGGGGAAGAACTTTTCCCCAGTGAGGGTGAGGGAGCCCTGGGACAGGCTGCCCAGGGGGTGTGGAGTCTCCATCTCTGGAGAGATTCCAGCCCCATCTAGACGCCGACCTGTGCAATATGAGTTGGGGAGCTGCTTTGGCAGGAGGTTGGACCCCATGAGCTCCCCAGGTCCTTTCCAACCCCTGTGATTCTGTGATAAATGAGATAATACTTCCCTATTTTTGAAATAGTTTATCCAAGAAATACAAAGCTGAAGGAATTCTTTGCTGGAAGACTCCTTATCCCTAGAGTGGTTTGCATTGTGTGTATTTCCCCAAAATAATTTTCATATGAGTATTGGAATGCTTCACAAAATCCTTTTTTGCCTTTGGGGATGTTCCAAAACTTTTCCAGAAAGTCTAAAGTTTCAGGGATTTTTCTGGGATTATTTGACTTTGACAAGAACATGCCTCACTTCACTTCAGGCACAAGCAAAATGAATAGGAAGCTGAGCCTGTGTTTATATACACAGCACTTCCACTGGTAAAGCTTTGTTGTAGAGGACTCTAAGTGTGAGTGTGTGTCTGCACAAGAGAGGCCCTTTTGTCACTCAGGTTAGCAGATTGTTATCATGATATGGAAAAATTAATAAAGCACAAGGAAATGAGTTTATAGAGTAAAGAATTTTTAGCCTAAAGGAAGGTGGTTCACTGGCCAGTTGTCTTCCTGCAAACAAGTATGTCCTTGTCAGAGCTGGGCTACAAAATGGAAAAAAAAAGTGGAAAAGGGAAAAAATGTGTGGGTGGACTAGCAGTAGAAAGTTTCAAAGCTCCTGAAGGACGATGTATGTGACAGTTGAGGTAAACATGTCCCTGACTGCCAGGAGCCAGCTGGGAAAAAGGTTTCCATGGGAGATGACGTGAATCCAGGGTCTTTAAGCAATGTGACAAAACTATTGTTTTATGAAACTCATCCTCTATAACAAAATGACATCAGTGATGAGGCCCAATCAGTGAGCAGTAAGAAGGGGATGCATTTTCATGTGAAACAGTGTTCTAGAGGAAAAGATTTCCTTTGAGGAAGGCACATCAGCAAAGGATGTAAATATCTAAAGAGGCTTTTTCAGCCGTAACCTGCCAAAGTAGTCATTAAATATTTAGCTAGAAGTTCTTAATATCTTTCACTTAGAAATGGATCCTCTTCAAGATGAAAACAGCTGAAATTCTTTTAAAAGCATCTTATTTCTCCACTGAAAAATTGTAAGCAACTCTGCACAAGAAAGTCACTCATACTTATCCACTGCACCAAGAATTGAAACTCATCAAGCAGACGTTAAAACTTACTAAGTGGTAACACAGGCAGAGTAATACCAAAGCTAATTATTATCTCTGAGTGCAAATGCCTGTGGCCCTGTCTGATTCACTAAGGAATGTTCTAATGCCATGCAGATCACTTGACGGTGCAGTAGGAGGCATCTTAACTTAAACAGATGAGTAGCTACAACAAATTATAAACTTTTTATTAAAAGTCTTTTCAGTCATGTATTAAAAAACCTTCTGGGAGAGATGGAGGTCTCTCTTTAAAATCTCCCTGCTGCAGGATTCCCTGGTTTCGAGGAAAATGGGGAAAGGAAATACAGATAGGAAGAAATCTCCTCTTTCTTTAGGGATGGATTATGTTGCAAGACAAATTTTGGCAGCCTATCCAGCCTGTATTTCATCTGAACTGCTGAAGCTTTCACCTCTTTACCTGCAAAAACATGTAAAGGGTTTTCAAACCTTCAGTACTTCTAGCTGAGCTATACCTACTCTTTTTTTTTTTCTTTCATCATACAATACACTACCTGGTAAGGGTCTGTCTTTCTAGCTTTGGTGGTCATGAAGGTCAGTGAAAAAGTATCTCTTGCAATTTTGAAGGCATCTAGAAGCCTAGGCATATCAGGTTTTCTAGGTGCTTGTAGCAATTGCTTGGCATGCATGCAGTAACTGAGCAAATCATGGGGCTTTTCCCCCTCCCAGAATATTTTATCAGGGGCTTGCAGGTAAGGTAAGACTTAATAGATTTTAGGGTTACCTTTGTGCTGTACCACATTATTCTGGTGCTCACCTGTGTGAAGATTTAGCTGCTGCAAGCTGTGTCATACGTTCTTTAAGGTTCTTTGTTATATTTAAAACTTTGAAAAAGCTGTGATGCCAGAAAGCAGTGAACACAATGTGGTTCCTAGCAGGGTAGCTGCTCACTTAGTCTGATTGTTAACAGGCGGTGATGAACTACCACAAAATGTAATACTTTGATTATTGATTTCAAGAGGACTTAGAGGACCTTGATCTTTCGGCATTTTGCAGATTACATAGTGATTGCTGATATGAGGAAGGGCTTTGATGTTATCCAGACTTGATGCCAATTGCTTAATGCATGGCTGTAGCTGAGCTGTCTGGCAGTTCACAAAGCCTGTATGGAGTAAGTCTTCATTACAAATTCATGTACTTCTTGAGGGACATATAGATAGGTGAAATATGTCTTTGAAGGAAAATGTAAAATAGGATTAAGAACAACTCATTTGGAAATATTCCACTGTATTAGAGGTCCTGATCAGCAGATGCCTTGATCCTGTGCTCACAAGGATGACATTCTCTGATCTGGGTACTTCAGATGAACCAGGGATAGCCCAGCCTGCAGAAAAGGGACAAGGCAATTGAGTTTTGATTCTGGCTTTTTGAGGCTTCAGTAACCACTAAGAGCCAGCTACTCACCTCTGTCAGCAGTAGCCCTCCCAGTGACTTTAGTGGTAACTGCATACTGCAGCAGGGCCAGAGAGACTGCTCTCTACAGAGAACTTCAGCTGCAGCCTGCAGGAATTTCACCAGCTCTAAATTTCTTCTTGAAACAAGAGCAGTGGGACATAGCTTGTTGCATGTTGTTAGACATCCTGGTCTTCTCAAGATGAAACAAAAGATACAAGGAAAAAAATTCCAAGGAACTTTTGTTTGTCTTACTGAATCAATTGCATAAAGTCTGGCACTTTGACTGTAAGCATTTACTGTAAGTTATTTTGCTAAGTTTAAAATCCTCTTCCTACATGTACCGTGTTTCCAGTGTCTTTCAGAGGGGATTCCTTCCTGCCAATCTTTTTATAATATTTACTCAGGGGAACCAGTGTGTTTTCCACAGAGTGATCCAAATTTGCTGCTTGCATAAATCCATGGAAGACAGTGAAATTATGTTGCTAAGAAAAGGGTCTCATCATTCTCCTCAAGGCTGAGAGGAAAATTGTATACATGTAGGAGGCGGTATGAGAAAGATCAGGATGGGGCTGCTAAAGATAGAGCCCACTTGACAATATTTTTAGTTCTTAAGTTTCTGTTGTCCTACAACACCTTCATTTGCTCCTTATTAGTTAATATTTACCTTGTGCTCTATCCCTTGGAAGGGTGGGGTTTTTCATACATGTGCCCATTTGTGTATTACATGGATATTCAAATGTTCTATTCAAAGTTCATCATTTGGATTAATTTAAGGCATGCAGAAAGCCTGCAGGGATTTTGCAAACACGTCTGAAGGCAGAAATATGGCAGCTAAATTGGCTGATCTTTCTTAAATTACTTCCAAAGCAGCACTGGAGATGTGTGAAATGCTGTGTTCTTCAGTCTTTGAAGCTAAAAATGGGTGGCCTTTGGGACCAATAAGTAGAAGACTTCACATTGGCAACCACTGTGAAGATCTGATTCCTACTGTAGTGAAGTTGTAGCTCTGAAGATCAGTTCCTTAAATTACCAGTAACAGATAATCAAGATGATGCAAACCCTGAAGTGGCACCTTTAGTTAGCTTCCCTGAAGATTAGCTTCAGTAGATGCATCTTCTGAACCAGGGCTTTGCACCATCATCTATCAGTTGCCTTTAAGGATATTTGTTGGATTCTGAACTGTGGCTGTTCACAGATAACCCAGGTTAATTTAACCCAGATAACCCAGGTTAATTTGGTGATTCACAATCACCCCTCTGTAACCAGTGCTAACATCCCAGTTGTGCCTCCTGCTGTAGAGGCTCTGAGACAAGAACAAATAAAAGTAGGTCACTCAGCTGTCACAAGCATGAGAGAATAGCTCTGCCAGCATAGAAAATGAGTATGTTTGCATTTGGGGTTTATATTTTATTTTATTTTTGCGTACAAAGCAACAAATAAAAAACCCCAATTGGCAAGTAATGTGACCAACAAAACTTCTTGAGGTTCATTTACTATTTTAATGAGCTTTCTCAACTCTGAGTGAGAAAGCAAAGACGTGTTTTCCCTAGATCTTTAGAGAAAACACAGAGTATTTCCAATGGATAGTACCAATCTAGGAATTGTTCCCTGCAGTCCACTTAAGATTTACTTGCACTGGCATCATGGAAGGGGTCTGGGGCTGCAGTGATCTGAGGTCAGAGGGGCTGATTTTGGTAAAGAAGTGTTTTGGAATTCTGCTTTTGGGAAGCTAACTACATCTGGGTAAGAATGAACATTGATTTTAAACCAGAGTGTTGTCAGAAAGAGTTAGAATTAATATGCTTGTCTTCATGCCATTGCCCTATCTCTTACTGATGTTTATTTCAGATGATGTGCATGAATCTGTGGAAGGCTATAATTTTAAGTGGTTAGTCAAAGCTTACTAAACAGAAAATTGGATATAAATGTATTATGAAGGCATGCCAGAACATGCATTGTGTGGGCTTATGGTTTGTATTTGATCTCAGTTTTGCTACAGATCCATATTTCAGACACCAAAAAGCTTAAGGGTACTCATATTTGATTCAACTCTTTAGACTGTGTGACAAGTGGCAGTCTGAGTTCCAGATTCATCAGAAATGAAGAGATCTACCCTTTCCAACTGCAACTGCATATTAAGCTCTTATGTGTCCAAACTGCTGAGGTTACAGTCTCTGCAGAGTGATGTGGGCTTGACGCTCTTCAGGCACAGCACTGAGCTGGTTTACATCTTGTTGTTCTGTGGACATTGACTAGAAACAATCACATATTGATCTGCTGATCAGTGAGCTCAGCTGTGGAGAGGGAGAAGAGAGGGGTTCTGGGGGTTCTGGAGCTCTGCTGCAGAGACCGAGTGCAGCTCCAGCTTGGTCATTTGAATTCCTTTTGTGCCCTTGATTTTCTGGCTTTCAGAAGGCCATGCATCAAATCTGTGATAGAGTAGTGAATCAAACAACATCCTCCTGCCATAAAATCCACTTAGCTACTCAGCTACCCTCAGTCCTCTGACTGGCATCCTTCTCTTCCCTTCTCTCCTTTCCACTATGCCTGAAGAATTTATTTTTTCTTTTTTTTTTTCCCCAGAAGAAAAACATCTTTTATAAGCTACAAAGGACAGTTGAGATATATTTCCTTGTTTTCACAAAATGTCAAAGCTACAAGCTTTATGAGTTGTCTAGGAGATTTAGTTACACTATAGCTACTATAGCCATTAACTTCAGTGGTAAGGTCCTCTGCCACTACGTGTATTTTTTAGTTACTTTTATGTAAAGTGTATTTGAAGTTGCAAGAACAAACTTTCTGAAGTTGGGAAAAGTCAGAATTTAAGTTCCTAAGTAACCTGAATTTGGTTTCTTTGTGTATGTACATTATGGAAAATATTATTGCTATTTTCCCCATGTGACTCAGTACTTCTCATGATGAGGATGAGCAACTACTCTTCTTATTGTTTATATCAGTGGGATACTTTATTTACTGGCTAATATTCAAGCCCATTCTGAGTTTCTCTGTGTTCCCCTATTATGACCATTACTGCAACATTTTAGCATTTACAGACTCTCTTACATTAATTTTTATTATGCTTGGATAATGGGGGACTGATGGGGAAATAGGGACCCAGGATCTAAGTAACCCTCTACCTTTTGGGAGCTGATGGAGAGACCTCAATGGCTGATTTTTTTCAGAGCACTTATTTGTTCCCAGGTCCTTTGGAGTTGAGCTGCAGCTGTGAGCACTTAGTGCCTCAGCACATCATGCTCCAGAGCCCAGGTCAATCCAGGAACACACAAGTGGCCACATGACTGCAATGATTTAGTTTAGCATGGTGGGCTACTTGGTGGTAGAAGCTGATATCCAGTCTATGTCTGTATCCAATTGCCAGAGCTATGAGATCATATTTTCTTTTTCAGCAAATCCTTCCTTGTGTACATGAGTCTTCCTGGAAATGAAGTAGGTCTCCTAAAATTTCTATTGTTATATAGCACTAATTCAGTGCAGGCCATGGCTGGGTTGTTTTCTTTTAACCCAATGAAGTAACTTGGAGTAGAGAGGGATAGTGTGTGGTCATGGCAGAGCTAGAAGATAGCAGCTTTGAAGAAAGTAACCTGGTTAAGCATAGGAATCAGATGCATCAGCAGCAGTTGCTGAGATGAAGGCAGGAAAGATGTTGTAAACTTATATCTGCCTCATTACTGTTGGTATTCCTCTAGCATGTCTTTGCTAGAAATGTATTTCTTCTTCCTAATCTGTCTGCTTTCTGAGTGGTGGAAACTCAGAAGGAATATGAAGTTGTCATGTCTGACACTTACACACAAGGTAGCCTGTTGGCTCCTACTGTTCTGCTCTTTGTTTGCCCTGGACTGCAGAGACATCCCTGTCACCTTTGCCTTGTGGCCACTGTTCTGCAGACTGTATGCTTTTTTGCTCATGCTCCTTGAAAAAGCTTCAAGACACCTCCCTTTGCAGTCTCTCCTCCTGAGAGGCAATGAGAAAACTTCCCTTTCCTGGGCAGGGGTCATCAATGCTTAGAGAGATTCAGGACTCTGGAGATTTTTACTAGATTTTTAATCATCTTCCCAGAGATACAGAAAAGCAAAAATAAGTGTATACCAGCTTTTGAAACTCACTATTTTTTTGGCTATGTGCACAGCTGGTTCCAACCACCAAATGCCTTAAGGACAGATGGAACTGTTTCCCTGAGGACAGTGAAGACTTCAAGTGGCACTGAGAAAATTCCCAGTGACACCCAATTGTTTGAGTCCAGAAACTTTCTCTTTTTTGCTTGTTCCCTCTGTGATCTTTAAGTGATCTTGCTCTATAAAGGGCAGCTAGATACAGACAGAAGACTGGTAAAGGAAGGAAAAGCAACTCCCTTTACATGCAAAGTAATATGGATAAGAAAGGTCTCTACAAAATTTCTTGTGATTGCTTTGGCATGCTGTCCATCATGGTTTAATCTTTTGAGCATGTGTAGGTGAGCTGAGAAGCCTTTTTTTTTTTTTTGTCTAAGATGGCTTAAAAAACCTATTCCTGTAGCCACCATGCTCAGTTACAGCTGGTGTAAGAAGTCAGATCTGCAGGTTTTCTTCAAGTAATACAATACAAATGTATCCAAAAATTTTTTCTTCTGCAAAAATGTCAGTAGAGGAAAGTAAGCCTGATGCTTCTTGAGGACAGTATGTGCTGAAGGGGTTGTGTTGGCCATCCACTTTAAGGATATTCTCAGAAATTTGAACTAATACTCATTTAAGTGTTCATTTTCAAATGGTGTATCAATAAGCTTCTTCAAGTTTTCTGTCTTCTTCTTTACCAGCAAGGGACACTGTGAGTCCTCTCAAGACCAAGTTTTCAGACTTTGGATATCAAAACAAATAGGCAGAAAGGTCAAAATACTGACTGTGGTCTATATCTTGACATGACTGGTTCCATATATCCAATTCCAACCATGTTGCTTACCTCTACAATAACACTCTCATGTTGCTGTCCATCCTTTGAAATTTTTTTATTCCTGGTCCTCTAAACCAATGACTAACCCACCTCTTTCTTTAGCATTTGGCTTTCCTGGAGCTTTGGCTCCTGTCTGGGAAAGCAATGATCAGTCACTATTATTTTAAGAGATAGTGGTGGCTATGGAAACTGATTGAAAGGAAAACACTCGAAGGGTAGGAAAGCAGAGCCTGAAGAGCTCTCCAGGGAATCTGTTTATTGTAGGATTTGAAACTGCCAGCTAAGAGGAATCACAATTAGGCAAGACCAGACTAAAAATGTTGTGTGCTGTTTTAACAATGAAGCGATTAATCTGTTTAATAACTTGCCAGTTACTGTGGTTGATCATTTCACTGATAACCTTAAATCAAAGTCATGTTTGCCACAGATCTGCTTTAACAAAAATAGCAGTTAAATTGTGGGCAGACTAGAAATGACAGTCATTGCTTTCAGACATGTGTGGTTCACTGTGCAGTAGCCTCAGACGCTCCCTTGTTCAATGGCGACAGTGGCAAATCCAGGAAAGTATTTTGTTGGCTTTGCACTTGGTCTTAGACACCAAAAGCTCTGCCCATCTGCAGCAGGAGCAGGTTTTAATAAAAGATTGCTGGGCTCAGTTCTGTGTTGGCCTAGAGTTAACCTCTTCTGCAGCGATTAATAATGAGGGGGATCTCACTGCAGCCTTCCAGTCCCTGAAGGGAGCTTATAAGCAGGAGAGAATTCAACTTTTTAAAAGGGCAGATAATGGCAGGACAAGGGGGAATGGATTAAAACTAAAGGAAGGAAGGGTTAGATTAGATATTAGGGGGAAGTTTTTTACAGAGAGAGTGGTGAGGGGCTGGAACAGGCTGCCCAGAGAGGGGGTGGATGCCCCATCCCTGGGGATGTTCAAGGCCAGGTTGGATGGGGCCCTGGGCAACCTTGTGTAGATCCAGGCCTGAGGTTGGCGGCCCTGCCTGTGGCAGGGGGGGTGGAGCTCTCTGATCCTTGGGGTCCCTTCCAACCCAGACCATTCTATGATTCTATGAATAAAAAAATAAGACCCTTTTCTGAGACTGTTACTAAGGTGTTTGAGCTCAACATAGACCTTTGTTTTATTCTTGTTTAGCAAGCAAATTGTTTTCGAATACATAGTCTGTGCAGTTACCTAGAAGTGAAAATAGTGTCTTACTGCTTGTCCCTCCTGCAGTGTTCCACAGTGTGTCTTTGATGGAGATAACCCTGTAATGGAGAATTTTGTCTCCAGAGAGTAGTTTAACAAACACATACTGATTTCCAAATCACACTACTGATGTTTACACAGCTGCTTTTATAACCAGGTATTCCAGCCATATTTACATGCAAAACCTCTGTAGTTTGCCTGTGCTTATATTTCAGTGTTAAAAATATCTAGCTTCACAAGTGGTTTGACCTGTGGTGAAATCTGTAACTTCTAGATGCTGATTCAACTGAGGAGAAGATGTGGTGTGGTAGAACACGTTCCAGTTTCAGTTTAGTTAGGCTGGTACCAGTGATGACTTATTCAAGGCTTTGTTATGTGGGTCACATAGTTTCATCTCCATCTTTCCACACAAAATTGTACTTCATGGAATAGAGACAGGGTGGATGTATGGTGACATAAGATGATGACCTAACTAAAGCTCCTATCCTTTGTACCTTTGGGGAAGTGGTTTCTATCTCAGCTTCATTTATCTTTCATTCCTTCATTTGCCCTTTCTTTTTTGTCTCTTTTGTGCTGTGTTTTTCATGTTTAGACTGTCAGATGTTTAAATGCAGGTGTCTGGCTGTCACAGCTGTTACATGGTAGCCTCTGCAGTGTGGCTTGGTCTTTGCTGAGTTTTTGGTTCCTACTGAACACAGTGAATGACCACGTTCAGTCAGCTGAAGGCTGAGTCTCTGAGTGAGCTGACTGGGCAAATGTGTCCGATTGCCCGGAGACCTTGGGAGAGGTTTGCCTTTTGATTATTTGCAAGATTTTGAACCTATCTGTTTTCTTCAGTACCCAAGGATGTGAATAGCTTAAATAATCAGAATGAAACCAATTACTAGTCAGAACCAAGTCACAGGCAGATCTTACCCAACATGTTCCTTTGCGTAGGAGCTTGAACCCATTCCATGATTTTGTCACTCAATATTTATGGTCTACAGCTTCTTCCCCATGGCAGCTAGCTAAAGTTTGAAAGCAATTACAAGTCCAGGCTGATGTTTGTCAGTTTGTAGGAGGGAGTAACTAAGTGCTAACATTCAAAAACAATTCACTTTCTCTGCCTGAAAGAGTCTGTTGGGAGAAGACCCTTTTCTCTGGGTTAAAGTGTTCATACAGTGTATATGCCAGAACTAGTTTCAGTTCAGATGGAAAGAACCTATTTTGCCCAGTTTCTCTCTCAGGTTTTCTTTTAGTGTCTTTCACAGAGGATCCAGATCTTCCCCTTAAAATTCTACCTAACCTTAGATACACCCTTTTCCAACATAGAAATCATAACTCTGCATTCCATGATGTGTCCAAACAACATCTTTGTCCAAGATGTTCCAGAAGCAATCATCATCACTAGGCAGACAGGAGTATTCCTAAATTTATAACTGGGTTTCCAGTTGGGGGAAAAAAAGATACATGCTCACCCCTTCATTTTAGGAAACATTTATGTGACTGTGTTTGGCAGCCATATCTAGTTTTGGGTGGCTAGACAGATTTAAAGTGTTGAAGAAACAATTTGTAACTTTTATTTCACTAGCCTTTCCATTTAACTTTAAGTCACCTTTTCTTCTAATAATCTCCACCAGCAGACCCTGCTGTATGACAAAGGAGCTGTTACTGCTTCACTGTACAAAGCATCACTGATCAGTTCATGCCAGCAGTGCCTCATTTCAGTAAGCCTTGAGATTGAAGCCCTCTCCTTTCCAAAGCAGGTGCCTAACTTGCATACTAGCAACAAAAAGCATCCTTTGCCACCTCTGAAATCTCTTTATCCGTGAATCATAGAATCACAGACTGGTCTGGGTTGGAAGGGACCCCAAGGGTCCCAGAGCTCCAACCCCCCTGCCACAGGCAGGGCCACGAACCTCCAGGCCTGGAGCTACACAAGGTTGCCCAGGGCCCCATCCAACCTGGCCTTGAACATCCCCAGGGACGGGGCACCTAACCCCTCTCTGGGCAGCCTGTTCCAACCCCTCACTACTCTTTCTGTAAAAAACTTCCCCCTAATGTCTAATCTAAACCTTCCTTCCTTTAGTTTTAATCCATTCCCCCTGTCCTGCCATTATCGACCCTTTTAAAAAGTTGAAATCAATATGAAACTGATAACTGAAGAACTCTTCTATCCTGATTTGCTATGAACTCCATTGCTCATTTCTCACAAGAATTGGAATGACTTCTGGGATGGAGATAGTCCTAAACTGGGGACCTGCATTCAGGATTCAGTCCTGGTTCTGACTTTGTTTCTAGTCCCTCTTTCCTCCAGGCTGGGATGCTGTCAATTTGAGAGCTAGTAGATACCACTGCTGCCTGCCCATATGAATTGTAAATTGCTTCTCTCTGACATCAGCACATCACAGCCCTGGGAAAGAAGCGAAGGATGATTGCAGGGTAGGAAAAAAGCACCGAAAGAAAAATTACAATGGTTTGAGGTTAAATCCATGGTTGTAGTCCAAAGATGTCCTAGGACTGACTGTCCTTTATAGCAAGCCATTGAGGGGAATGCTCACGCAGAAATCTGGCAGACAGATGAACTTTGAGATAGTCTGTGATAACCAGACCAAAAAATATAAGGGAGTGGAGTCCATGGAAGCTGGCCTGGAAACATACAATCTAAAAATAACATATGATTTCAGTAAGTTACTTCTTCTAGCTGCATTCTTTAAATGCCTGTTTATTCAGCACTATACACAGTGTGTTCTGTGCCCCACATGCTATAGATAACTTACCCTGCAGCCTGAAACAATCCTGCAAAACAAAACGCTGCAAAACACACTGCCCGGCTGCAGGATGTCAGTCGGCAGATTAAGGGCTTAGCACCCAACTGCTAGGCCAGACCACCGTGCCTGGAAGTTGGTTAGCACTTTGTGAAGTTACATGTTATCTCCTAGTGCTTTTTTCCTGCCCTGTTCTGTCATCTCTTGGGCTTCACATCTGGGCCCCAGAGCATCTCTGGATACCACCAGGAAACACATTTTTCATGACTGTATTGAGAATACCCTAAAGTGAGGGGCTGGTATTTTCTGGTGGACCTGACAATACCATCATGCTTTTTTTGAGGTTTTTCTAGCCAAGGTGAGATTTTTTTTTTTTTTACTGATGAATGCTGAGGGGTCTGTATTAAGCATAAAGAACTACAAGTCCCAGTGTGCTGACAAGCAGGGGAATCCTTGTCTGCTTGTGAGCCCTGAACTTGCCCTCTTACAGGCTCTGTTTCTTCCTGCTCATACACAAGGGTTTCCCCCCCCCCCGGCCCCCAGCAGCTGGGGTGCATTTCAGGTAGGGATAGCATAGACAAGAGATGTCATGGTTTTTAATCCTTCATGGAGCTTTTAAACGGTTGGAAGACTCTATGAGTAATGAATTGTTAAAAATGGTTCATGTCAAGAGGTCGCTGCTGCAGGATGTGCCAGTGACTCAAAGAAAAGGCAAATGCTTATTTCTCTGAGTGAGCAATGACTCATTAACAGCTGCCTTTTTCTATTTATACGTGTGAATTCTCTCATTGACTTGCAGATTTTCCTTTCCATTCTCTTTTACAGTAAGACCGTTACTTTTTCAGGCTATTTTAGTCCTTCTATAGGCAACTTTTTCCACTGCCCTCTTCCACTCCTTCCTTGCAAGGAGTTGCTGTTGAAACTCCCTTTCACAAGGACTGCGGCTTTCTGAAGCCAGTTCATCTGGAACTGGTGGTGTTATGAGATACTTCAGTGCCAAAGTGCAAAGCATTTCACAAAGTTTTTTGGGAGGACTACTGAGTGAGGTAGATCTGAGGTGATGGAGAGCTCCTATCCAACCCCTCTCTGTGTCTCTCTGGAAGGCGGTTTCCCCATCATTACACCCTTTGCACTGCCGGGCTGTCTAACCCTGTGTGCTGCTGGTTGTATCAGTTTGGTCAGATCTATCTTTAGCTTCCACCTCTGCAGAAATTGGTTGGTTTTCGTATTTCATCAAAACACTCTTGAGTCAAATTTTAAAGCCTGTGATTTTTGGTTTGTGTTCTTAGCTGTTAGCTGGGTGCCGGTGGGTTTCTTTAATGACAGTCAGTTGTGCTGTGGCATTCTTTGCTTCCAAGAAATGCTATGTGTAGGTGCTGGCAGTGTCTCAGAGGCAGGGTACGCTGACAAGGCAGTGTCCCTCCTCTTTCTCTGCGTTGCTGTGACCCAAAATGTAGTGGTCAGTTCTGGGAAACAGAGCAATTGGGAAGTCTGGGCACTGGTGTGGCACATGCTCTTCAGGGCAGCTTCAGAATAAGATGATCCATTTAGACTTGTTTAGTGCTGAGGTTTGTCATGAAATTGGCAAACAGGATTTAAGGGATAAAACTGAAGCTTTAACTGTCATCTCTCTGATGTATAAATGATCCCAGTCTTTACCTCCCCAGCACTTTCTGGACACTAAGATCCATCCAACTAAACTTTTCCAGGCTCTCATACGTTCCTTCCCTCCCTCTTGTCTTGGTTGACTTTGGCTAGGACCTCTCTGCACTCCTAGTTTGTTCAATTCAGACCCAAGTCTGAAGCTAGAGCTGTAAATATCTTCATAGAGATGCTTGTATTTGTGACCACAACAGGGAAATCGTGACTTCTGTTTAAATAATAAGAATCTGACTGTTCATGTATAGGGTTTTAGACACCACAATACAATTAAGGCTTGGACCAATGGTGCAGGGAGTGATTGTGGATAAATGGAGGGTACAAAAGTCATACCAGGAGAAGAGTTTGAGCATATCCCCTACAGTCATTTTTTGGTTATTTTCCCAATAAAAGGAGAGATTTGTTCATTTTTTGCTCATGGTTTGAGAATTGTTTAATCAGTCCTGTTTACGCTCAAAACTGATATTAAAGGTGACTTAGAACATCGTCTTTTTTTTTGGTTCTGGTTCAGAAAGCAAAGAGAATAGGGATTAGTTCAGGTCTGAACAAGATAGTCTTGAAATGCAAATTAAATACTTTGATTAGAACATTTTCTCACTTCGATTAGAAACATTTTTCTCACATTTTAGCAAATGCAAAGAACATTCCTCTACTAAAAATTGAATTTGTCTCTTAACCACTTACTGCATGTGATTTCAAACTTAAGTTGGAATTGCATTTTTTTGCTGACCAGCACAAGTGAATACGTGACCCTGTTTTCCTCCTGCAGATCAGGATGTGTAGTTATGGGCTCAGTGCTGAAGGATTTCCAATGGATCCTTGATATGGGTGCCAGGGAATAACCTGGGGCCTTCCCAGAACAGACCTCTCATTTCTCACATGACAAAAGGGAAATGCCAAAGGGCAGGAGACCCTGTCTCTCCTGCTGCTGAAGAGCCACACATTGAGTTAAAATAGACACAAGTGTTGTACAGATGGGTTGTGATCGTTATTTTTATCTTAATTTGTTTTCTGTGCTTTTTATACCACTGTTATGTAGCAGTGAAAACTGATTACATGAAACATGCAGGCACCCAGGTGACAACACTGCTGTGCCAGGGGAAGCTCCCAAACCAAAGGCTGCAGGAATAACTTCTCCTCTCCCTTTCCTTTCTGGATTTTCCCAGGGAGACTCTGCTACAGGAGTGGATAGGAGGCAGCTTCATCATCTGTGAGTCAACATGCTCTGGTGAGCAGATGCATAAAAGTGCAAATTCCAGCATTTTTCAAACCTCAGGTTACTTCAGATCTAACAAGCATGCCTCTACCACCTGCAATGGAGAAGGAAAATAAAATTTTCCATGCAGTCTCCCACAGCCAAGGAGCTGTTGGCCCCTGCTCCTCATGCAAAAGCCCCCTGTTTGGTGGGAATAACTAACTGCATCATCGTATCGCCCACGCTTGTCTTCTCAATAGAGCTTTTGCAATCTCTGTGAGCTACCCTTAGGTTGAAGGTCAGATACTCTGTTCAAACTTGATGTAATTCATTGAATGTTATTAGCTATGCACCCTCAGCTGCTGTAACTTAGTGCAGCTCCACAGAAATCGGTGGGTCTCCACTGACATCAGCCAGAGTTATGACGCAGGGTTTCTATTCCTACAGCACCTTGCTCTCATAGAGATGAGGGGAGAGGCAGCTCCATGGGGTTTGCAGGGAAGGAGGCAGAAGGAAATTAATTTTAAAAGGTCTTTGTGCAAAATAGTTTCTTCAGCTGGTACTTTTTAAGAGAGCTTAACGAAGAGAGACAACAGGATGAGGCCATTGTATGCTGCAGGGCAGGAGTAAGAACTGTGTGGTGCAGATTGTGCTACTGAGCGTGGAACTGGTCCCATGAGGAGGGAGATATGGCTTTGTTGCACTGCCCTCTTGCCAGCTCTGCCTATGCTTCTATGCACACTATGGTTCTCTACTGTATGGAGGACCACGTTCTGGTTTTGTGAAGAGCTGCCATGAAGTGCACAGTTTTACACCAGTCTGGGAGACAGAATCTGATCTGTAATTTCCAGAGGAAAGAAAGAACTGAAACTGTGGTTTGGGCTGCTGCACTGCTTGCTTTCCATGTGCATGATGTTCTAGGCAAATTATAAAATCAATTTAGAGATGTCACTTGGTGATTCAACACACTGTCAGAAGCAGTTGCATCCATAAGAAAGAAATAAGAGTAGGGCACTGCAAAGGCATGTGATCCAAAAGGTGTGTTTTCCAAATGCAGTTTGATGCAGTGCTGTGACTGGCCATCCATCAGAGAGGCTTTATCCCAGCTTCAGTGTTCATCTCTATCTCCATAGCAGGGTTAAGGCCTGTAGGGAAGGAAGGCTGGAGACCTCCAGTTATCCCAGCAACACAAGTGGGATTGCACAAGCTGTTTGTCAGCATAACTCTTTTTACCAAAGCTTCATTAACCTTGATGCTGCTCACCTATGTTAACCACATAATGAAGACTTGTCTATGCAGATGAGAGTATTTTCATATTCCTGATTCAAAAAATGGTTAGAATGATCCTTATAGGTTGCTTGAAGATCTAGAGGCTCCTTCATGCTCTCTGCAGCCTTTGCATGTCACCCCTGTCTGGCAAACTGATGTTCTACTGTGCGAAGCTTGGCCTTGGATGAGGTGTCCATATCAAAACGTTGAATATGTCTAACTTCCCATGTGATACACCTTGCACTGCAGTCCTGTGGCACTTTCACAAACTTTGTTACCTGGAAATTTTGGTAAGCAGTGACTTTAGGTTTTGTTCCTGGATCATAAATGAAAGCATGCAAGAATCCTTGCCATTCAGCATAGAGTCTTGGCCATTTACTGTTCTTCTCATCTCAGTCTGCTTACTTCTTGTCAGAATGATCACAAACCACTTGAAAACCTGTTGGAAATTCCTGATGATGTTGTGTCTTCAGTACAGCTACAGGTTTGGTTGTTTTTTGTTTTAAGTCTCTTAATGTTTCTTGTTTGCATCTAATGATGTATCCACAGCATGCTGCCCCTACAGCTGACATTTTGCAGTGGCTGGTGGCTGGTCCTGTTGTGCTTTGGACCCCTTGAGCCACTGCTCCCAGCTGGCTCTGCACTGAGGTGGATCAGGGTTAGAAGGGTCTGTTTTGGTGACCAGCAGCTGGAGCGATCTGTGAGGAGCAGATAGCAGTTAGCACTCCAGCTGTTTTCAGTAATGTGGGGCCATCCTTTCTGAGCTAGTTCTTGGTGGATAGATGCCAAAATCTCTCCCTAAAGCCCACCGGTGGTTTTGGCACCATTCATCAACAGATGAGTTGCTGAAAAGAGTACTCACAGCTTGAACTCACTTTGCCTCAGCTCTCCCAGATGGCTAAAACACAGTGTTGAAGCAGGACTGAAACATGCCAAGCACCACCACTCCTGCACACAGTTTGTGGGTAAAGAGCCAGTTCCTGTCTCCTTGCCCCACTGTCCCACTGGTGCTTGTGTCTGTCCTGCTCTTTTCATCTTCTGGTACCTGAGATGCAAGTTCCCACTGCAATTCACTTATCTCTGGGGTGGAATATGCTCTTCAAAACCTTTAGCATTACACACCATTTGAAGCAATGAGCAAACAGTTTAATTTATACGGCTGGGAATTCACAGGACTTTAAATAGGGTAGAAATATCACATTAGACTTAACCAGCATCCCTGATTTCCAGTGATATTCCAGAGCTTAATTTCTGTAAGCTCAAATAAATGTTTGGTCTTAGTGATACAGGGAGGTTAAAACCTCAGCTCATGACACTCTGCAGGCATCAGTTGCAGCCATGTGGAGCACTCTTTTTGTTCAGGAGCATGACTGTAATTTACTTGAATGCTCATGAAAGAGATACACCTGCTTTTCCTGGACTCCTCTCAGTGACTCGGCACATATGTGAAAATATATCTTCCATCTGCTGACTTCTGGTTGAAGTTTGTTGCTACTCTTTAAGGTCTCTTGTTTCAAACTCACAGCACCAAAGATCGACTACATAACAAAATTTTCAGCAAGGGTTTCTGAGGAAGGGAAGTTAAAGAAATCCCAAAGAAATCCCTCAGTTGTTCCCAGCAAGGAATGCCTGATGTAGTCACTTAATCCCTGGGCTTACACTGGTATACATTGCTGTGTTGAAATCAAGACATATGTAAACTTTCAAAGTGACTTAATTTATCTGCTGCACTGAATTAGTTGTTTTGCTTTAGGAAATATGACAACATTATCCAGAAATGTGTTCTTCTGACCTGATTACAGAGATGAGTTGCCGGAAGGTATCAAACATTTATAGCTCCAAAGGGGGAGAGAGGTTTCTGCATGGTAAGAAGCTGTAAGTGCTTCAGGTATTGCATACTTGTGACAGAGAAGGCGGGCAATTCACAGAATCACAGGGGTTGGAAGGGACCTGGACAGCTCATGGGGTCCAACCCCCTGCCAAAGCAGCTCCCCAGCTCATATTGCACAGGTGGGTGTCCAGATGGGGCTGGAATCTCTCCAGAGATGGAGAATCCACACCCCCCTGGGCAGCCTGTCCCAGGGCCCTGTCACCCTCACTGGGGAAAAGTTCTTCCCCATGTTGGTGCAGAACTTCCTGTGCTCCAATTGGCAGCCATTGCCCCTTGTCCTGTCCCCACAGACACTGAAAAGGGGCTGGCCAATTCCCCCTGCATCCCATCCTGAAGATATTGATAAACATTAATTAGGTCCCCCCTGAGTCTTCTCCAGGCTGAACAGCCCCAGCTCACTCAGCCTTTCCTCACAGGGGAGATGCTCCAGTGATGTATAAACAGTTTGAACAAACAAGAAGTTTGTTCAGGAAGGATGTGATGGACTGGATCTGCCTGGTGTGAAGCAGCGTTGCTTTGCTTCCTTAGCGTGGGCTGGTTCAGGATGGCTGAGGGTCAGGTTCATGGGCAGCCAGTGAACAGACTGTAGCAGGTACAGGGCTTTGAGCTAGAAAAACAAGATGTCTGTTTATACAAATATTTTGCAAACTTTAAAAAAAAATAAATAATTGAGGGGACAAAGTGGTGCTGGAAAACTCCAGATCTTTTTAAAATAATTTATTTTTTTAATTCTTGGATTTTCCACGTATTCAAATAGGCTGAGTGACTCTCAAAGGTAACTTGAACTATTCTAACTGTAGCAGTGGGGAAGAACTTGGGATGTCAGAGATACCCACAAGAGAACTAAAAGGGCATCATCAATCAAGTGAGGCAGTTAATGGCAAATTAAACATGGAAAAAGCATAAAATGAATTTAAAAGTTGTTGGCTCTGATTTGGAGAATATTTTGTACAAGATAGCTTCCTCAGTAAATGTCCAATTACACTTGAATCTGAAGTGTTCCTAGACACTAGCCAAGATGCCACAGTCTCTTTATTTTCCACTATCCATCTCCTTTGCAACTAACCTAGCATGTACTACTCACTTTATTGACAGCTCCATCATCTTTTGACCACAATCTTCAGTTACCATGTGTGCACTTTTTAAATTTTCAGTAAAAGCACTGAGACTTGATGTAATGCAGGAGGAGACACTTCTAATAAGATGCTTAATTGAAGCCTGTCCCTGTCAAGGCAAGTGAAAACAGATGCTCAGATTCCTCTGTTCCTTTCTCAAATCCTGAATCTGTCATATTAACCAGGAAAGGGTTTTTACTTTCAGAGGGGAAAAAAATTCAACAACCCACCAAAACTGATTAAAAGAAAACTTGTTTAGTTAATTGACTATGAAAATAGAGCTAGAACCAAGCAATAAAACTTGGTGGGATCTTTCCAATATGAACCAAGCTTATAAAATAGGGAATCATCTATTCAGTAATCTTAAACAGGCTGGTACCTACAGCTTCCACTCTCCCCTGTGTGGTACTCTAATCCAAGGTTAAAGGTAGCCAAGCTCAGTTTAGCTCACTACAGGTATTTTTCTAAAGCTTGGCCAGATTCCAAATACCAAGTTTAGACAAATCAAGATCTGATAGCCAAGACCATGGTGACTGCTTAATATTAGTCTTATTCAACTCATCTGCCTATGTCACTTGTCTGTCACCCCATCCCTGGTGTGAAAAATGTTATGAACTGCATTTCATTCTCTGGGGTTGCTGGAATTCAGGCTAGGAAACGTTGCAAGTCACATTGTGTTTGCACATGCCTGAGGTGTCCAGGGGATCTGAAAAACTCATTTAGCTTTTCCCTGGAAGGTTTTAAATCTCACTTGCCATTTCTGTTTGGAAGGTTTTTAAGTCACTGTAAACTAAGCACAGGCTGAGAGACATCTCTCCCTGGAGTCTTTCTTTCACTTCTTGCCCAGCCTGCACATCTCACTGATAAAGGTGTTCACCTCTTCTGAGGTCAAGATGCTAGACAGGGGTTCTGGCGTCCTGAAACCTGCCATAGGATTCTCTGTGCAGTAAATCAAATTCTTACACTAATAATGTGTATCAAAGAATCATTTAGGTTGGAAAGGACCTTTAAGGTCACTGAGTCGAACCACTAAGGCCCAGCTTAACTCTTACAAGTCTGGTCCACCGTCTGGCAAGGAATAAGACTGTATAAACCAGCTTCTCTGAGCACTCTGTGCTAGGGGGAATCCTTCCCCCCTCTTCCCAGGAAGGATTTCTGCCTCCCAGCCCCTCTCCAGCTGCCCTCCTGCAGCTGAAGGCTGTTACCCTGGGCCTGGCTCTCCTTGCCCTTGGCACCAGCTCCTCTCCAGCTCTCCTGGAGCCCCTTGAGGGACTGGAAGGGGCTTGGAGGTCTCTCCACAGCTTTTTCTTCTCTAGACTGAACCACCCCCAGTCAACCAATCTGTCTCCAGAGCCCTTGGATCATCTCTGTGGCCTCCTCTGGACTTGTGCCAACAGCTCCATGTCCTCCTTTTCCTGGGGACCCCTGAGCTGAGCACAGCACTGTAGGGGGGTGTCCCCACAGTGGAGTAGAGGAGCAGATTTACCTCCCACCTTCAGACCTGCTGGTCACGCTGCTGGAGATACAGCCCAGGACACGAGTGGCTTTCTGGGCTGAGTGCACCTTGCTGGGTCATGCTGAGTTCTTTGCCCACTGACACCCACAAGTCCTTCCCCTTGGGCTGCTCTCAATCCAATAGTTAAATCTCCAACCATGTAGTTTAAGACCAATAGTCATAATCAGACCATGGCATAGGAGAGAGCACAAATGAGTAAGGTCAAGGGCCCTAATGCTTTGGGCAATTTGTCACATATAACCTCTATGTAGCCCCAAGCTTGGCTTTGTTCCATGTCATGGAAGAAAGTAAACCATTCCCAGTACTCCCTCCCTAATAATCTGACTTAAAGTTTAAAAAAACCAATCCTGCCTCCAACTCTGGTTGTAGGCTTGATGAAATGGATGTGAGTGAGGCCAGGATTACTGGTATGTCCTCTCTACAGCCTGTCTCCTGACTTTGCTGGCTCCAGCAATGCAGACAGGGTGAGTTCTGTAGAAAGCAGAAGGGAAATGCTTCCTAGCTACACTACATAGCTAACAGAGAAACCAAGGTGTGAGGGTCATGCTGCATAAACCTGACAGACACAGACAGATCTCACCCCCTTGGAAGCTGTCCTGGTTTTGGCAGGGATGGAGTTAATTTATATATATACGTAGACATATGTCGTTGTTATCTTCCTTTTCTGTTGTCCTGTTTTGATCTCAATCCACATGTTCTCTCACTTTCACTCTTCCTATCCTTTCCCCCCTCCTGCTGTGGGGACTGAACAAATGGCTGTGTGGTGCTTGCTTGTTGGGCAGGGCTAAACCACACCAGAAGTCTGCAGCTTTTAATGAGCACATACAGAAATTGAGGCAGCATCAAAGTTTAGATCTGGACCTGAAATGCCAGTCAGTTCCTCAGGGTAACTTGGTGCTTTTGGGATGGATTTAGGCAGCACACAGATTCTGGTCCCTGCAAGTCCTTCAGCACAGTGTTCCTTCCCACTGTGACAGCTCATCCTTTAGCTGCCACGTTAAGTCTCTCCTTCAGCACAGTGGTTTCGATTCATGCTACTAGCACTGCAGAAAACTCATTCAAACCTCCCTGCAATGGTTTGTTTTCCTTCATTCAGATTTGTTTCACCAGTTTTATTGGTGCCAAGCAGAACCAGCCCTTGGAACACTTGATTTAAAAACCTTTTTATTGTGACTGTTGGGTGTCTCCTCCAGATCTGACCACCCAGCACCGCACTGGGCCGGGCTTGCCAAGATGCTCTGAGAAACTTCTCTTCCCTTTCCCCACTCCCCACACTGCCTTTTGTGGTTTGCTATTTAGAGATCTGGACAGAAGAACAGATGGAATAAATTGTCTGTTGGTAGCCAAGTGACTGAACCACTTCTGGGAAATGCTACATCTTTCTTTCTGTTGGATTTCTATGGGAGATGCCCAGAAGTCACTCTGGTGTCAGAAGTGTCAGGAGCAATTTGCTGTGCAGGGCGCTGTAAATCTCCCAGTCTGTGCAGCTTCCGGGAAGGCTCCCCAGCAGAGGCGCCTGGAGCCCGCTCACAGGGAGTTTCCAGCCAGCCCGGGGCTCTCCTCTACACCAGCATCCGTGTTGTCAGAGCACAGAGGAACGGGGCCAAACCCACCATCTATATATCACCTCTGCGGATGTGGCATAGAAGCACGGGAAAAGAGGGAGGCACACATTAAATCTTAAAATGCCATTTTGTTTGCCCTTCCTTCTTCTCTTCCATCCTCCTCCCATCTCCTCCTACCAACCCCTTGCCTTTTTTTTTTTTTTCCCAGTAGCTGATGGGGGCGGTAAAATTTCAGGGGGCCAAGACAAACTGTTAAACGTTGTGATTTCTAATGGTTCCTCTTGAAAATTGCTGACAGATGCTGGTCCCGAGATCAGAATAGCTGAGGCTGCCAGCATGAGGCTCGGGGCCAGCCATTGATTCCCTTTTTTAATAGCAAAAACTACATCTATGGTAACTCTCCAGGCACAGACTATGTGCTGCTTTTCTCAAAGTTTCTCTTTGTCCCCTTATCTTCCCTCTTTATTCCTATTCCCCTTCCTACTTCCCCAGACTTCACTCTTTATTCTCCATTTTGTAATTTTAATTCATAACTTTTCAGTGGGGTTGGGGTTTTTTTCCCTCCTTCCTTCCTTCCTTCCCCGTTCCTTTTTGCTGTCTAGCTACTGGACTCTATGGATGTTTGCCCAGCTACAACTTAGGAAAAGGAAAGTGGAGGAATTTGACTGATGCAGCAAGTTTCTCTTCATTTTGGAGCCTCTAATTCACAAGACAGCTTATTTGTGTCTCAAAATAATAGATTGTTAGAGCCAAAGAGGGAGATGGGATGGGGGCTTGTTCACTATTGAGGTCAGTCAGGGTCTTGCAGAAGGAGACAGAGGTAAGCTGCCAGCTTAGGGAAGGAATGTGTCTTGATTCCAGCCAGACGTGTTGCTGTATTTGTGCAGTCTGTAGCTGAACTATTGTTGCATCTATAATGTGCCCCAGCACCTGGCATAGCAGTCTGGGCTTTTTCCTCACTTAATACTGGTTCATTGTGACAGAATATCCCTAACTGGATGTTTTGTTAAGGAAAAGATTAGGCATGGTTTCAGTTTTGCTGATAGAGCCTGGAAAAGCACTAACACAATCCCAAATATTGTCAGGAATTTAAGAAACAACAGCAGGCCCCAGGATGTGGAGAGGAGGTGTTTGTCTCTAGAAAGGTTAATGAAATTTGGTTGCAATTGGAAACTGGTATTCTGCAGGGCACAAATTTCTGCCAGTATGCAGGGTTCTGTCTCCCATTTGCTTTCTAAGGATTGCTGGGTCTGCAGAGGCACTGGGGGTGCAGGGATGAGTACTGGGGAATTGGGTCTGAGTCCTTAGTTTCAAGTAAATACATCTGCACAGCTGGGTGACCAAACCTGCTTTCTTTCATTGCTTCTTTGTCAGTGTGCTACAGCCACAGGTTGTGGTGTAGGGTATTTACATTGGGTGTTGTGAGAAACATTTTCCTTGGGGAGACAGCACAGCACTGAGCAGGTGACTAGAGAGGCTGGGCCATGGCTATCCCAGGGGCTCTCAGCCTTGGCTGCCTTGATCTAGTACTGGCAATATTCCAACGGCCAAATGGGACATTGGACTAGAAACCTCCAGAAACCCTTTCCAACCTCCACTTCTGTGATTTTGTGATGTTCAGGTGCCAGTTGGTGAGGGCAGGATGTAAACACAAGGATGCAGAGCTCTTTCTCTGAAAATATTGGCTGCTGAGATACCCAGCTGAGGCATATCCCTGTTCCAACAGCCCAGTCATAGAAATAGTGAAGGCTACTCCTTACCTTTTATCTTCAACAGCAGTGTCAATAGACCTCAAGATAGCATCACAGAGTTGGTTTGGGCCAGAAAGTATGACCCATTCAGAGCTGTGCTGCTTAACCATGCCTTCCTTTCACCAGTGTAGCCATTCAGGCATGGAAAGCCATTTTATCCCTTTCCCTGTCTGCAAGGGACTCCAGTATATCCCCTCATGCTTATACAACAAGCAAATGTTGGAGACTGAGATCTGCCAGAGATGTGAATCCCCAGCTTCCTGGCTGGCAGCAGTAGTGGTCATGCTTACAGAGTGTTTTGCTGTCTTCTTAGCAGCTGTCAGCACCACTAAGGGAATGCCTCTCACTCTGACCAGCAGCCATGGGAGATTAATATGTGTGATCCTGGAAGAATTGTTTCTTCTGGCTGCTGATGTGCCACAATTAGCACCTTCATCTCTAAGCTGGTACTTGGTTCCTTATTAATAAAATGATTGTAGAGGATTTCCTTCCAGAGAGCTGGGAGAGTGCCACGTCAGAGAGGCAGTGATGATGGGTCAGCTGCACAGAGGCACAGCCTGGGAGCTGTGCAGATACTGCATTGCTCATGTCACCACCTCATTACTGTTGTTGGTTTTTATGGCACCATAAACATTGTGCTGCTCTGCTTCCCTCCCGTTGCAGACAGCCAAGCGAGGGAGCTGTTAGCACCTCCGAGGAGGCGCTCAGCATCCGCGGGGTGAGTTCAGTGTCTGGACAAAGGACACTGTAAAAGCAGCAAGGAACACAAGCATCCATAGGATGGGCTGTGCTTCCTCTCCTGAGGCTGGGAGATTGAAACAAAATTTCAAAAGAAAACCTCATGACCAACATGGGGATGTAGAGCACTGATGCCCTTTTGTCTCCTGGTTCCCAGGTGTAAGAGGTAGCCACACCATGGCTCCTGGTGTTAGAGGGCACTGTGAAATGCAGAAATAGATCATCTTCACAGTTGCATCTCCACCACCACTAGAGTGGAAGGCAAGTTCTGCATTTTTAACAGGAAAAGTCTGAAAGGTGAAGCTGCTGCATATGGACATCCCCATAACTGGTTAAACGATTAAATTCAAGCAACTCACTCGCTGACCAGCATTGGTTTTCCTTGAAACACTAGACAGTGGGGAGAGCCTGCTCAAAGCTGCAGCCATTTCTGACCCCTGAGCTATCTCCAGAACAATGTAGTTCTCTCCCAGCTTTGTGGGGACCATGTTCATTCTGTCACATGATGCAAAAAAGCAGGAACCACAGTATATACTCCATATGAGTGCCATTTGTCCTTCAGTGCTCTGCTTGTCTGTAGCAGGCATGGGCGTGGTGATGTTCTCTATCTTCTACAGAAGACAGAAACGTTTGAGATCACAGAGCAGACTGTGTCAGTCACAGATATTTCATTCAAAACCAGAAGGAATTATGTTATTTCAACCCACAGGTGCCTAACCACAGATGGGCAGTTAATACCTAATGTTGGAAACATGAGTTGAATCTTCCAACTCTGAAAATCCAATTGCTACTCAGAGAGTGAAAGCACTACTCTTGCTTCTAAGAACTGATGAAAAAATATAAGTCAAGTCAGTTAATTCAGTAAGGAACAGCAGTGAAATAGTACCTCTATACAAAGAAACGTGTTACACTGGTATTCTTGGCAAAATACAGGACATATTTAATTGTGTTTTTCATTGCTGAGTTCACTACCTGATCACAGTGAATAAATAATCTTAGAGGAAGTATATAAATCTGGATATATGTTTCTATAAATGTCTCTGGTTATAATTGCTATATGTTATTTATAGTGTAGTAACACCTAAATCCCATCAGAAACTGCAGCTCTGGTGTTTCAGGCAGGGTACCCGCCCTCAGTATCAAACACAGCCTTAGCCTTCACATGCAACTTTAAATAATACAGCCTTAAGACATATGAATATCATCCCTTTGCCTCAGATACTAGGGCAGTAACCCATCTGCTGGGAATGCTCCCTGTGAGGGCACCAAGCCCACGTCTCTGCAGAGAAGTTGTATCTGGCTGTGGGATGTAGGGCATCACAGTTGCCAAAGTACTATATTTCTCACAGCAGCTATAGATGACACAGGTTTCAGATCATCCTCTGAGCTCCAATTCTCCCTGAACAAACAGGAGGATGAAAATATAAAGAGAAAATATAATTTGGCAAAGCAAGAGCTTTCATGTCACAAAGATGTAGTAAATATGGAATCAGTGGGGTTTGTATGTTCCTACTGATCTGGTACTTTGCCAATAACTGTGCAGACTTTACAGAGTCCACCTAGGGAGTTCATACAGGAGGAAGAAGACAGCACTTCAAAGAAGTGTTTTGTTTTCTCCCTGGAGATACTCCCATGCAGGACCAAGCTGCACTGGGAGAGAGAAAGGGAATAAACAGAGATCCAGAATACATAAATAACCGTGACAGGGCCTCTATAGAGTAAAATGAGTTTGCACGTGGGAAGAACTAAGTGGGGTGAAAAAAAAAGCTATAGGTTAAAGCCCAGGAGACTGTGCTAGAAAATGACTCATTATTAACAACACTTGTCAAAAATAAGTCCCTTACCCCTCACACAGGATTGAAAACACATTGGCTGCTAGAGTGGATTGAGCCAAAACGTTTTCAGTGCCTATTACTGAAAATGTATGAGACCCCTGAGCAAGAGCTCTCTGTAAGAGAAGGTGGGAAACACTTGCCTTGTTCTACCCTAGCAATCGGGTAGTTATCCAGGCAGAGGGAACCAGGCAAGAACTCCTTCTTGGCATCTGTTGTCAGCTGTATGTCAGAGCCACTGATGACTCCTATTGCTTGTATTGCTGTCCTGCACCCAGCCACTCCCACGTCACTCAGGTGAGCAGTGGCAGTGAGTGTGATCAGCCTGTTGTCTACCTCAGCCTTATTTTCTGCAACTGTAGGCAAGTCCCTGTGCCTGAGGTAGAGCTGGGAGCATGTGCTAATGTGTGTCTAGACAGCCTGCCTGCCCTGTTGCTAACACCCTGCCTTTTATCAACCACTTCAGATGGAAGAGGAAGTGTTGAAACACAGACCCGAGGAAGCAGTGTTAATGTCATAGAATCCCAGAATCACAGGGGTTGGAAGGGACCTGGAGAGCTCCTGGGGTCCAACCCCCTGCCAAAGCAGCTCCCCAGCTCATATTGCACAGGTCGGTGTCCAGAAGGGGCTGGAATCTCTCCAGAGATGGAGACTCCACACCCCCTGGGCAGCCTGTCCCAGGGCTCCCTCACCCTCACTGGGGAAAAGTTCTTCCCCAGGTTGCTGTGGAACTTCCTCTGCTCTGACTTGCAGCCATTGCCCCTTGTCCTGTCCCCACAGACACTGAAAAGGGGCTGGCCATTTCCCCCTGCATCCCATCCTGAAGATATTGATAAACATTAATAAGATCCCCCCTTAGTCCTCTCCAGGCTGAACAGTCCCAGCTCACTCAGCCTTTTCTCAGAGGGGAGATGCTCCAGGCCCTTAATTAATGTCACTTATACCCAGATAATGTCACTGTGTGGCAGCATCTGTCCATGCCCTGCAATAGCTGTATTTCTTGCCCTACTCAGGAGCCTGTCTGGGCACGCTCTAGAGCATTTCCAGTTTACTGGCTTGGGTTTCTCTGTGTGGAAATTGAAGTGCAGGAAGGGCTGAGCAGGGTCGAGGCTTAGTCCCCTCACAAAGTTGGAGCTGTGCCAGTACTTACACCTCGATCTGGGAGCCAGGAAGCATTCTTGGGTCCTATGGTATTGCCTGGATTATTAATCATGACCTCACAAACCTCAAACTTCAAACACTTTCTTAGTTCACACCTGCATCATGGTGAGATTATTAAAAATCAGGAGTAGGGATATGAGAAGGATTCGTCAGCTTTTTGGATTTCAGGACTGGAGACAGAACAGTTTATAGGATCTTGCAGAAGTGCAGTCTGTGTGGTCCAACTTGGCTTTGTTGCTGATAGAATTTTTAAAATTGGAAGCAACAAAATTAACAAATACTGAAAAATAACATTTTAAAAGTAAGCAAAAGAAAGCTAGAAAATAGTTTGTAAAAAAAAACCAGTTTTCCTCTTTTTAGCAGTCTCTTTCAATGGCTATCTCACATAAATGCTGTGGCTAAGAACCTGCACTTTATTTATTATTAGCCTAAAATCATGCAAACATCCTCAGATCATTACCTTTCTTTTCTAGATGCAATTGTAAAAGTTTCAGAGTTCTCAAGTGAAGATGTTTCACTGATCATGGTGCTTTGCAAGAGTCTGTTCAAGTCTAGGTTTAACTGGAGACTTCTTAGGTGACCTCAGTAAATGCTCAGACAGTATTTCAGTGCTTGGCTGTGATTGATTTCCATGGAAATGAGCTGCCTAAATTCCTTGCAATGGAGAAAGTTGCAGGATGATGACTGGTCCCTGCACGCTGTAAAGGGAGAGCAATGTGAGGAAACCTTTGTGGGTTACCTGCCACTGAGGGCTGCAAATCAGCCAACGCAGCAACTTCTTGGTGTGCCTGAGCCCTTATTTCTGGGCTATTCTGGGTTATTTCTCTGTCTGCTACTGGCAGAATGAAATTTTCAGTATTTTTACCCCAAAGGAGTAAGTATGAGCACCTTTGTGTTTGTAGGTTTGACCTATATTAGAAAGATAATGGAATATATGAAAAGTGCCAGTAATACAGCACTGAAGTGGATGTCTGTGCTGACTGTATTTTCTGTGACATGTTGTTTGGTTGCTGGATACAGGATGCTGAAAGCTGGGCCCACATGTTCACCTGGAGTGAAAAGTGCTCTTTGTTAATTATTAGTATGTTGATAAAGGTTATCTGAGCTACCCAGCCCCTTTCTGAAATGTGTGAATAATTCCCTTATATGATGAGAAAACAAACAAGTGATTTCTTCTGGTGGTTGTTTTCTTTCTCCATCTTGTTTTCCTTCTCCATCTCCCTTCGAGGGCCTGTGTAGGTTCCTCACTAGTGGAGCAAGGGAGGGTAAAACCAACTAATAACTAAATGCAGAGCTCAAAGGAGCAGAAAGCAAGTGTGGGGTGAAAGCATGCCATAGGGGGAGCTTGCTTGCCATTTCTGGGGCAAAGCAGCTCAAACTGGAAAAAAGTCAGAAGTGCATCAGGTATAGCAGGCAATAGTGATACCCTGCATGACACATGCACAGTAGTGGATCAGGGTGGATGAACAAGTCTTTTCAGATTTGGAGACTGCTTGTGTCCTTCCTGAAGCCCAGTCAGAACTTGAGTCTGTCTGAAAAAGGCTTAGTTTGCTGAATCACTGAAGAAACAGTCTTAAAATCTTGTGATTCTCTCTGCCTGATGCCGGCAGGAGATGCTGACTATCTTCTGTGTGCAACCCCAGGCAGGGACCTGCCAGTGCAGGCACTAGGGACTGTCAGCATAAGTTATGTTTAGGATCCTATGGGCTGGATATACATTGTTTCTCTAAGCAAAAAGGCATCCAACACTTGGAGTACCTGAGCAGATCTCCATGGCGTTGCGCTGTGCTGTGCCACCCCCCTACGGGCCACGTGTTTGCAGGGGCAAGCAGGAGGGTGCACATTCCTGCCGGGATGTGGGGCACACAGTGGCTTGTGCTGTCCCTCTGGCTCACCTCTCTGCTGGATGACTTTGATTATCTCCTTTTCCCATATAGAACGTCTCCCCTGCCTAGGTCTTTTATGGCTGGGACTGAAGTGGTGATGGTTGGTCCATTCATTCCACACCTCTTCAGGATAATAACGGTCCATCTAACCTGTTGATAGTACCTCTGGATCTCCACTTCAGACACGACTCATGCCTCCATCAGGACTCTCCCTTTTGTTGTTCCCCTTGAAAAATAGTCCTCATTTCACAGTCCATCTCTGAGAAGGAGCCGGGGACCAGGACGTGTTGCAATGACTGTGGGGATCACGCCGGCTAGTGACTGCAACATGAACTGCAGTCATTCCCTGACAGCTGGCTCTTTTCCTGTCTTGTTTCTCTTTTTTCCAGTTCCCCCGCTGATGTTTGTGTGTAATTAGAGAAGAAAAAAAATTAACGAGTAAATCATAGGAATTAAAAACGTCTCCAAAGCAGATGGATCCCGTTAGCTATACTTCTCAGGCTGCAGTAGTTTTCCAGTGCTTGGGACAAAGTTCTGAGCTCTCAGATTTGCAGATGTGAATTGATGTGGCAATTACATGCTGTGTCAAGTATCAGAGAAGATAGATACCAAGGTAGCTTAGGAAAGAGAGAAAATCTTTCAGTTCATCTTTATAGTAGGAATAAATTAACTGGTTTAGATAAAAAAATTTACCCCTAGATAGAGAATACAACAAAACAAAACTGAAAAAAAGCCCAAACCTGCCCTTTTTTCCATCCCCATTGCTTCTTGCATTCTCTGTAAGAGCACTTCCCCCAGAACCTGTACAGTCTGATGTTTGCCAAAGTGCTGGATCTATCTGTGATGATTCTGGGGAGATTCCATAGTTTTTCAGCTGCCAATCAGTTCTCAGGCTCCCTATGCCAAATCCTTAGGGCTCCTGGTTTTGGGTCAGTTTGTTAGCTTGAACATGGTGCTGTGATGCCCATATATGCTGAAACAGCAGAGTTATAACTGTTACATCCTCCTGACAGTGGCTGAATGGAAAAAAAACCAACCCAAAAACAACAACAAAAAAAACCCCACCCCAAAAAGTCATAGAATCCAAAACATTAATCAAGTGGGAGAACTTCATTCCTTTCTGTAGTTCTTAAATGAGGAAAATTCTCCTCAAGCAAATACCCTGTAAGTATCTGCAAATATTATTGGCTCTGTAAGTAATCTATATGTAACCTGTAAATACTCTGCAATGGAAGGACCTGGGGAAAAGCACAGAGAGCTTGGCCAGGGCTAGTGGATGCCTTCTTGCCATTCATGTGGGCTCCCAGCATCACCGTTTGCTTCCTTATTGTTCATTTGGACACTTCAAACCAGCACTTGAGACTTGCTCTGCACTGCATGGTGGCTTGTCCTGTGCAAGGCACAACCATTTTTAGCCTCAGCTAGAAGACAAGTCTGAGGGTTGAATCAGAAGAAGAAAAGTAATGTTCAGAGAATAACGTCAGGGAATATTGGACGTGCCAGAGATTAAAATGTGTTTCAGGGAGCTCCAAAGGAGTTTAACAAACACAGATGACTTGACAGCTGTGGATTGCAGAATTTCATGTAACCTTTCAGGCAAAAATCAGCTGTCAAAAATCTTCAGCACACACTTAAAAATCCTTCACACAAATCTCACTTTTCTGCCAAGACAAACTCCCTCTCTTTGAAATGCAGAAACAGTTTTCAAAGAGCCATTCTCCCATCATTTAGTTGTTATGATTGATCTACCTGTCACCCAAGATACTGTGCCAAGATATTTCTATTGTATCAATAGTGATGGGCAGACAGTGAGAGCAGAGCAGATGAGCCACCAGCAGATCTGTCAGGGATCTCCTGGTGAGACCAGGGAAGTTAATACCATTGCTCCATTAATAAATGGAGCAAGAGTAGGACTAAAAGGGCAACTCAGTTCCTCTGTATGGCACTGGTCAGGGCCTTGAAAAAAATGTACCTGAAACCTTTTCCTTCCAACTCCATCAGTCAATCTAATAAAGTATAAATGATATGATTTCCCCCTGCAAAGATAGGGGAGATATCTCCTCCATTACCAAAGTCTTGGGCCATCGTGTCTCCTGTGAGACTGTTCTGCTGTGACATCCTGGCACTGTAGGAAGTGTGAAAACTTGTAAAGGAAGGTACAGAAGCTCCATGAAGGCTGAGAAAATGCTCCAGATCAAGAAGATAAATTGGTTAAATATGTTTAACTGGCAAAAGAAAATATTGAGAAGTGAAGTAAATATGTTATGTAAGTACATTCCTGGGGGAAAAAAGTACCAGGCCACACTGTGCTCCTCAGTTATCCAGCAAAGTAAAAAGCAGCAGATAGATCTGAAGCTGAATAAATTTGTGTGAGGCATTCTGAGTTGCTGGATGTTTTCAGACAAAGCCCAGAAGCCTTCTGGAAACAACATTTTTGACAAACATGAATTAATGGCTTCAGAAGTACTGGGGGAAATGGAATGGCCTGGCACACACAAAATGTGGGAGGAGGTATTCTAGTGATTCCCCCTGATCGTAATGTCCTCTTAGCTGCCCACACCATGAAGAGCTGTCTAACAGATACTGACCAAAGAGTGGGAGTGGAGGCAGAGGTTAAGTGACTTGCCTGTGGTCACGCGGTGGAGCAGGAAAGCAAAACCCCTGTCTCCTGACTGCCCTTGTCTCCCCTCTGTGCTGTCCTGCTCTGTGTTTCCAGCCTCTGTCTTCTCCTCTACACATGCAGCCAGGACACTAAAAAAAAAGGAAAAGTCATTTAAGGAGATTAGCCAGGTCTGATGTAGTTTTTCCTGTTCACAGAAAGACCTTCTGAGCTAAGGGGCTGCTGTCCTATCCTTGTAATGGTAATGAATGGAAAATCCTGAGTACTAATGTCCTCAGGCAAATTAGGACAAAACTTCAGTGTATGGGATGCTGGAGGGTTAGGTAAGACACCTACAGGTCAGGTAACCAGGTGTGCACCACCACCAGCACTCACTGGCCCTCTGAGAGGTCCAAGCTCATGCTACTTCTGACAGAATATGTGTCAGACCAACACACTGGTTTACAGAGGCACACAAATGCCCCAGCAGGTGCCCAGCCAAAGCAGAGGCTTCACCCCTGGGAGGTGGAAGCCCTCACAGAGCACAGCCCAGGTGACTGGTCTGAAGATGCATCCTTTTTTGTGAGCTTGTACAAATGCTGTTGCTGCTTGTGATGGGTAAGGGGCTGAGGACTGCAAGCAGGAGCAGCCTGTCTCCACAGGGTCCTTCTCCTGAATTCCTCTAATCAGATTATTAATAGTGAATAGTTTTGATTTAGTGTCCTGCACAATGACACTCATCAAACATTTTCTCAGAAGATGCTTCAAAGCCTGACAGGCATCACTGGAGCTGTTGTTTTCATTTCTTTTTGTAAACGGACTTAAAGCCAATATCAATATTTATCTGCAACTCGGGAAGTGTTTTACTGCCAGGAATTTGAATGTTCTGTTTTCCTCTATCTATAAATGGGGCAATTACTAATATTTCCAAAATGCATGAGTGGAACATTAATATCCCTTTAGCCCCAGTCTCTAGTCATCCCACAAAATCACCCCTTACGTGTTTTTAAGTGTTATCTGGTGGTTAAGTTGCAGGCTCCAGTACTACATATCTCAGACTTTAGTATCTAGTTGTTTTGTCCACGTTAACCCTTGTTGATGGGTATGGTTCTTCTGTGTCCTTCACTTGGAGTGACAGAGGAAAATGTTTTTAATCACAGATCATAGATAAAGTCTGAAAGGTACCTTAAGAAATTGTTTAGCCAGACCTGTGCCCCATGGTGGATCAGCTGTATCTGAGCTATTGCCTACAGAAAGCAGTCCCTCTGCCTGCACTCAGAAACCTGCAGGGTGGCAAGTCTACAGCTTCCTTACATGACTTGTTCAGGGGCTTTACTATTGCTGTGCATTCCTTACAGGTTCACCAGAACTTCCTCAGCTACACTTTTAAACTTATGATTTACTGCCCTTACCACAATGGATACAGTAAATGTTTTATTCCCTTCCGTTTTGCAATTACTTTCTACATATTTGAGCACTGTTATCATGTCTTTCCTTTGTCTTCTCCAGGCTGAAATAGATGAAGCCTTTTCAAATCTTTCACCACAGGTCACATTCTCTAGAGCTCTGATCATTCCTCTTGCTTTCCATTGGACTTGTCCCAGCTGATTTTACAGTTGGTTTTGATGTGTGGTTCAAACTACATAGTCTTCCAGCTGGAGTCCCATGGTGTGACCAGACTGGCAGGTGATCTGTCAGCTCACACAAAACAATATGGAGATATAAAATAGAAGCTGATGACTCTATGTCATTGGCTCCTAGTGCATCTTCTATCTGTTAATGTTTCTACTACATTGTATTGTATACTGATGTGCTAGCTGACACCAACAGGCCAAAGAAGCCTTATGTTCCTTTCCACCTACACTTTGGCCACCTGTGGTCTGATTAATTTTCAATAGTGGGAGGTGAGATGGGTTCCAAACCTGCTCTTTTAAAGTCATCCATCATTATTAACCTACTAAGCCAAATAAAAATGTTCTTTGATGATAGCTCATGCCCCTGGGGAGGAAAAGGTTGGAAGAAAAGTTGGAGAGAATGAGACATTTCATTAATTACCCCACAGCAACTTAGTAGGAGGCTGGATATTTTCCTAAACTCCCAAGCTGTTTTGTGCACACATCCTCCCCCATGTTTTTATCTACTTGGTACATTATTTCCATCTCTCTACTGAACTCTTGGTGTTGCCAGTTGCCAAGCTAAGGTCTTGCAAATTGTCCCTTGATGTTGAAAACAGGGTCATTTCTATGAATCACCCAGACTGAGAGGAGTTATTACATGCCAAGATACTGGTGATAGATAGACTTTAATGGAAGCTGTGACTTCACATATTTATATGTATAGATCAGCCTACAGCTGTGGAAGGATTCCCTCTTCTCTATCAGTTCAGCTTGGGATGTGAGCTCACCATGTTTTGCTTTCTCATGGAAGACCTCCAAGTAAAGCCCAGATTACTGTGGGAAGCTGTGCTGTAAACTTAGCAGTTGCCCTCCTCCATTTCAGCTTCCAAGGCAGTAAAGTTTGCACAATGTCCATATAAATCCCCATGCTCATGGTAGAGGACTGAAACCAAGTCCCTCAACACCAGTATCCCAGATCCCTGTAACTTTTGTTGGTTAAAATAGCAATTTACCCCAGCAGTTACATTTCTAAAACTCAGGCCTAACACTGCTAACTTAGTTCCTGATTTGCTTTAAAAGTTGCTGGATTTGAAGAAAAGACAGAGCAGTAGGTACTGCCATACTTTCTAACATGCTTCATTAAAGCACACACACAAATACCTCTTTGCATCCTGAACCCCTANNNNGGGGGGGAACGAGTCAAGAACGAGCCTGCAGGTCTCTGGCAGGTCTCTGTTCTCTGCCTGCTGTTGCCTCTGAGCTGCTGTTGGATGTCAAGCTGTTCCTTCCACTTCTCCTTACCTAGTTTATCAGTCCTTTAAAAAGAGAGAAAAAAACATGTTACTAACATTATGTTTCTTTAGGATTTCTTGTCTTCAGTGTGATGCAAAGGGTAGGAACTATACTTAGGATATAGAATTTGCATAGTTTAAAAATTTGCCCTTAAAACAGTAGATTAAGGCTGGATTATCCAATGTTAGCTTTAGGGAAAGTCAAACACTAACACTGGGTATTTGTAAGATTTTATCAATGTGCATTTTTGGATTAACAGTTAATTAAAAAAATCCCTCTGATGCTCTTATTTATTCAAGTGGGTTGTGGGCAGGAGGTGAGATTCAAAAATAACCTCTCAATAATTCCATATTGAATTCTTGATTACAGATTGCCAGCATGAGTTCATCAGTTAAATATAAATGATGAATAACTTTTTAAAATTCTCTGAAGATCTAAATTGCTAATGGTAGACCTTTCAGACTGGAAGCAAAAATCATTAGCTGTCTACATTCATAAATTAAAATGCTGGTTTTCCATTCCTAACAAAGGCTGAAAGAAATGCTGGGCTGTGTATTCTTTGCTCTCACTCTGATTTCATGGAACCAAAGTTGTACAGGAGATCCTGCAGTCAAATCCAGTCCTCAGTTCCCTTCACTCAAAAATGCAGGAACTCTCAGTTTTGGTTCTGAGATCTCTCACTTCAAATGGTATCTAGCGTATTGCTTGGCTCTTTGGCTAGCTTTTCCATTCCAGAATATTCTCTAATTACTTTAGTATCTTTACTCCATCTACTTTGGGGACAATGCATTACATAAACTTCACAAAGCATCTCTGTTCTCCAGTGTATTTGCTAACAAGGCTGAAGGTCAATGCTTTCTCCACGCAGGAGGGAATTTCTATCTGGAATAGCCTTGGCTTCCTTTGGCTGTAAAATAGAATAACCTTCCCTGGTCTTAATGCCACATCTGGTGTGTGGCTCTCAACTGCTATGAGCAGCTCTTGTATGTTCTGGGAGGCCATAGGCATTCCCAGGGATTATCACCAAGGCAGACACATGCTGGGGAAGAACCAAGGCCCAGTGCAGATAATGATGACTTCCCTATTTGATACAAGTTTGATCTCAAGCCCAAAACCATTCTGAACCCACCAGAGGTGATAATGTCACAAAGCTGAAGAAATATTTTAAAATGTCAATAGCAACTTTTCCTCCCCAGATTAACTTGGTGCTCCATCCACAGGAGCACGAGCAAGCCCCATCAGAGGTGAAGGAGGGCTGCCACCTTCTCAGCAGGACTCACTGACAGAGAAACAATAGAGAAAACAGGGACTAAGTGTGTGATTCCCACACTGAGCTCCCAGAAGTCATCCAGGCCTGAATCATGGCATGTGCAGAGGCAGATTAATAGGAAAGCATTTATTAATAATTCACTGACCCCTGGCTATGTGCTCATCCCTGGCAAGTTTCTCACACCGCTGGGTCAGTCAAGCCAATTCCAACATGTGACATTACACTGAGGTACTTGCTTGCTCACATAGTGGGAAACAATGTAGAAAAACACACTAGCCAGAGGGATTGAAACTGCAAAGAGCCTGCATTTACACTGTCACTTTGAGTCTGAGCCTTTTGAATCCTCACATGCCTTTTCTCCATACTGGGTACCAACTCTTTGGCTAAGCCTTGGAGCTATGTTGAGGGTCAAGCTTGAGCATGCTACATGCTTTAGCACATCTCCTGTATGCTTTCATACAAGGGGGTGAGTGCAGACAAACACTGTGGTGTGTTACAGTCTACCAGTAGCTAGCATGGTCATCCCAGCATGGGCATCTCTTTATTTTTGGGTTCCTCTCTTCCCATCAGAAACCCAGGCCATTGGGCAACTGGGAAGTGGGAATCTGCTGTAAAAAGCAGCAGAGCATCCTCTGTACTTCTCATATGGAAAACTGCACTCAGCATGATGACAGACATCTTCTGAAACTGGGATATTAGCTGAGCATCATGGACCAACCTTAAGTTGCATTTGCAAGGGTTTTGGGGTTTTTTCTAAGTGTTTGAATGTGTCTAAAATCTCATGGAGACATGGAGATTTTCTGAGATTGTGAATAAATGTGATGCAAGTATCACAACAAGAAGTGAGCTAAGGATTTTAATCAGAATTAAGTAGAACCAGTTGGCAGGTTATGATACCCTGACAGGTCTCAGATGACACCTATCTCTTGGTCTTTAACACAAATCCCAATATCCCACCTCCTCAGTCAGTCACCCCTGTGATCATCGGTGGTGGCAATCTACAGAGGTCTGACCTTAGTTCTAACAGTCTCCCCATACATTCAGTTTATTTTCAAAGCTTTTTGTTTAGAAATGCCAAAATGAATCAGAGAGGAGATCCTCTACACAGAATTGAAGGTCATAAAAAAGCATGGATTAGGGGCCTCTCCTTTTCCAGTGAATGTCTCAAGACACCTGGACATGTAAATGGATTTATTTGTACAGTCAGCATTATAAGATGATTTTGGAGACCTTGGCCACTAGCTCAGAGGATACCTGACTTGTTTTATATGACAGACATCCCCTTTTGGTACCACACAGAAAGAACTTGCCTTACGAATCTTTGTTGTCCTGTAACAGTAGAGATCACAGGATTGAAGACTCTGGCTTCATTGCAGTGCATCTTTCAGCAAGAGCAACGTATTTGAACGTTGAGGATGTAATTTTATCCTATGATAGAGTCACACAGCTATATAAAGGGCAGCATTGTTCCAGTTATCAGACTGGTCCATGGCAGAGAAGTCTGTATTCACCGCAGACAGTATCTTTGCAGCCCCGTGAAATGCCAGCAGGTAACTGCTCTTTCAGCCCCTGTTCTGGTTGGTATAAAGGATTATGCAGAAACAGCACTGCATGGGCCTCAGACATGGTTCCAGTTAGCTGCTTAGAAATGTATGCACATTAAATTTCTACTCCGAAGCAAACTAACTGTTCCTTTTCTTCTGGGAAAGGGGTTAGAACCATCCAGAAACTCCCTCATGGAGAGGAGATTTGCATCTTCTTACCCAGCTGGAATTACCTTGAGCATATTATCACTGTAAATAGTTGGAATAAGATATGCTAGCCCGTCTTGCACTACAGTGTCACTTGGCTTTTACCTTGTTATGATTGACAAGGGGGATGGGCTCAAGCTGTGCCAGGGCAGGTTCAGATCAGACATTAGGAAAAAGTTCTTCACCAAAAGGGTTTTTGGGCACTGGAACAGGCTGCCCAGGGAGGGGGTTGAGTCACTGAGCCTGGATGTGTTAAAAGATGGTAGCAGAGAGGTGGCAGTGATTAACCTCCCCATCTGATATGGCTGCTTTGGCTGGGGACACACAGCTTTTCTTCTGTTCCAGTGCGAAATCAAGCAAATCCACTGGTGCAGGTGATCTAAACTCACCTGGTTTGACTTTGCACTGAAGCTTTCTAGGTGGACTCAGAGTCATTTTTATCAGACAAGACAATTTTTTTAGTATAGGACAGGAACGGTCGGGCTCGATGATCCTAAAGGTCTTTTCCAACCTGGTGGTTCTGTGATTCTTTTCCCCTCCTATGAGTAGCATCATTGCAAAGGAATATAAGAATATCTTGACTCCAGTATCAGTCCTATAGCAGGTCCGAGCCAAAATAAGTGCAGTATCCCTTGGTACACTTCACTGTTGGCAGAGAAAAGGTTAAACCTAAACCTAAATCCCATTGTCATGCTTTCTGCCCTTCCCATTTCCTGACTGGTCAAGGTTAGGTGGGGGCACATACTTTTTTCTTACTGTTGCTGTTGCATTTAGAACTTCAGAGAGGAAGGGATTTACCAGGTAAGCATAGTGCTGCTTGGAAGCTGGTTTGCAGCAGTTCTAAAAATTGCTTCCAAGCTTTTAAAAACCTATTATCTCTTCCAACTCCAAATGATTGATGAAGAAAAAGACAAAACGTTCCCTATCACACAACCATCACTCAAACGCAGTTTCCTAAACTGTGTTTTGTATTACTGGCAACTCTCCCATTTCCATCTCCTCCACTTGGCACATGTTTCCTGGCTTTCCAGTGCTCAGAGACTATGTTATCATGATCAAGTGAGGAGGAAATTATAAAAATGGCATCCTGTAATATTTCATGCAGGAACCAAATGCCGCTTTACCATGAAGTCATTGATTTTAGTCTATAAAATCCAGTGTACTTCAGAAGTTCATTTCAGTTACTGGATAGAGTTTTTAGATTGGAGAATAGATGTGCATGAGCTGAAGTGGATCTGATGCTGTTTTGAAGAGAACTCAGTGTTTTTGTGTCAGAAATCCTCATGCCTCCAGATTTAAGGCCTGCCTTTCACTCCAAGCAGTGACAGAAGTCATCAGGATTTGGCTTCTCAGGCCCTATAGTGCTATGGATCTGGGCCCAGCAACGTGCAGTAAGAGAAGCTGGTGGTAATCCGTGCTTGTGATAAGGTGTCCTTGGTATATTACCTCAGTCCTTTTCTTCATTGAACAGGAAAGTTGCTACTTGCGACTTGGCTGAAGGATGGTAACCAGATATCTGTGCCCTGGATGTCCATATCCAAAGGAATGAACCAGTGAGGGCACCAATTAGTTCCCGTTGGGATCTCCAGAGAGATAGAGCTGAAAAAGCACTCCAGAGTGAGTACAGCACTGAGCAGGGATCTCCCCTTGCACAAATGCCATGGTTGATCTGACTAGGCTCCGTGGGTGTTTCTCTGGGATTTCCAGATACTCACAGGCAGGTCTGAGCTACTGCCCTGCCTGAGCTGTGGTTTATGTCAAAATCCTGGAAAGGAGCCAGTGCCATTGTGCCTGGACAAATGTTGAGGCAGAGGAAGCATAGGTATCTGGGCTTTCCCAGGCACAGCGTAACCTTTCAGCTGCTACATTTAAGGCACACATTCAAAGTTCCCTATGTGGGTCTGTCCAGATTTTTCATTCTCTATAAATAGGCAGTGCTGGCTTCCCTCAGACAGTCTGACTGGACTGCTTTCTCAGTGAGGACAATTAATTCTGAGGGCAATCACATTTGCTGGTATTCCTGATGAGTGTGTCAGTAATTGAACTGGTACTTGGATTGGTTGCATGTCTGTTAGGAAAAGCTCTGAATTAATATCCTCCAGGCACACAGCCAGACCAAATGACAGACGGAAGCATGGACAAATGATACCAGCCCAGAGTTCCACCAGCCCTGCTCCTTCAGATCCATCCTAAATTCACAGTTGTTTGCAGGGAAAGGTGCATTCAGCGCCCTGTGCTCTGTGCCACTTGTTAGATGAACTCCAGCCCTGCTGCCAAGTTTACCTACAAACCTGGAGGTAGAAGAACAGATGATATGTTTTAATTCCTTGCTGAGTAACATGGCAGAGCAGATTTTTCAACAGGGGTTCAAGCTGAGGCCAAGCAGTCAGACCCCAGGAGTTCCCGTTTGTAACATTTCATGGGCAGTGTCTGACTTTGAAACTACTGAGAGGCCAAAATGACCTCTTTGCAAATTGCAATAAACTCTTTGCAAATCTTGTCTCCATCAAGTTTTAAAACTTGAAATCCGCAGCCTAGCTCTTCCTCATAAACTCAGGGCAGTGACTTTATTTGGGTCTGGACCCACTATGGGAGAGGGAGAGGATTTGAAGAGCTATTACCTTTGGCGTCTTTCTAATGGGGTGATGGAAGACACAGAATCCCTCTTCTGCAGCCACACTGGGAGCTGGCCTGATCCTTCTTCAAATACAACCCCATGGTTGCAATAATGTCGTACTTTTGTGAAAACAGTTTGCTCCCAAAAGCTCCTGCTAAACCAGTCCTGTTCCACTGGCCTGATGAAAGCTGCTTCTCTTTGCATGGCTTGAGAGATGGAGCCCAAGAATTTTGTGGCTAAAATCATCTTGGCTGATCTGAAATCCATGCCCTTTTATTGACTGGTTTGCCATTTTGCTGTAGGTCAGAGGGCATTTCTGTTTAGAGAAGTCTAAGTGCATAAAGCATTGTCAAGAGGGGAAAACCTCAATATAGAATAACTCCTGTAATTGGTTTTATGCCTCAAGGAAACTATTAATTTTTAAAGTATCTCCAAAACTATACACTTCCTTCTTATATTGTTGGCATTATATCAAACATTCAGAAGTTGAAATCAGAAGGCCTGGCCCAGGTTCAAATCTGCAGGGAAGTGATGCAGAGCAAAGCTGAGGATCGTGTGAATTCACAGAGGTGACCTGCAGGGATGTCTTTTACACTCCAGTGCTGACACTGGCCCAGCCTCTAGTTTAATTCAGAGCTGCACAGGTCTTTTTTTCTGTCTTTAGCTTGTGATCTATCTAGGCTCTCAGGATGACTCTCACGAGGCCTGCAGTTACATATCAGGCCTGCAGTTACGCGTCAGGCCTGCAGCCATCATTTCATACTCTAATTGTCAAATAGTGATTTGGAAAAAAAAAAAGTGTTTTGGTCATCCCCAAGCTGGCTGTTAATTCATGCTGGATTCACAGGTGAGCTCTGGCTGAAGGAGCACTGGCATGGCTGGAGTTATGGTGCTTTCTCCTCTTTTTCCCTGTACGGCAGTGGCAAGCGAATGCGAATGTGAGGGGTGCTGTGGGAAGCCCGGGTTTGTGTCTCTCCTCTGCCAAAGCTGGGCTCATCTTACAGCTCTCCAAGTCTACCCACCAGGTTGTACATTATTTAGGCTGCAGCTTTCCCTCCAGTCTGGGCTAACTCCACCTTCTATAGGCTGTCTAGATAGGAAAGTGGAGAACAAGTCAGGAACTGTCAATGGAGGGACTGCCTGGGAGATGAGACATCGCTTCCCACCTTCTGCTCCTGGTAACATAGAGCAAAAGAGGCCCCAGGGTAGACTGGGAGCACCCCCAGTGATGCCATTCCCTCTGGCTCACACATGTCTGTGTAGTGGTAGGAGAGAGGAGCACAAAGCCCTCCAGGCCAGGGCCCTCCCACACGGTTCAAAGATGCTCTGAAGAGGAGGAGAGCTTTCTCCACAAGGGAGAGCTCTTGAATAGGAGAAGCTGTTTGTTACTGCTCGGTTGACACATCTACAGAAGGCAGTAACAGTGCTCAGGCTGGGATCATTGCATACAGCTCTGGCAACAACTGCCCCACGCTGCAAAGGCATCCCAGGCTGGTTTCAAGGGGTTGTTTTTCAGCAGTGTGAGAGGTAATTCCCCTCCTGTTAGCAGCTATTTCTTTTGGACTGCCTTGCTTATCTTTTCAAATAGTGTATTTAAATACGTTTTCCAAATGGGAGTGATTTCATAGGGTGAGGGGAAGAGTTCTGGGGAAAGGATGAAGAGGTATGGAAAATAAATTCTGTGGCTGCAGGAAGGGCTCTGCAAAGGGAAGAAGAACAGACTGGGCTGTAGGTTTTATTAGCCATGTATTATATGCAATTATGCACCTCCAAGTGCACATAAAGTCTGTAATAATATTTTTGAGTGTCTCCAGCTCCACTTCTGTGTTTGGTGATGTCATCAGCAGCTTTCAGTGAGTTACAGGCAGAAGAAACAGGGAAATATAATTTTGTTCCTCATTTTGGATGACATAGGAAGCAGGGATGTATAAAAGTGATTCTTGGCATGGTGATTTGCTTCAAGACATGTTTGAGGTAACCTGAACTGTACTCCATGTGTTTCTTATCACTGGCCTTAAAAAATGGTTGAAACCCTGAAGCACCACCACACCTACTCAGTCCTGGAGCTAAGAGGAAATTCATTGAGCTGCTGTGCCAGCAGACAAGGGATCCTGTCATGCTGGTCTTATTTTTTTTAACTGTCTACCTTGGAAGTTTCTTTCACTAGGAAAGAGCAACAGAACAAGTGCCAAGGCTTCATTGCAAGTTTATTCTGAACTAATAGTTAGCACATGACCCAAGTAGTAATTACCACCCCCAGTAAGTGTTGCTGCCACATGGGTACCTCAGGTTCTTTTTGCTTACCTGGGCTATTTTTTTTTGGCTCCACATATTCCCAGTTTAAGCTTATCTAAGCTTGTCTGGAAGAAGTGAGTTTTCTTCTCCATTGCCTTCAGTGTTGCAGTGTCAGGAAAGCTTGAGAAACCAGTCTGGGGGTTCCCTTCTGAGCAGCATGTGCTATCACTGCAGGGAAGGGATCCACCCGTGAGATAGCATGGCTCTGAGGTGCCAACCTGCCATGAAGCTGGGTTCCTCTTGCCTGCCAGTGACATTTGAACCCTGTGACAGAATGGGAATGTCACAGGCCCTGTGACAAACAAGCACATCATATGGGATGGTGCCTGAATGAAAGCAGTTACAGTCTAAATCAGCAAAGAGCAGGAGGGGAAGCTGCCCTCACCGAACAGAACAGCTTGGAAGGTCACTGGTACAGCTGCTCACAACGCTGACTGCCTGGCCTCCCTCACCAGAGCCAGAGCCCATTATATCACTTGGAGGTGACTAGAGGAGGTCTCCTATAAAGCAAAGGGGGGTGTGGATAGCTGTATGTGTACAGTACAGGGATGCCTGCTTTAGCACTGCCTATGCTCAGAAACATATTTTCTGCTGTCACCCTGCAAGGACTAAACCCTGCTGCCACTAAATGCCGTGGGGCAGAGGCAATTCACAGGACCTGTACCAGCATGTGGAGGGACAACATGATCTTCTCAAAACCATCTTTGTTTTGTTTTCTTTTGATAGGAATGGATTTGACACACCTCCTAATGCAGAATGCTGCGGCAAAAATCATTGTAAAACTTGGGAAATGCTGGAGCCCAAGTCTCTGACTGTTGTCTCCTGGTGTCTGGTGCTGGAGGATGACAAACAAATGGCCTGTTACCTGAGACTGGCTGTGGCAGAACATTGCTTCCCCTGTCCTTGACACTACTGATCATTCACAGGTGATTCTTCCTCTCTCACACGTACTCTTGGGCTCAGCTCTCACCCCACAAGCAAGGAGGGCTCTTTAGTCCTAGCTTTCCACCAATGCCTTGCTTCAGGAGCGAAGGCAGCATGGAGCAAAGTGAATTGAGAGCTTGCCACCTTCCGGACACTGCAGAGTACTGAATCTTTCACAGAAAAGTAACTACAACAGGGGAACTCCAGGCCAGCAACTGAAAGTAGACATGTGAGTGTCAGTGTACGTGTACTAACCTTTGGGATGAAACAGGAAAAAGATGAATGGAGAAGGAACATGAGTTGCACAGTGCAGCACTCTAACCCCTTCTCACAAAGGCTGGAGTGCTTGTTTTCTCCCTTTGTGTTTGTTGCTGAGCTTGTGAAAACAAGGGATGGTACAGCATGTGCAAGTATGCGCCAGTATGCATCCATCCATCCCTCCCTCCCTCCTACATCTTGTCTTGTCCCAGTCCCACCTGCACAGTGCTGGTGATGTGCCAGCACCCTGCCCTCTCCTGCTGTAAACCCTTGAGAGCGCAGAGCCCATTCTCCTCTGTGACATGCTTCCTCCCAACCTGCCCTTTGCCCAAGAGCACGACACAGTGTTAATGCCTGTGACAGACCAAACCAAAGAGACCAAAAGGACTCCTGTGCAAAGCACAGACACCAGCCTGTTTTCATTCCTAACCCACCATGGTTTGAATTTGGAGCTCAGGAGATGTGAGCCCATGGGTATCTCTATCTTATCTGTCAGCCAAATGCCACACAGTTCTCAGCTGTGGATTTCATACCAGGGTAAAAATCGACCTGTCCTGGTGATCCTAGACTGAGACCTCTGAGCTCATCTTTTAATTAGGGAAAAGTAAATAAAACCCCCCTGCACTCTGGTGGTATTGGAATTTCCCACTCCTTCCAGGACAGCTCAGTGGTAGTAGAGATTTTCCATCAGCTTCAGAGACAAATGCTGTTATACCAAAGAGGATGACTGTAACAAGCATGAAAATAACTAAGGTCATTTAGCCAAGATTGGCACGACCTTAATTACAGCAGTGTGCTCAACCTTTTTAACTGTAAAATTTGCCTACCAAAAACATAGCAGAGAACACGCTGAGCAGAGCTCTCAGAGCTCTCAGGAGAGGGAGCTCTAAGGGCAAAGCCTCCAAATACTGAGTGCCTAGGAAAGATTGCAATCTGAGCATCCCCCCTCACTGGGGTTTCATATTAATTGGCAGGCATTATGCTGTACAACTCTGAATCCAACAGGAGAGAAGGTGTGTGTGTGATCTGAGGCTCCCAGGGCACACCGAATTAGGGAGAAGTATGCAACTGCTGTTACTGTACACTGTGTTACATCAGGTCTAGGTTGCTTTTCTTTTTTGAAGCAATCAGGAATTACATATCTGTCTTCCAGTCTCTGTCTTCAGTCTCTGGCTGACATCACAAAGTTGTTGCCTGGCTAATAATGCATGGATAGTTTCTGTTATCACTTGCTTTTTAGCAGGGCGTGTGAGGTAAGATGCAACCCAAGGCAAAAGACTGACAGTGCTGGGGTTTTATCCCACAAACTAGCTTCAATCCCAGGGTACAATGCCTGCAAATGAAGCTGTGTAACCACCTAGACCAGGATCAGACCTTCAGCTCAGAACTTTTCCCTGTCTGCAGTGGCCTTGCAACGAAGTCCCTTTGCCTTGGTGGACCATCACAACACAAACCTGAAGGTAACTTAGCAGAATCAGGGCGACTCTTGAGACACCAGACCTAGTGGCACTGCTGTCACTGCTGCTGAAGCTCCATCACAGTGATGACACCAAGGGGAAAGAACAACCTTGCCCTGCAATACTGCACAGATGCCTGCAGCAAAACCACCACTGCCAGCCAATATCAGTGTCCCAGGAGAGACACTTGAACCAGTACTAGACCACGGCAGAGCAGCCTCACAGTTTGCAGGTGTTCCCTCCTTACGGAATTCCCGGCATCTCTCCAATCTGATTCCCAATAAGAGATATGATTGTCTGACTGGGCTCTCTGGGCCAGGTGAAGTCTGGCATGTTCAAGGGTTTGTATTGCAGATATTAAATTCAACATAATGGAAGATTTCTTGGAATTTTCCACTAGCTGCAGAGGAGACTTTAGTCTAAATCCTCATAGTTCCTTTTATGTCTCTCTTCAGAAGACACCCTAAAATTACTAACATCAACCCTGTTAAAAAGACTTTGATTCCTAGTGATATTAGCTACTGAATTTTGTGACTTGCAGCTAATGCTCTGTACCTGGAACGAATCCCTTCCTTGTTCTCAGGATAAGAAAGTAATCTCAAAAGCTTTTTGAATAAGCCCACGCTGTGCAGGTTTCAGTCAGAGGCACACAGAAGCGCCCTTGCAGATGTACTCTACAAAACTGCAGAGGCTGTTGTCTGAAATAACTTGTAAGAGCTGTTGTGGCAGAAGTAACATATTTATGCTCTCATGATTCTTACACACTTTGACTTTCACTCCACTGTGTCCATGCAGCTCTCTCCAAAATCCTGCTACCTCAAGCAGTCTCTTTAATTACAGCTATTTTTCTCCTGCTTTGCCTTTAAGTTTCCACATACAGACCTGGCTCCTGCTTTTACTTTTTGTCTCTCCTTTTATCTGGGACAAGCAGACAGGCTGGAATGACCCATACAGACTATGAGTTTAGGTGCTGCTTGTCATACCAAAGAGAGCCTTAGGGGTCCTGTGTTGTTCCACATTTTAGAAGCAGCATGATTGCCTCCCACTGTGTTTTCTGAGATACAGTTTTTCCTCATGAAAAACATCTCCTAGGCCAGGAGCCTGGGAACACACCTAGTACTTAATTCTGAAATAAGAAAGAGTAGCACCTGCAACAAATGTAGCTTTACTCCCAGAGGGAGCTGGTGTGTGGCTTCACCTGAGGAGCAGCTGGTGTCTGGCCAGGGTTTGACCTAAATTGTGTGTGCGCCCCGGTTTCAGCTGGGATAGTTAATTTTCTTCCCAGTAGCTGGTATGGTGCTGTGGTTTGGGTTCAGGCTGAGAGTACAGTGAATAACACACTGATGTTTTAGTGGTTGCCAAGCAGTCAAGGCCTTTCCAGCTTCTCACACTGCCCTGCCACGGAGAGGGCACCCCTGCCCCCCTTGCCCCCTGCAGAAGATGTCTTCTCCATTCTCTTGTTACTGTTACCATCAAACTGGCCTCAGCCCGACTGGATGCTCCATCCCCCAGTTGTCTTTCCCTGAGGGCAGGGCTGTGGGCAGCCAGCGGGGCAACTCCCAGCCGGGTCCTGCGGGGAGGGGCCGCTGCCCCGGACCCCCAGGTGCCTCCACTCTCCCGGCGGGACCCTGCGCTTAGCTCAGTCCCAGCCGGCGGGGCAAGCGTAGGTGGCTCGCTGAGGCCTGAAGGGCGGGCAGGGCAGACTGCCGGCTTCTACCTGCGCGGCTTGAGGGGGTGATGGGCTCTGCCGGGGGAGCCCCGGTGCCGCCTCTCTCTCCCTAGGAGCTCCCTGTGGGAGAGGGCTGCCGCTTCGGACAAGGTTCGGGGTGAGGCCGGGGGAAAGCAGCGGTGGAGCCTGGAGGTAAGGAACTCGGGGCGGGGGAACAGCTTCTGGGCACTGCTCGGCGCTGCCTGGGCCACGGGGCGCCGTTCGGAGCGGTGCCGTCAGGCCGGGACCCAGGCGGGCGGAGGGCAGCGCCCTGCGCTCGGGCCAGTAGGTGGCGGCAGCCGCCCGCGTTCGGTAAAGAGCGCGGCGGGAGCGGGGTCTCGGTGGCGGCGGGGTGCGCAGCGAGCTGGGCCCGTCCGTTCTTGCGGCCCCGGGCAGTCACGGAGCCTCTGCTAGGGGCTCGGCGCGATTGTGAGCGCTTGCTTTGGGACGTGCCCGTCGGAGCAGGGGGAGGCACAAGACCTCGACCGTACGGTTCCTTCAACAGCGCTGCGATCTTCCTCTCCGGCCCATCACCCCGCGCACGCACCGCGGCCCCGGTGTGCCCCTGCCCGCGGGGCGCTGCCCGCCGCAAACCGGGAGCAAAGGTCGCGGCTCGCTTCGGAGCTGGACGGAGCCTTCTCGGCTTCGCGGCTCTTGTGCCAAAACACTTCGGCAGCTGCCGAGGTACTCGCTGTGTCCAAAGCCAGCCTTTTCGATGTCGGCAACATCCAAAGCTCGAACGGGGAGTGGATTTGGGGACACTCCTGACTTGGAACAGCCCTGCCTTGCCTTTCTTTGCCTTTGGCTCGGCAGGTCCGCCTGGCTGGGCTGGGGAGAGAACTGGGGCCTGGGGTCTGTGTTTTCATTTGAAGCAAGCACCCTGGGGAAGTCTTGCAGCCATTTCTGGCCACCAAAAGTCTCTGCTGTAACGGGCTCCTCCGGGCCTGTTCTTTGTCCTGGTTATGCTGTTTTGTGACCGGGTTAACTTGTGTGTACAAAACTTTACCGGCTTGCTTCCTCCTGTCCTTCCCTGGAGTGGCCTCTGGTTGTGTACCGTGTCCTGGTACTGCTTTAAGCAAGCATAGCTTTACTCCCAGAGGGAGCTGGTGTGTGGCTTCGCCTGAGGAGCAGCTGGTGGCTGGCCATGGTTTGACCTAAAATGCGTGTGTGCCCCGGTTTCAGCTGGGATGGTTAATTTTCTTTCCCAATAGCTGGTATGGTGCTGTAGTTTGGGTTCAGGCTGAGAATACTGAGGATAACAAACTGATGTTTTAGTTGTTGCCAAGCAGTCAAGGACTAGTCAGTTTCTCACACTCTTCTGCCATAGGGAGGGCTGGGGGTACACAAGAAGCTGGGGGG
>VZTU01001786.1:223761-407025 GCA_013400835.1 Zapornia atra | reverse complement strand
TGGTCATGGGCCTGGGAGGGACAGTTTGAGATTTTGCATGTACTGAATTAAGTTTGTTGAAGCATCAACAAACTGTATAAAGGACGTGTAAATCGTCGCTTAAAGGACCACAATGTAGCACATTGTGTGCATTGTAATACTACTGCGGAAACAACTTGTCTCTGAAAGGAAGGTGATTAGCCAGCAGAAGAGGGAGACTCCTCGAACCTGCGGGACCAGCTGCCCGACCATTAGCAAGACAAAAGTTACAGGACCTGACCGGCACTCCAGCATGTCAGCTTAAAATGTATATGGTTATGTCTTGTTGGGAAGGCGGGGGGTTGTCATGCACTCCAGCATGTCAGTTTAAGCCGGTGGGCTGTGTTATCCCTGAAAAGTATATAAGCCAGGGACTGGAACTGTTCGGGGTGCGTCTTGGTGGGTTGGAGACTCCCGGCGCACCCGGAGCTAACCGTGCACCCCAGCACCGTTTGCTGCCTTTATTCGTTTAATAAATTGTTCGATTTGGTTTAAAATCCTGTTTGGGACCAAGTAATTTATAACATTCCTCTTTAACTTTCATTACAACTTATTATTATTACATTAATTTCAATTATTAAACTTTTTATGTCATCCCACAAGTTTTTTCACTTTTACCCATCTGATTCTCTCCCCCATCCCACCGGGGAAGGGAGCGAGCAAGTGGGTTGTGTGGTGCTTAGTTGCCAGCTAGGGCTGGTTCATGGCAATGTGAAATTAGTGGCAAAGCAGGAAACCCCCCCTTCTTCCATTGTTTGGTACTTTGGAATGTGTGCCTTGTGTTGGGTAAGCCTTGGGCATGTTCATTGTGTGAAATCAGCACTGGGTAAAACCTTTACTCCCTGCAGATGCAGCAGGATTGCCATGTTAATCTATTTATAGATGGGATAAGTGACTTGATGAAGGTCAGGTGAGAAAGCTCTGAGGTAAATAAGCATTTGAATCATGGGCAATGACAAGGAGGACAGTTATGTTAGACTTCTTAATTCCCTTTTCACTGCTGTTGCTGTTAGATTAGTCCCTCCCTTTTGCACACTTGTCTGTAGTCTGGTGTGCAGTGCACATGCTCTTCTCTCCCAGGCTGTGGAGAGCATCCTTTTCTTCTGCAGCCTTGATGGATTTCATGGGAGTGAGCATTTCTGAAGCTGTGCTGCTCTATTCAGGGGTATGGTGTTGAGAAAAGAGCAACTCCAGAGTCTTTTATCTTTCACCTCAAGCTTTACAGATTTGCTGGGAAACTTTCACAAACTGGGTAGTTTCCCCAGTGTCTGATGTTTCAGACTCACTTGTGTTGCTTTGTAGTGTGCAGTCACCCAGGAAGCTCTGGGAGTTGTATCAGGGGACAGGTACCACGGTTCTTGCCATTGTTGTTGCTCAAAAATGGAAGAAGCTTCATTGCAGTTCTGTTGCCCAGACACTGCTTTTTGCTGTAACGCATCCCTGGTGTTAGAGGTCGCAGGCTGTGTTTCCAGAGGTCTGTGTACAAGCAGCACAACCTGTAAGTAGCAAGATGTGCAGTTTTCCATTTGCCTCTTGTAGCTCACCAGAGGGTATTTCTTCTGTGAAGCTTATCACACTGCCCCCCAGTAAAGTGGGACTTTACTGGGTCCCCCCCAGTAAAGTGGGACTTTACTGGGTCCCACCCAGCCCAGCCAGTGGGACTTCTTCCTCCAGACTCTGCTTTTCATGGAATAGCTCTGCAAAACAGGGGACAGCTGTTCCCTGGAGTTCATCTGGGTCCAACCTCTTTCTCTCTGCTTCAGTGCAGTTTAACTGGGATGTGAATTTTAACCTTTTTCTAAGGTGCCATTTCCTTCCTTCCTCCTTTCCTGATGTCTCACAAAGAAGTGCCCATGTCCTCTGGATGCCGTTACCCAGAGTCAGCTCCTTCCTGGACGGGAAAAGGGAGCTTATTAAGTTACCACTGTGCTTAATTAATGGTCTCCCTTGGTGGGGTGGGAATGTGCCCTTCTGCCTAGTGCTACTCTGTTCTTGCAGTGTACCCAACCAGTACTCTGTCAGCGCTGAGATGGGAGCTGTGCTTGATGCAGACATAAATGGGATGAATATTGGTAGCTTACATGTAGCTCTTGATTCCCCTTGTGTGTCTGTTCTGCGGAATGTTTGGAGGGCTGAGCAAAGGAAGGGAACTGGAGAGTGAATTTGAAGCCTTTGTTTCTATTTGCTGAAGTCAAATGACTGGAATTAAATGTGACCTGTCTGAAAGCCAACCTTGTTTCCAAAAAGTGCATGGGGAGCTGAGATCAGAAGACACATTACAAACATTGCAGTAGCATAACTTGAGGCAAGTGCAATCATTTACTTGACTAATGAATCCCCTGGGCTGCTAGCAAGAGAGCAAATCTCTCATTCATCTTCTTAATTTAATAAGCAGAGGGGTTGGCCTTAAGGGTAAATGAAATGCGTAGTGATCCCATGAATGTTTCAGCAAATTGATGTACAATAAGATAAGGCAGATCCAGCAAATGGCTTACTTTATTCTGAGAGCCTGTCAATGGGTTTTAAGGGAAAGGGAGAGAAGCTAGAGCTGATAGCTCTGTGGAGCTCTCCACTGCGTTTCCCTCCCAATCTCTGACTTGTACAGGCTGGAACACAGGATTTTTGTTGGGATGTCATGTAGTGAGGTTAGTACAAAAGTGCTGCCTGTTGTGCTTGGTGCTGCACATAAGGTGGCCATCGGAAATGGGTGAGCTTGCTGAGCTTCCATGTGGAAGAGGCTGAGCCAGGGAGTGCGATCTGTCTGCAGCACTAACCCTCAGCTCATACACATCACAGTACAGTGAGTTGTTGCTCCTTGGAAAGGTTCATGGAAGAGCCGGAGGATGCCTGTACTTGTGGGAGCTAATGAGGCTCATTCCTGTCTTTCATGCTCTTAATTACTTTAGAGAAGAAATCGATGGTGTGAAACAATGAAACGCTTTAATGGCTAAAACAGTGATTGTTGGTTCTGCCATCACAGCAATTACTGGAGATCACCTGAGTAAGTGTCTTCATTAGGGAAACTGAGGCAGTGATGAACTCATCACATAGCTCTAGATAACGAATTTTTAGTACAAAAATAAAACCGGGGTGAGGAAGGCTCTGACACCTGCAATAAATTTGGTAGGTTTTTTTTTTTATATACATAGAAATCCCAGAAGGTAATACTTTATAAACTCCAATTAAACCATGAACCATATAAAGTGACTTCTGGGAGGCTGGCTAAAATATAAAGAAGTTGAAAAGGGGAATGTTTGTTCTTGGCTATTGTTCGAGAGAGGATTTGGGGATTAGATGGTCCATTGCTATTGAATGTAACTCATTACTTACAATCTTCTAAGGCCCTTTACGATGAGCACAAAATGTAGAGTGGAAAACTGAGCTGAATTATCAAAAAAAAAGTGTATTTTGTCATGTCATCAATTTCAGAGTTCTTAAAATCAAACTGGATGATCAGATTTTCTGTTCATAAAGGTCAAATATACAGATAGAATAAAGTTAATGTATTACATTGGAATCTGAAATAATTGCATGTGTGGGGTATGTCTAATTTGGTGGGATGGATGCTACAGAATATGGATTTAAGGTATGAAACTTCATGTATGTGCATTAGTATAGCTCTGTATTAGAGTAAGATTGTGTATAATGGAGTGCTCTTGGATCCTGGCCAGTATTTGCTGGGCTGCTTTTCTGGAGCTTGGTGGGTTTAAGAATAACGTGTAGCAAATGGCTCCTTTTAATTGAGGTAAATAGTTGTCATGTGCTAAACAAGGTGTTGGCATAATGTGAGCAGCATCATTCTATTTTAGGCTTCAGGTTGCAGTTCTGAATACACTGAAGACCTTGAAAAATCTCAGTATTGCAGCATTTATGCTAGCATACAGCAAAATTCCTCTGAAACACCAAGCTGGTGACTGGATTTGTTGTCCACACACTGGTTCTTTTTCCTTGGAAGCCAAGAACCAGCTCATGTGTCCTGCTGCCCTGGCAGTCAGCACTGCTGCCAAAGGCAGTGGGGTTGCAGGGCTCCTGCACCGCTGCAGCCAGGCTGGTGCTCGCTGTAGATGCCAAGAGTGAGATGTTCCTGCTCTGTCAGTGTTGTCAGCTTTGGGGTGTGGGTGGCTTAATGCTGTAAGAAACAAAATGGATTGACTTGGCCTGCTAATGTTTTGTCCTTAGCAGTATTGTAGCTGTGAGAGGTGTGTTGTAGGAAGCATTTGTATTCACGTGAGAACAACCAGTTGTTTGTGTTTCAGTGAGCTGGGGCAAGGGGGAAGCTTCTGAAGGGCAGAAGCTTCCCCCTTCTAATAATATCTAATTCTAATAATATCTAATAATATCCTTATTTCCACCATGATCAACTTAAGGTCAAGACTGTTAGTGTTCTGTGTTGTCTAGGAACTAAAATGTTTAGGCAAATATGTTGTGGGCAGATTCAGTGGTCAGAGCTGCATCTCATTCATGGAGAAGATGGTACTGGGGGAATGAAGCCCCACCTGGGCATGCAGTGTGACTCTCTTAGGTTCTCCCTCACCTGTGAGGGACTTTGAACTGGTCGGTAAAGGCTGGATCCATCCCCAAATCAGACTCCAGACGTGAGCACTGTTTACAGAGGAAGAGGGAAGTGTCCTGGTTCTGTAGTGGGATGCAGAGGGTGGGAGACACATGCCTCTGTCAGGTAGGAGTCCCCATTTGGAGCACTTCCGAAGTCTTGTAGACTGGCTGCTAGCTGCTGTTCCAGTTCAGCTGCTGCATCTTCATCCCTTCTTGAGACTGGACTAGTTACATCAAAGGAACAGCTTAAGCCTGAGGGACACTTCATTCCTGCTGGAAAAGGGTAGGTTATGTAGGTCTGCTCCTGGTTGTAAAGTCTGTCCCCCCCTTATCAGATGCATTGAGCTGATGCAGTTTGCTGAGCTAATAAAGTTATCCCTCTTGAGGTCACCCAGTACACATAATGGCTGTGGGTGCAAGTGGCTGGATAAGGGACTTAAACTCCTTAACACCCCCTCACCCTCCCCCTTGGCCTGCTGCTTGGTGAGAGTTTCAGAGCTGCTTGCTGAAGTTACTTCAGCCAGATGAACTCTTTGATGCTTTAGCCTGTTTTCACTTGAGAGTGATTTTTGTGCTGGTGTAGTAGAATAATGACTTTTTTTGGCAGTACTGCAGCTGTCACTTCCTTCCTGGGCAAAATTTAGCTGTGTTAGATGGGGAGATGGGAACATGAAGCTGACTCAGCCCCATGTTTGCCTCTGCATACCAGTGCCTAGATAATGTTACGATTTTTGTGTGAACCTGATGAGCACTGGGGTGAGAGGCCAAAAATCAGACATCAGATCTTCAGTTCCCAGTTTGGTGTGTGTATAGCTCACTCCAGTTCCCAACTGGTGTCAGACTCCCAAGAAATAAACCCTCCCCACTGGCAGACCCCAGGCTACGACAGACCTATGGCACAGCCAGGCACTGGACCCCAAGGGTCCCATCTCTCAAACACCTCTCTTGCTGTGCTGCCTCTTGGTGTAACTGAGAAGCATCTGGATTGGTGTGATGAGCTGGGGTGTGTGGCTGGTGAGCTGTGACTCCAGAGAAGCCTGCCTTGAAATGGGAGAGCTGAGCAGTAGCACTATTCAAGTGTTCTAACACCAGCCAGGGCCTGAGCTTGCATATTCCCATGTCTCAGAGGGTGGCCAGTGCCAGATGCACCCGAGAGGTGCCAGAAACTCCCTAGTGTGCTCTTTGAAAATGTCAACTCTTCTGTCTGCTCCACAGAGTGATGAGATCTCTCATGTCTTCAGCTGAGCCTCCACGTGCAGAAGGGTAGTTCTGTACCCTGTTCCAGAGCTCACCAGGTTTCATTTGGCCACAAGTCCAAACCTCTCCTGTACTCCTGCCCCAGGAGGTTTAGCCTTAATGCATTTATCTGTGTGTACAAGGAGAAGGGAACATTTCTGTTTTTACAGATGGCGTGGATTCAGGAAATCCAGTCAGCTGGTGTGAATCTGGAAACCATTCTGCCCTTATTAACACCCTCCGATGATATAAACAGAGAATCCCCAAAGCAAAGAGCAGTCTAAATAAAATTTCAGTCCAAACCAGAACATCTAAGGTGTGCCAGATCTTGCCTCAGGGAAAGAGAGAGGATAGGGAGTGCCAGGAAGGGAAGATCTTAATTTCTAAGAGAACAGTCCCATAGTTAAGGAAAGTCGGTGCTCTTGCCTCTCCCAGAAGGGAGAGAGGAGAGCTGAGGAAGGGATATCCTAGGAAAGGGCCTTTTCTCTGCCACTGCCTTGTCTCTTCTCTTGGAAATCTAAGCTAGGGCTTATGAAAGAAGACTAAGGGGGGACCTAATTAATGTTTATAAATATCTTAAGCAGGGGATGCAGGGGGAAATGGCCAGCCCCTTTTCAGTGTCTGTGGGGACAGGACAAGGGGCAATGGCTGCAAGGCAGAGCAGAGGAAGTTCCAGAGCAACCTGGGGAAGAACTTTTCCCCAGTGAGGGTGAGGGAGCCCTGGGACAGGCTGCCCAGGGGGTGTGGAGTCTCCATCTCTGGAGAGATTCCAGCCCCATCTGGATGCCAACCTGTGCAATATGAGCTGGGGAGCTGCTTTGGCAGGGGGTTGGACCCCATGAGCTCTCCAGGGCCCTTCCAACCCCTGTGATTCTGTGATTATCTTAAGACAGAGGGTGGAGGCCAGAAAGTCTTTATAGATTTGAGCCTGTATCTTCTGTCTGCTTCAGTTTCCAGTCTGTAGTGTAGGAAGAGCAACTAAAAATCTGTGCCTGTGGTGGGAGCCCTGAGGTCTTGCTGTGTGGCATCTCCTCCTGGTTTCTGGAGAGTGATCTGGTGGCCGCAGGTATGTCACATCAGGGCTTAGATATGTGCCCACATCCCCCTGGGGAGGGTGCCACAGCTCAGGATACATCTCTGCTGTGTGCCCTCACCTGGACTTGCATTAGTAGTGGGGACTGGGCTGTGGAGCAAAGTGATGGGGTGTTTAAGAGGCTGTTCCTATGTTCTCCCAAATGGACAGGGACTTCTGGGGATGGTGTGGCCAATTGGCAGAGATGGTGAAGGGGTTAGAAAATGCTGTGTGATGCAACTTTAAGAACTGAAATTAAAAAAGGGAGTTTCCTCCTTTTCTTCTACTCTCTTATCTCCTGCTTTTCTTTAGTCTCTCTTCCCTTTTTGTTTGTCTGTTCTTTCCCTGTAACTCCTAGTGTAAGTAAGAAAGAATTTAATATGCTGAGACAGGAGAGAAGTTGTTCCATGCGTTGCAGATGCACAACATGTCTTCATTAACTCCCCATGACATTCAAAATAGCTGGAGATAAAGACAAACTAAATCTGGGAAGACAAATATAAATACTGTTCTCCCTCTCTTCCTCTCGCCCCTGCACAGTGCACCCCCCTAGGGCATGCATTCAATTACTGAAGATGAATGGAGCGAGGCAGCGCAGCATTTGGGATGCTTTGACTGGCGCTGCCCGCTTCTGCCATCAGATGGCCCCACACTTCACGAAATCTGCTCCCTGCCCAGGATCCAGCCTGGGAGATGCTCCATGGGGTCTGCAGCCCCTCCCTTCCCTGCTGGGATCATGGCTTGCAGGCGGTCGGGGAAGGCTAGCAAAGCCCTGAGCAGGCAGTGCTGCGTTTCCCACGTCTGTGCCGTCTCTTTTGATCTCCTAAGGTGTGTGGAAGGAAAGACCTTGGTGTGTATGGTGCTAGGTGGGCAGCGAGGAGTTAGGCTTGTTTTGTCACCCTGCTGCATAGGCATGAGCAAGTGATGGAGCTTCTGCCCGGGTGTGGGCACAGGCTGGTGGGGAGCAGTTGCTTGGGGACTGCTTCTGCTCCAGCAAACCTCGATGGCACAGAGAGCTTTTGAGGGTGTGTTAGTTTTTGTATTGCCAAGTGTAGGCTGGAGCAGTTGTTCTGTGTGCCTATGCCCATCCTGGCTTGTCTCCCCAGGGGCAGGGTATGGGGCTCAGAGCTGTGCTGTTGTGTAAGGACAGCTGATGTGTGGAGGCAGTGCATTTGCAGGAAGTCTGTTGTGCACAGTCCTATCCTGTAAAGTGACTGTTAGCATGTTATGGGTCCTGCTCACCTGTGGACAGTGTGTCTGCGTAGGGCTTCAATTCCCACCATCTGGACTTGGGGCTCTGGGAGGAGAAGTCTCACTGCCCTGGGGTTTGTGGCTGGGTACCCAGAACACCCTGGCTTGCTGTGACTCAGAGGTGTGCAGAGAGCTGCTCTTTGATACATCGTTTCCCATACTCCACCAGACTCAAACTCCGCTCAAGCTTTACCTGCGTGGAAGTCTCTGATCTCTCAGAGCTTTTCTGTTGCTGTGGTGCTGCAAGAGTTAGGGTGAGCTCAGATTACTGTGAGCTGGGGTGAACAGCTTCCCAAGGAAGGACTTGCCATCTCTTTCCATTATAGTCTTTTCAGTTCCCTACCTCTCTGTGCACAGCAGATGATTATCTCGCAAAAGCATTCTGGGGGTTTTTCCTGTGTAGTTCAAATTATCCTTTCCTAAGTGCATTACCTTGCATTTGTCTGCACTGAACTTCATCTGACTTCGTGCTGCCCATCCACCTAGCTTTGTTAAATGTAATTGAAATTGAGTTTGGGCTGGGGGAAGGCCTGGGGTTGATGTAGCAGCAAAGCAGAGGCCTGTGCTTCCCAGGCTAAAGAAATACTGTGAGCTGTTGCTGTTGTTGAGTCCTGTTAAATCCAGTTGCGTTTGTGTTACAGTGAATTAAGTGAACATCAGAAATGAAGAAGCAGGGCAGAACCTCATCTCTTGCTACACCAGACTTAAAACTAGACTAACCACACAGCCTTCCTAGTGTGGATTCATGTTTCTTGCTCTTTTGTCTGGTTTAGAATCTGTCCCTTGGAAATTGTCTAGAAATGGCAATTCTTTCTTTCCTTCTCTAGTAGAAGCAGGCTGAGAGAGGGAGGTGGGGATTGTTCCTTCGTGTTAGAGGACACAACCCCTGAGGGTTCTCTACAGCCCAAGCAGGAATCTGGACACAGTTTTCTCATTAAGAGCAGTATCTGCTTCCAAGGACTTAAGCAAGTTCATCTACACAAATGAGCTGGTGAATAGTCTTACAATTTGCTCTGATTGTTTCATTGTTTGAATTACTCCAAGTAACTGGCTAATCATAAGAAGTTAAGCCTTTAATAGGAATAGTGGGGGTAAAGCCACGAACTACTGTTAAAATGAAGCTGCTTCTTGTGAATAGAATTATACAGTCCAATAGACCACAATAGCAGGGACTGTATGCAGCAACACAGGCAATACCTTTCCATCCCTTGCTATTAAAAGGTGTTTGAGGTGTAAGGCAGCATACAGTTGAGAAGGACCTAGATCTTCCTCTGGAGAAGTGAGGTCAGCTTGTGTACAGGTCAGGTGAGATGTGTATGCAGTTTGGATTGTTTTTTTTGCCAGAACCCATCAGAAACAGATGCAGAGTTCAAATTCTCCCTGGTACAGTCAGCAGAGGAAGGCATTTTGAAGGGTGCACACTGTTCGCATTCTTCTCCCAACAGGAACAGCAGTCATAAATCACCTGCTCAAATGCTGTAATCAGCTTGGTGCTGGAACTTGGACAGTGGGATGTTGAACCCCCTTTAAACTCCTTTAGTTGGGAATTTTCAAGCCTTGCAGCCCCACGATGAGGAAGGGGCTCTGTTGTGATACTGTATTTACAGAGCAGGCACCTGAAACAAGGAGAAGTTCTGGTTTGATCAGTGGTCCAGCACCAACAGAGATGAAACGAAGGGGAGACCCTGGGTGATGTGGACTGTAAGTGCTCTGCTTGTTTTGCAGCAGTGACCAGCCAAGTTCTGCTGGAGATCTCCCTGCTGTGCCCCATCCTGCCTCACCTTTCTCTTTGTGGTTGTGTTCTTCTCTCCCCTCCTGTGTTCCTGCTAATGGTTTATTACTGCCTTGGTGGGATTTTTCCCTCCTTCAGTACCTGTGTCTCTCACAATGAGCAGCTCCAGCATCCCCGTATATGACTAGCAGCTTCAGGTAATGCTTAGTGGCAATTAAATGAGATTCTCCTCCCCCCCTGCCCCTTTGTTGAATGAATCTAAAAAGACTTTGGGGAGTGGGGGGAAGTGCGGGGGGAAATTAAAAGGGTTCATAAAAGTGGATTTTAAGAAAAGCCTAATGACGGAAATGAACCTCCTGAGAGATCAAAGCTGAACCTGCTGTGCCAGTGCAGAGAGTTAAGGCTTTTTCTTATGTTTCCACTGGCATGAAAGCACATGCACAAATATTTTTTTCCAACAGTTTTAACTCTTAAAGTCCTGTGGGGTTGGCATTAATTGGCCTATTTCTTTTGCCTAGTGCTAGCTTTCAGCTGTTTGATTGCTTATGTGAAGCCTCCTTTCACTTATGGAAAGGAGTGGGTATACCCATGATCCATCAGGTTTGGAGATGCCACCTTTTCATAAGTCGACTCAGCTCTGTGCTTTGCTTTGTGGCATTGCTCCTGGCTTTTTCTACAGTGGCACTGTCCTGAGTAGGAGGTATGAAGGCAGTATGGAGGTATGAAGGCAGTACCTCCCTCTGCTTTCCCAGTTGCTAGCTCTGCCTTGTGAGGGAGGTGGTGTTTCAAAGGGGGAAATGGCTGATCACCTGGTCATAGTAAGTTATGGGAATATTACAAAGTCTTAAAATTCAATTTTTCTTGAATTAAAAAAATAGGGGGCTTTCAATAGGCTCTGAGGGGGATGGAAATGTTGACTGTGTTGCATATAGGGGAAGTTCCATTAATCATGGAAAGCAAACTGAAGGCTCTTAATTTTAACCAGTTTTTGTAGGCCAGACTCCCCATACTCGTAATTTTTCCATTACACATGTAATCTCCTCTCTGAAAAGGGCTAGGTTTGTTTAGCATCTTTTCTCTCTCTTTTTTTGGGTTGTTGTGGATTAAAGACTGGATGGTTCAAATTTGTCGGAGGCTGGCTCTGGTCTCCTCTCCTCATCTCGTCACTTGTCGCCCTTGCGCAGGTCCCAAGGCTCTTACTTTTAAAGTGTTTCCATGTGTTTGAGAACAGAATAAAAATGGGGCTGCACGGAGTGCCTTATGTGCTCGCAGCTTCCCAGCGTGCTAATGAGGAACATATTGGCAGTAAGTGGCTGAGTAGAGCAGTATAGCAGGAACAACAACTTGCACGCAGCCTTATTTATTGCAGGCCTGTTTCTCGGAGAGAGGGAATGTCAACCTGGATTTGGACTTTCACCTAATCTTCTCTGAAAGTACCCAGAGATATTAAGTGGCCACCTACTTGGCTGCTGGACTTCAGTTTAAAAGCAGATCCAAAAAGCCTGTGTGTCTGAAAGCAAATTGCTCACAGGCGCAGTGGTGGTTGCAGGTCATGGCTGTGCGTGAGCCTCAGGCTCAGTGTAAAACCTTTGGGCCTGATGCTTTTGTGTGTAATCTGTGATGTTTTTTGCCATGGTTGGTGTAGGATTGATGGCAACAGCAGGAGGGATTGTGTTCCTCTTCCCTACTGGGAGGTGATATTAAAGCTGCTAGAGAGCTACCAGAGTGTGGCCTTCTCGGAAGGGCCGGTGGGCTTTCTTGGGCCTGCGTGTCAGGAAACAGCACTCCTGGCTTCCATGGCAGCCTGCTTGAGCGAAGAGACGGGGAAGAAAACAATAAGGATCACAGTTAGTGATGTGCCCCAGACTTGAGGAACTTCACAGGCGTGTACACCCCCATGATTTTTTTTAAATTTTTTTTTTTAGGTTGGCCTGTTGCCTTTTAATAGGAATAATGCTGCCTGAGTGGGCAAAAGGGAGGGCTTATTCACAGGCCAGCAGAAGTGCTGCATTGCTCAGGCTCCTTCAATAAACAGCATTCATACCCAGGTCTGCCATGGGTGCTCCACTGTAGCACCCTGTTCTCTATCAATACTCCAAAGCAATGAGAAGTATTCCTGCCAGGTGTTAAGTGCCTATTCATGGTAAAAGCTGGAGATGTCTGATAATCTATCTCCCCCCTGGTACTGTGGTGCTTCCAGGAATCTATAGTGGTATTGAATCTGGCCCAGTGAACACTATTACACTTTAAAAGACTAGTTACTGAATTATTTTTGTAATTAGTTGCCTGTTGAGATTCATGATTATCCATGTGCATCCTAATGACTTGATTAAAATACTTTTGAACCATGCTTTCTCTGCTTTTTTTCTGTGTTCCCAGATCCAATCAAAGCCGTGATAAAGCACTTTGCCTTTTACAGCGCTGACCAAGTAGCAATTAACTGACAGTTAAAACTGTATACTGGTTTTAGGCTGCTGTAAAAGGCTGGTATTTGAGGTGAACAGAAGAAGTTTTTAAAAATAGTTAAGTTCATTATTAACAGGCTGACCCAGCTCCTTCAAGAGTACAAAATTGACATTACTCTGATTTACCCTGGCTGAGAACTTCACACTCTGCATTAAATTACACAAATTACTATGAATATTGCAACTACAGTCAGTGCCTTCCTGCCAAGGGATGAGCTCATGATTCCTTGCTTGTCTTGCAAGGGTTATGACGACCTAACCAGTTGCAAAGATGCAACGTCTCCTAGCTCCCTTTGGCTGCTCTTCATAGCAGAAATAGTGACTTCTCTGAAAACCATTGCTTTATCAGCAGTTGTGGGAATGACAATTCCTTTGTTCTTCCTGGAGGTGGAAGAATCTCTTACCAGCACGTGTGTGAGCAGGATGGGGTCTAAAGGCAAGTCTGTCTGGTCACGTTACCCAGCTGGTAGAAGGTTATTTCCAATTCTCTGCCTTGCCTGTTTCTCAGTATTGCAAACAGTGTAGCTTCCTCTAGGGATGGTGGTTGCCATTCTAACTGGGAATGAGTTTTGTCCCTGATCAAACTTGTTCATTTGCCTCTCAGACTTTTTACTGCTTATGTAGGGAACGAGGGAGCCGAAGCAAAGCTGTCATCTCGCTTGTGCTGAAAAACCTTAGAGTGAAGGAGGAAGCTGGCTCAGATTGAAGCAGATGCTATGTGGGAACAATTACCTGAGAGAAACTCTGGGATAGAGTGGAAGAGATAATGAAACACCTAGGGATTTGGGAGTCAGCTTTCCAAGGAGCAGAGGGGTTAGCAGTTTAGAGTTGGAACTTGCAGCTGTGGTGAGACTCAGCTTCCCCTTCTCTCTGCTCCTCCTTCTTCCCCTCTTTCCTCCCCCCTGCTCAGGGGATGAAGAAGGTGACCTTTGGAGCATGAGTCACGTTGCCAGCAAAGAATCCCGGCTGCAATGGTGCTGTGCTCAAAATGCAACTTGCTGAGCTCAGCTGCTGCCTGCAGCTCTGGCCAAGGCAAACAGCCGATGTGGGGGCTGCAGCAGGGATATCGCTGGGTCCTGACCCAGCTGCTTGTCGGCAGAGGAGTGCTCTCCCTGCTAGATGGGATGTCACTGTCACCAGATCCGAAGCAGCGTGAGCTCTACATAGATGTGAACTTAATGCCCCAAGACTCCAGGAAAACAAGAGCAGGATGGGTGCCCAGAAATCATCCAGCCGTGGATTCCCTGGAGCCTGAGGCTTGGCTAGTTCCACTCCCCTTTCTCTTCTCCTGCAGGCAAGCACTCCTATTCCATCAGCTCATCTGAAAAGGCCAGCTTTATTTTCAGTTTACCTACATGGCTTCCAGTACTGTTGATAGGGGATTTAGGATATGTGTTAATAGCAGGCTGAGCTGGGAGGACTAGGGGTTGAGTAACACTCGCTGGGTTTCTGTACCTGTCCTGCCAAAAGCCTCCTGTTAGTTAAGGCCATTTCCATTCAGTCCAATAACAAAACCAGAATTTGGACAAATCGCTCCTGCAAAAAAGCCTGTGCTGCTCAAAAAGAGTTGGTGTGTGTCAGTAGCTCAGTGGTGCAAGCAGTAGCCTTTGCCCTTGAAGTGCCAAAAATTTGCCCCATTTTTACTTCCAGGTACACTGCAAGACCACCAAAAGATCCACTCACATCTCTGAGCATTCATCTCAGTTTGTTTTTTGACCCATCGCTCTGTACCTCACTTCCTTTCTTTGAGCCTGAGGGTAGAGATGCCAATTGCCAGGGAGCAGAGTCCTTCAGCCCCTGCTCCATGCTGCCTTTTTGTTGACTTCAGAGCTGAGTTTGAGGTTTTGCTGCTGATAGCAAAAGGCCTCTCTGGTGCTGGCTGTGGGCAACAGCTCTTCTAGCTGTGGAGAAAGGCTGAATATTAAAGATGGCTGGTTTGCAAGAGATGGGCTATGGCCCCGAAGTGAGATGGATTGAGAGACAAAGAAAAGCGTACTAGGAAGTTACTGAAACCACTAGTTTTCAACCTGTGGTTTGTGACCACTTCTAAGGAGCTGCTAAGACATTTTTAGAGGAACCTGTCATCAGTTGGCAGGTATCTGCCTTGTGGGGGAGAAACCTGTGTTTTAGGAACTTGGCTAATAATACCAATACAAAAAGCCCACTTCAACAATCCAAGACTGTAACACTGAATTTCTATGTAAAGCTTGTCAGAGCTGTCAAGTCTTGAATGTAGAGAGCTCCATCGTGTGCACTGTAACCCCCTGACAGTGAGATGTGTGTGGTGTGTTATGTACCTCGGTGGGTTTTAACCCATACACAGTTCAAAAGCCTGCGCTGCTTCAAAGCCAACTGGCAACCTGTCCCAATTCTTAGGTGGCTTCTGTTCTCCCATTTTAAAGCTAAGCAAAGGCTGTGAGAGCCACAGCAGGCACATGTTGGAGGTTTGAAATGCTGCTTTACCATACAGGAGTTTACACTCTTGTTTTTCTCAGACTTGATTAACTGGGGCTATCGTAGGCAATCACCTTAGCTCTGGGTAAAATGTGTCCAGTTAGCAGTTTCTGCAGCAAGCTCAGAGTGCATCAGCAAAGGCCTGAAACGTCTCTTTGTTCATTATTTGTTATTGTTTCACCTGCCTTGAAATGGTAACTGCAAGCACTTTGATTCATGGATTAGGATGCAATTTAATTTCAATTGCTGCAGGCCTGTCTTACCCACCCCTGAGCCAGGCTCCAGAAACTTCCCCATCAGCACTCCCAAATCCAAACACAGGAAAGGATGGAGGGAAAGCTATCCTCGGTAAAACAAGGCATTTATGGTGATCTTATTTTAAAGCTTTGGTTTTTAGTGTATTTTTCTTTAGATTTCATCCTCAGAGAAGGGTGGGTCCACAGTAGCTGCAGCCAAGGATCCCACTTTCTATTCCATTGATTGATTTAAGCATTCATGGTGGTATTGTCTGTGTGTTTTCTCTACCTGAAATATTTTTCATCCTGTAGTAGAACCAGCTTTAGCTCAGACTAAAATTTGCAGTTAAGACAGTGAAACGTTTAGAAATGCTTTGTTTTCACAGTGATCAGGAGCTGCAAATTAGTGTTAGTGCAGGAGAGAGACAGTGCTGGGTATTGCGTCTGTGATGGCTAGGGAAGAACTCTTCTGTTTAGCTGTTGTGTGTGATGCTCTGCAAACAAGCCACGGTGTTAATCAGAGAGGAACAGTTACAGAGTCAAACACAATACAGTGAGCTTGAAAGGGACACTGAGAAACCATGTAATTTAGCATGCTGCTTCAAGGCAGGGTCTGTTCTACCTAGGTTATTCCAGATATACCTGCCTAATCTGCTTCTAATTTCCAGTGAGGGAGCACTTCAACCGACCGATTGAGGAGATTTTTGTCTTCCTAATATTCTGCCTTAATCTCCCTTGGTTCAAATTAGCATTGTTATTCCTTGTCCTATCAGCCAGGAGCAGAGAGAAAAAATTGGTTTTGTTCCCTCTTGCCTAGTTGAAGGCTGAGGAGAACTCATTGATCTTTCCTGGGCAGGATATTCCCCACCTCTCCAGCCTTGTCTCTCGGTCAGTGTTTTCTAGACACCTCATTCTTACATGTTTCCTCTGAACTTGCTCCAGTTTTGTGCTGTCCTTAAAATGCAGCACCAGAGGCTGGATGTGGTACCCCTGCCTGGGGCCTGAACCAATGCAGGAGAAGAAATATCCATGCTTTAGAGGGATACTCTTTGTCTTTATAGATGTTTACATTTTTCCCCTCCTAGGAATCTCAGAAAAGGTGCAGTTCACCCCTGACTGGCCAGGCAGCCCTGTGGGATGCTGTATCTACCAGGTGATTCTGCCAAGTTTCCAGTATCGTTTGAGTGCAAATCTGACATCGCATATGCAAAACAGATCCGGGGGATCCACAGAAGCCTGGAAGTCAGTAATATTCAGTCTGGCACAGACAATTAGTTCATCACTTAGACCCTCATAGCAGCCCTTAACATATTATTGCTCTGATGCTGTAAGCTCGGCCATAGCCTGCCGCAGGAGAGCTGATTTGAAGGTCAAGTGCTGCAGAGCAATTAGTTTCAAGCCAGGCAAGCCAAAGTAGTTCTGACACCTCGGCACAAGAGGGTGCAATAGGTTCGTAATAAAACCTCGACACGAGGTGGGCTTGTCCCTTCTGCTGCAGTGGTGCCCCGGAGAAGTTTTTCTTTGCTGACACTTGTCTCCCAAACCTAACATCCTGTTAATTGGTGGAGTTTGAGCTGTGCGAGTTTGCCTCATTATTTTCAAGTCCTTTTCACTCCGAGTATTTCCATAATTATGGTAATTAAACTTGGTGGGTTTTTAATTATTATTTTTTTAAATAATCAGAACTGTAGTTGAATGATGAGTGTGCCAAAATGAGCCTGGCAAATCATAATTTTAGTTTGCTGCATTATAAATCAAAAGCAGACTTGATTTCCCAGCTTTCTGGATGTTTTGTTAACCAGATCACTCCAGCTCTCCTGAGGCCTCCTATGCCAAGATCTGTCCCTGAACGAACAATCAGGCTTTATAAATAGCAGCCTTAACAAGAGCGTCACTGCCAGATGCTGCTGAAATAACTTAGGGACTCGTGCACAAAGGAAACTCCCTCATCTGGGGGCAGCTGGGCTCCCAGTCATTATCTAGGACATCCCCCTGCTTGTGAAATTTCTGAGAAGCTGTTAGGATGCCTGCAGATGGGGTCACAAGCACATTCCCATGTTTCTCAGATGCTGGGCTTGCCAGCAGCTCCTCCTGCTACGCTTTGTGTTTACTACAGGAGTTCAGGATCTGGGTTTGATCTATTGCTTCCACTCATGTCTTGTACAGAAACAGCAGGAACTCCTCTCTGCCTAATTAGCTCCGACCAGTGTGGAGCTGTGCTCTGCCTTAGCACGGCAATGACTGAGCTGCCTTCTAAGGATCCCTGAATGTTTAGCAACAATTGCAAGGGGTGGTCCAGGCTCCTGCCTTCCCTGGAGAACCAGGTTCTTAAAATCCTTTCTTGTGCCTATTGCTAGTTCTCTTGGCTGGTAACACCAGCCTTGCTAAGCAACTAAGTTAAGTGGTGGACAACATCTTCCAGTTTTTAGGTAAAAAATGGTTTTAAAAGTGTGGAATATGTGTGCAAGTCTCCATTAAGGCATTATTTTAGTAGTACTATGTGCTGTGTATCAGAATATAGTAAAAAAAAATACAATCCTGGCCTTCAGACACTTGGGCAAGGTAGCAAAGACCTATTCATACTCAGACTCCCTAGGATTTTGTAAGGAGACAGGTATCTCTTGAACTGACTGTCCCCATCACTTCCAAAGAGTGTTTTTACAAGAAGCCACATACAACCTGATCATCTTTGTCCCTAAAGCGTGCCTTACTCTCAACACAGCTGCTCCTTTGCTGCTAATGTTTGCAGACCAGCATGGTTGACACTGCAAAACTGACTGGCTCCAGAAGTTTGCTTTGTCAGGAGAAGTCACCAGGGAAGAATGACACAGATGATCTCTGTAGGGTTGGGCAAATCATTTGGGGTCAGAGTTGATTGTATCTCAGAACTGAAACGTGGTTAAATACTGTTCAAGTGCTTTACTCAAGATCTGAGTCTTCGTAGTTTCCCACAAACGAAGACAGTCACCCCTTGCTGGAAGAAGTACTCTGGGTGCAATGACAGTGGGCTACACGTCAGTGCTATGGGTGCAAAGGAAGAGCACCATATTGCTGTGGAAGCAAGTGACTTCACAGCGCAAGAGTGTTCTTCCTGAAATGCTTTCTGCCTTGTGTGTTGGGTCTCCATTTAGCCCTAATGTACAAGCTGAATTTCTAAGCTCATGGTAGGCTTAGAAATACAGGGGTGTTGGGATGGCAAAAACAACCTAAACTTAAAAGCTTCCATCTTTGGGCATCCCTGTGCATTAGGAATGTGTTGGTTCATCCCTATGCTGTGAAAAATAAACCTTCCTCTTTCTAGAGAACTGCAAATTTGGTAGTTATTTTGGTAGCTTTTTTTTTTTTTGTTTCTTTGAATGTATTCCATATTGCTCAAGCTATATAATTTCTTCTATTTCCTGCCTGTGCCTCTGCTAACTTTAGTTTTCAGACTTCTAAGTAGGGGAAAAAGAGAATCATGGGAGAAGTCATCTCTAAAAAGGGACGATAACGCTCTTTCACATCTGGAGCAGTGTTTCTCAGTGAAGTCATACAGTTTGAGGCTACCTGAGTCCCAGCATGTGGCATGCCAGGTTTCAAACATTAGAGGCACAGTATATCCCAAGTAGCTACTGATCGTGAACCACAGGGTATGTAAACACATCACCCCATGGGTGGAAATATTTGGCTAAGGAACACTTATTTGCAATCCTTAAATATGTGCAGTGAGAGCACCCTGTGCTAAGCAGCAGCCTCTGTACGTCTTTGTCTACAGGAAGTTATCAAAAGGCTGAGGAAAATAAATCTCATTTCAGGCTTTCATCTGAAATGAGATTTATAAATATATATGTATAAGATGTTTGAGAAAAGCCTAATGACCTTGTGCGTACCAGTGGGGTTCTGTGATCATTTCTGGGAAGATGCTGTCAACAGAAATGCATACATGCTTGCTTACTCATAACCACCACGATCTGTGGACTGTTCTGCTGCTCGGACAAACAAGAGCAGGAATGGCCAGCTGGGTCACCACAGAGCTCTGAGAGCATCTTGAATTAACAATTAAAACATTCTCTGCCTTAACTTCATGACCGTGTACATCATCAATGTGTCCTGAACAGGCGGTGCTTGCCATGAGAGCAGGATCTGTTCTGAAATGGTGGTGTTGAGCTGGGTCCTTGGGCCAGGGTTTTCTGTCACCCTGCCTGTTGCAGGGTCTGTTACACAGGACAGAAACAGAGGCATGGAACTCCTGTCGTTGTGCTTAGAGTGTTTGCTTCCAATGAAAGTGACTTTACAAACTGCAGGGCTGGGGGATCAGGTCATGGATAATCTAAGTCTTTGTTTCTGTTCCTCACTTCTCCTGGTGTCTTTGTCCCTCTGGTTTGCCTATTGCAATGATCTACTTGTGTACCTTGCTATTGAGTGAAGTTCCTGATTGTAGTGCACAGGGGAGAGATACTGCTCAGGAGGATCCACAGAAACTGCTATAGGGACCTGCTGATATTTCCTTGTAGGAATTGCCTGGGGGAAATGAAGACATTGAACTTGTAGCTGCCACAGACTGAATTGGACATTATAAATGTGCATGTATCTCTGGTCAGCACTTGGGCTGTTAGAAAGCTGAGTAGAGCAAGCAATTCCTTCATTTAGTCAAGAACAAGTGGCGGTGCAGCCTGCCCCTCCAAACTCTGGCAGCTTTGCTTGTATGAGTTTTGTAGGGGATGCACATATGTGAGTGAGAGATGGGGAGAAATGTGTGGGCAGCTTTTCGTTTCTTATCGTTAAGAATTGTATATTCAATGAATGGCATCTAACCCTTCTTCTGACTTTGCCTCAGTCTTCACAGTGCTGGGCTGCTTAAGAGATCTGCTTATTAGCTGGAAAGCTGCTAACTGTGCCCCTTAGATCTCCAGAATTGTTGTCACGGTCCAGGAAATGTAACCTCTTTCAAATTCTCCTTGTGTTCTGCTTTGTCCTTGTCTGATCTTCCTTCAGGCTCGCACTGCTCTGTGTTAAGGATGCTAAGCCTATCTAGCTTAGTTTGAGCTGGTATTTCATGATGGGAAGCAAATACTTGGAGTTGCTTGCAGTATTGACTGCATCCAGTTTCCATCTGTCTCCTGTGTGCAAGTCCGTGATGTTTTTACACCATCTCTTCTCGGACTGTAGTACAAGGTGCCCCTTTACACCTCCCTCACAAACAGCTTATGTGGTGCTGTGACCAAATTCAGTGACGGTGCAAACGGGTGCAGCTCTGACACCATATGGAGCTCAGCCCTGTGACGCTCGCTGCTCATCACACTTCATCAGGGAGACAGAAAGGAAAAGGAATGCTCTCTGCATTCAGACTGGGGGAACTAACTGCAATACTTTCCCTCCCAAGGAAACAAATCTCATCTGAGGCAAACTGCTCACACTAAGCCTTCAGCAAGTCCTCTGCTACATGACTGTGTGCGTGCCCTCCAAGTTACACACCCCGTACATGCAAAAGGTCTCTTGGGGTTCTCACTAGGCAGCAGCTGCATTGCCTGTTTCCCTTCCTTATGCTGTTCTCAGCACCACCAATTCCTATGACACTTGTTCTCCTGCCACCCACCTCCCGTTTGGATACATAATTCATCTCACTGGAGAAAGGGAACATTGGAGGACTGAGCTCAGCCTGGTTAGGGCTCCCATTCAGCTGCCTGCTCCACTCTACTTGTATGTCCTGTAGGACCAAGTCTGGTCCTTTGCCCTTTGTTTTCCATGTCTTGGGAGCAGAGGGGATGAGTAGGAGAAGGAGTCTGTTCCCTAATGAATCCCCAAGCTCTGCTTGTAAAGGATAAGAGTATGGGGGTAATAAAAGGGTGTTGCCCAGGTAATGCAAGCTTTGCCTAGCTTATGGTCATTATTTCCTGCTTGCTTTGAGCCATATACCTCCTACTTCTGCTGCCCTTTAACCTAACCCCTTGAATTTCAAAGTTTGCCAAAATCCCTGAAGTTTACTGCATATGGCATTCTTTCAGTATACAAAATATTCTGAGCATATGCTAAAAATATACCACGAGGACTAAAATTATACAGCTTTTTCCAGACAATCTTCCTAATTTATGTAGATTTAGTGCATGTCAAGAAGTGATTTAAAGGTCATCTCACTACCTTATGTTTGTTTAAGAAGTAGTGCTGAAGCTGAAGGGTAACATTTTGGCAAATGTTTGCTTTGGGTTGTGCACTTTATACTTGTTTAGGTAATAGTGAGCTTCATCTTATGGAAGTAATCAAAGTGGGCTTGATTTGAGAAATTAGGGGTGTCATGAGTCTTGTGCATATAGGTAAATATAGTGCCTGGAAAGGCAAGATGTATTTTGTCAGTCTTGAACTAATTGGAAAAGAAAATCTTTCTTGATTTTTTTTTTTCCCCTCCTTCTCCTTGTCTCTTCAGTGTGTACAGATTCTAAATTGGTTTTCTAATGGCTGGAGTTACTGTTGGATGACATCTGGCTGCACAGGTGTGGTAGCAAAATAGTTGATTCCTGATGCAAAGAAATGTGCTTTGGAGTCAGGAGAGGGCATTACTGAGGTATGGACTCTTGCCTTGAACTCCTCTCTACTCCCTGTGTTTCTGATGCCCAGATGTTCCATCTATCTGAGCAGCTGAGGTGGGAAGGGAGGATCTGTTCTTGTTGGCTTTGAACAGCAAGAGAACTAATGGGGGATTTGATGAACTTATCACAAACCCCTTGGAAGTGGGGGTGGTGCGGTGGAGAAGGGAAAGAGAAAGGTCTCCAGTCAACAGCCAAGTTTGCTAGAAACTTCACTGAGCTAAGCCTGGCAGTGGAACAAGAGCAGAGGCAGCAGGCTGGCTGCAATGATAAGACGTTTTTGAATGAGTGTGTTTGGTGTATTTCAGTGGTACTAAGCCAAATTCCACTTTCATAGTGGATCTGGAGCATAACTCCATTTGTCTTAATGGAGATGTGTTCCAGATTTACAGTGGTGATGGTGAGAAGGAGGGAAAGATGATCCCTAGAATAGGTGGGTGGTGGAAAAATCCCCTCTTTTTCTTCTTCTACCCTGGTTTTCAATGAGAAACCATGTAGACAGCAGCTTCCAGTCTGCCAATGCAAATTGAGACAAATTAGAGGGTAGATTAATTATTATAATGTCATGGTAGCAATGCTACAGTTCAGGTTGCAGAAGGCATTCCATTATCAACTCTATTCTTCACAGTTACCTTTTTAATTGGTAATGTATTTGTGTATATATTAAGGCAAGAAAGCCTCTAGCCTTTTGTTTTAGAGTCATTAAAGAAATGCTTCAGTGGGTTTTGGACTAGAAGGAAAGAGGGACCCTTTACAATGATCAGAACAGACGGTAATGCCTCACAAGGGGGACGTTTGTAAGAATAGAAATTCCTTTTTAGACCTCACAGTGGAATACGAGTTAGATACACATCTGATAAACAGGCTATTTTAAATCTCTGTTTGGGGATATGGGAAAGTGAAACGTGCAGCTGGCAAGCTAAATCTCCTCATGCTTTGCTTCTTAGCAATAGGCAGTCGCCAAACAAAAGGCCTTATTACAGTTATTCTAGTAATAACTAATATACATACCTGTATGTATATGTATATCTCCCCTCAGAGTACAGCTGCAGGAAGAAGCTGTGCAAAAAGATAGCTTGTGTTTCCAGTGTTTTGTTGGTGACTGAAATTCTCCACATCTTCACAAACTTTGATGTGCACTTTAGGTGTAAGCTGAGTTTCAGCCCATATGGAAACACCCCTGTAAATAAATCTACTTTTACTGTTCTATTTGAGAGGTGCTGTGGCCTCAAAGTATATTTTTGGGGTTTTTTCTTCTTTGAAATGAAGAAAATATGTGTTCTAGTTCTGATACCTGGTCGTGTGGTCAGGCTGCTTACCTGTGTTCCCTTCACAGGCTTTTATAAATGAAATTATGAAGGCAAGGACGATCACTATGGGAATGCAGCTTAGCTTAATGACAGGTGAGGTTCCAAAGATCTTACTTGCTTTAATTTCATGCACATATAAAAAATGAAACGGTCATCTTGGAACCATTAGTTTTTCCTGGAAGGTGTGTTAAATGACTGCAGCATGGGAAAAACCTGGGTGGAACACGAAAATTCCCTTCCAACTAGAACCTCAGTGTATTGTTTGAATTTTCCAATAGGATTTGGAGGGGGCTTGTACACCCTGTTTGTGTGCTTGAGGAGACCTGGGTGGCTTGGGTTGTCTTAGTGACCCACCTCTGGAACATCCGTTTGGTGAATCACATGGGGCTGGAGCACAGGGGGCTTGCTGAATGTGAACCAGATTTTAGGAGCTGGAACCTTCATATTTAAGGTTCCTTCTCTCAGCCCATCACACTTATTTTCAAGGCATTGGGACCTGGACCTCCTTCTTACCTATCGGGTTTGGCATGGGAGCTGGGAATTGTATTGGTAGTTCAGTGGGCAGAGAACTGATGACCTAGATGGGCAAATGGCCTTGGGGCTGCTCTCAAAACGGGTGGATTCTTGCAGTGTCTTGAGGAACCATTGCTTTTCCTCAAGAGAATATTGAAAAGTCTGTCAGCTCTGTAAATACTGTACTTAAAGTAAAAGCACCGAAATCCTTTCCTGCTCCTGGGAGCTTTACATTTACTTCAGTAGGAAGGACTGTTAATTTAAGTATGCAATTGATATGTCATCTACATCAAAACATCTTGCCTGAATGTGATGAAATGAAATTCCTCAAGTACGTTCCTGCCATCTGGAACAACTTTTCCATGTTTTGTTGTCTTATTGACTTTTCAAAAATTAACTGAAAATGTATTTTCACTTTTCTTTGGTAATGCTTAGTTTTCATCCCCACTGCACTTCTATAAAAACCTGCAAATCATTTTGGAGTAAGAAGAGGAGGAGGAGGGAGCTCTTCAAAACCAAAACACAATCCTGTTGGGTACCACAGGCTTCCTCTGCACTGACATCCCATGGCATCCCATCCCTGCCTCCAGAGGACTTGGAGGCTCTCTGATTTTTAGCCTAGGACTTCTATCCAGCAAATTATCCTCAGAGCAACGTGGAAAAGGATGCATGGCTGATGTGGTGCCCGCAGTTGATACCCTTTCAGCCTCAGAGGAGGCATGCTGACTTTGTCAGGTAAATGCAGTCCCCCAAAAAGCAGGAGATCAAGTAGTCCTTATCTGGAATCAGTTCCACACTCCTTCTGTTGGCCAATCCTGTTAGGAACAGCAGCTGTCCTGAGTCTGCTTCTGTGGAAATCAAGGTCAAAATGCTCTGTGTATGGGCTGAGAACATGAAATACAAACGAACTCCTAAATATGTGGTCAACTTCAGGCTTGTTAAGATTTGCCACAAACAAGCTATGTATGAGGTCTAAGGCTCAGCTAAGCAGAGATGAAATGCCAAGGCAGGATGTGGGGGGTACAGAGGCATAGATCACCATGCTCACTGCCTTTCTGTGACTTATTTTAACATAAATATGGAGAAATTGTTATACACACACACACACTGCTGTGCATGTGTTGTTTTGGGACAGGGGGTTGGGGGGAAACCCCAAACCAACACAAAAGAGTGTAAATGTCCTGAGTATGGACTGAATTAATTGAAACTAGTTTCTTTTTCAGCTATCTAGCCTGAGATTTTCAGGCTTACTGGGATTGTTTGGTGCTTGCTTTGTTTCTTTAGAGGCATCTTATCTGAATTACCTGAAAATCTATAGGTTTGCATTGCTTCAAGTCGTTGGTTTCTTTTGACTAAGTTTTGCTTTGGATTATTTTCAGTAAAACCCACTGCCCTCCCACCCCCAAAATTTGCTTTGCTGTGGATGCTGGGTGTGTGCACTCTGAAAGTAACAAGCTGATAGACCCGGCAGTCAGTCATTCAGCAGATTGAAAATATTGAGGGATTCAATCCTGTAACATAAGTAGCTGTTTGTGTACTTTTTAGTGACTCACTATTTCTGATGTGAATAATTTTCAAAAATAGTAATGAGGGAAGACTAAATAAGGAGAAGTACAAGAATTGCAAAGGAAGGATCCAGAAGTTAGGTTCAACTGGGACTGTTTGCAATTTGCAGTGTCTATGGGTCTAGGCAACTTAAACACTTACACCACCAAGTGAGGAAAGACTGGCTTGAGCGTACTTGGGCTCAAACTTTGAACCTGACCTAGCCCAATTTAACTCTTGTCTGAATTTTAGTCTTGGCCTACATCTGATCCTAGTGAAGATGATAGCAGCATCCCCATTGCTATTGCCTGTCCACACCAAACTGGGCCAGTGCTTGCAAACTCCTGCTGGTGGTATAGATTAGAAAAAATGTTTATTATTGGGTGACAGAGGGGAAAAAAATAGTTTTGGAAGATGTTTTGCCCCTGTGCTGATAAATGAAGGGGTCTAGGGAGCTGTGTGGCACGCTCTAGTACCTTGAGGTGAATGTGGACCTGTGCCAGGGTGGTCAGAAGCTGAAGAGCAGTCTACAGCTCCTCACCATCCTGGATGGGCAGTGGAGAAGTGGTTTCTAGTAGATACTGTTACCTACTGAGGGAACATCTTTTGATCGCTCCTCGCTCTGATTTTTGAAACTGATACATTTAAGGCAAAAATTATTTGAAGTTTTGCTCCACTCTCCTGCTGCTGACCCCAGTGGGAGCAGGGTGAGCACTTCTGACATTCCTACTCCCAAAGTTCAAGCAACTTCCCTTCTTTTCCCCTGAGCCCTCACTACAGATCTGCTATGAAGAAAATGATGAGAAAATGTTCCTGTGTCTGAGTTCTTGGTAGTGGTGGAGGTGCTAGAGCCGTGCTGTCACGTTGTCAGGTCCCAGCTTGCATTTGCAAACTTATCTACTAGGAAAACTACTCATGTCTCATAAACAGATGGCCAAGAATGGTTTGATTAAAAGTTTGTTTATTGTTTGAACATCTCCAGTCTGTGGAAAGCGTTAAGCTAGTTGGAGAAAAAAATTTTCCTGAAATCCTCATCAGGAAGTTTCCTCAGGTTTGGAGCAGCTCTGTGATGGAGTTGTTGTCTTGGGAAGATGGATAAGGTGCAATTGTTTTTCTGGTTAAAGCAGATTGAAGTGTCTGTTCTCAACTATGTTGATCACTCTCTTACCTCCCCCTAAATCTCTTCCAGAGCTATTCTTCTTGAACTGCACTAGTAAGGCAGAATGAAGCTGAATTTCAAAATGCTCTACAATTTAGTGGAGCAGAATTGTCCTCCAGCCAGTCTTCCCACTGTGCAAGTGGACCCAAGTGTGAGACAATAAGCCTAGATAGCGCGGTATCTCCCTTCTCTGCACTCCCCTCAAGGTCCTTAAGAACAAGGTCCAGAAGAACAGCATGGAATAGAAAAGCACTGTGGAGCAGAAGATTCTTATTTTAAAGGCTTTAATAAAAACAGGGTACTTATTTATGGTCCTAAATATGGATTGAGGTGGCCAACTTTCAGCCCTAATCTTTGAAAATGCTGGCCTCAGTGCACAGGCTGTAGGTGGTCGTTGTGTTGTTTTGTTTTTTTAAGCTGCAGAGAGATGAAGTGGAATTCTGTTTACCTGCCTGGTAGCCTCAGAAATAGGGTGGCAAAGCCACAAAAGGGAAGAAATCTTCCATCACTTGGAGGGTGACATCATTTGCAAGTCAATGAATGATCTCCCATTTAAGAACTCGCATAAATGGCTGTTAGTGGTTGTTTGGCAGACCCTGCCAAACAGGGTCTGGATTAATGTGGTCATTGTTCTAGATTTATTATTCCCATTTTTAAGGAACACTCTTACATATTCAAGCAATATTTCTAGTGTGAAGTGCTGCATGCTGACTGAAGGGTCTTGTGTCAGGCACTGACATGACCATCCTGTGTTGTGGTTTTCTTGATTGAAAACGAGTTTTGCACCAAATGGGAAGAGTTCTTTTGAACCTTGAACCGTTGCTTCCACCTGGATCAAACTGAACTCCTTTATCAAAGTTCCCTGGAAACCTGAGGAAGTTTCAGTCCAGAACTGCATCTCAGCTTTGTGGCTTCAGCCCTTTGCCAGATAATGTTAGCATTTATAAGCAGCACAAGTAGCTAGAATTTCCCTGTCAGTTCCTATTAGAAGATCTTGATTTTAGTTGATTCTAACTTTGCCAGACTTGTCCTGTGGAGCTGACGTTTTCCATACTTGATTTTTTTTTTGAAAGTTGCAGTTCATATGGCTCATCTCTCTCGTTACAAGGGAGGGAGCTGGAAAATCTGCTGCTTTGCTCCTGTGCTCCTTTTTGAACTAGCAACTTTAGAACTAGGAATTTCCCTTGTAGAAGGGACTGGTTCAGATGTCAGCATTCCCATTTTATGTGGCACTGATGACTTAACTGAAAGCTGGAAGTTGGGGCTTGTCACATAGTTGTAGCTGGCTTGCAGGTTTACCCACTGTCAGTTCTGAGGGGTCCATATGAGGGGGCAAAATCTGGGGGCATGACAACTGCAGTTCTGGAATATCAATCTTTTTGTAATGCTCAACTGAAGAGCTTTAGCCTTCCTCATTTGCAGTTTTCACTTTAAGTCTGGATTGGATGTGATGATCTTGAAGGTCTTTTCCAACCAAAATGTTTCTATGATTCCAGAAGGTAGGGTAGCAATCTTCTCTCTTGAAAATTGGATATAAAATTTGAAAGCTGGAGGTTTTTTTCATGTTGGTGTTAGCAAAGAAATAAAGGGTTCATAGCCATAAGCAGGATTTTGCTTTAGAAATGTGTGTGCATTTAAATCCTATTGGTTTTGCATAGTTTCTTGGCTATGTGTCTTGAAGTTGGTTGAATCCACTCTACATTTCTGATCAAAACTTCAGAAGAGCATCCTGCTGAGGACAATTCTGACATGGATTTGAACTACGTTGTGTTTACTTCTGTTTCTAGGTTATATTGCTGAATGCAAACACTTATGAAAACGCAAAGAAGCCATGGAAATAAAAAGGAACTGAACTTATTTGAACTTTCAGGGAAGAAGTTAAACCCCATTTAACTTACTTAAAATGTGAGTTGACTGCCCAGGTCTGTTCTTATGCAGTTTGGATAAATGTTCCTCTCCTTAATCATAGCAGAAATCAGCCACTAGTTCTTTGTATGTAAACTGTGTGTACAAGGGCTTACATTAAGGGTGAACTTGGGGGAATGATGTTCCTGGTCATAAAGCAATTAAAATAATATGTTCTGGAAGAGGATAGAAGGGAAAAGGGATGTCCTTTGGCTGGCAGTTACCATTCCAGCTCTGTACATTATATGAAATGCTGGCTTTGCACCATAAAGCTTTTCTCTTCCGCTGTCATTTCTCTACAGTGCACTTTAAAAGCTGAGAATAATTTATCTTAGCATATGTAAGTTTATTTTTTATATAATTACATGTACCATCATGTTAACTTTGTGGAAAGGTTGTGCCTATTGTCCTTAGAAAACCAAAGTGATTATCATTTGGTTTGTTTTGTTACACAATTGTTTAAATTATAATAAGTTACCATCATTGTTTCTTGAGTCCAGCTGTGTTTATGGATTAAGATCTACTGACTCAAATATTTACAGTGTTCCAAAAATTATGAGAACATGCAGTGCTGGGGGTTTTCCATATGCTGCTTTATTTGACTGAGAGAGTTCTCCATCATAACTGGAAAAGAAGTCTTTGTCCAGAACAGATTTGTATAAGACTGTCGGGCACCTCTTATGTCTGTCCAGGCCAATGCTGTCTGTCACTTCGTGGTGTTGGTGTGTGGAGGTAATTCCAGGTCCCCAAGACAGACCAGAGCAGTTTCACTGGTGAGTCTTGAATCCTCTGGAAAATGTGGCCCGGCTGGGGGTACTGGCAGAGCCCTAGAAGTCTCTCTAAAACCAGTGATGATTGCATCAAGTTCTGCTCCCAGGCCTCCTCTACATTTTACAGGAGCCTCTTGATGTGGGTTACCTGCTTCTGCAAGGAGCCTGTCTGCAGGGGTGTCCACTTCAGGTCTGGACCGGGGCAGCTCCCAGGAATTCTGTGGAGCTCTTCGAAGCAGACTTGCGTCTCTAAGGCAGACTGAGTTGCATTTGTGTTTGTGCTGTCATTATGGGCCAGGTTTGTTTGATGTGAGGAATCGGTGTTACTCACAGAAGAGCTGTGTTCCTTGCGGGGAGAGAACAAGCCCTTGTGACCCAAACCCTTACCCTGCATTTCAGGAGTGTGACTCTGTGCAGGGAAACACTCAGTTCATTGAAGTCTGTCGGATTTGAGCGTGTACCTATAAGCCCATGTTTAATGCTACGTTTGTGTTCAAATACTTCCCCATGCAGGGTCTGAGCCTGCTGCTACTGAAGCCATAAGCCAATATCAAATGGCAAGGGGATTAGGAGGAAACTTTCCCTCTCCACTAGCTGTTCTGTAACTGCCTGCTGCAAAGCTGTGTTGTATTTTTCCTTTGTAGCACTGAGTACCAGCTACTGTTGACAGCAGGGTATTAAATTTGTTGGGCCACTAGACAGTCACCATGGCAATTCCTATGCTTCTAAGAGGGGAGAGGAAGGGACATGAGAGGTCATTGTACTTTGCTGTGCTTTGCTGCAAATAGAGCAGGGTGAGTTTGTTGGAAGAGCTGAATCATCAGATCTTGTCCCGCGCGCCTCGAATACGCCCTGTCCGGGCTGCTGGCTGTCACCCTCCGCCGTGGCTGTTCAGACTTGGGCTGTGGGCTTCTGCTACTTGTGTTGAGCATAACAGACCTCACGTTATTTTTGGCACCACCTTTGTATTTTTTGTCTTGGCAATAAGAAGTTAGCCATCGTTTTGCTGTCATTAATAAAACACAAGCTGTTTAAGAGCAACACCATGGAAAACAGGCGAGATGTGTGCCTAGCTTGCCAAGACACTGCCCTAACATTAGTGCAGAGGCTCTGATGGGACTAGAGTCTTGTAGACCCTTTCAGGGGTTGTTTTTCTTGGTCCTAGTTCCACATCAGGTTTTAAATTGAGTACAAGTGACCAGGGTGGTCACGTCCATAACAGCCTTTGTGTGTACCAAGTCTCCTGAACTAGGTCCTATGAGACTATGCTCTTAGCTTCAGGTCTGAAATACCTGCATTACTGTGGTAAAAGGGCTTCTATGGTGTGTATGTAACACTCAAGTGTTTGCCCAGAGACCAGTCTTTTCTGACCCATTCATGTGGCAGCACCTCAGTCACAAACAAACCACGGAAGCAAAAAGCAGTTGTGGTGTTGGTAGGCAGACTGCTCTCTGCATGGCCTGGGAATCTCAGCAGATTGGCTGGACTTCCTGACGCGAGTGGTGTCCTCTGTTCCACGTGCCCAGGCTCACTGTGGGTATCAATGGAGTCTGCACTCATACAATGATGCTTCGATTGCACAGAATGCTCATGATCAAGGTAGGTTTATGGCAGCTTTTTTACCCAGGCTGTTTAAAAAGAAGCAAGTATGTTGTTACTTTTAGCACTGAAATTGGACGTTATCCATTTCTTCATGCTTCAAGTGATCAGGCACATAAGCATGTGCTTAAAGTTAAAGAAGACTTAAGTCTTGTCCCAAAAGAAAGCCTTGTGGTTTTTTATTTCATTAATAACTGTAAACCCTGGGTTTTTCAAATTCTCATCTCTATCGCACGTATTGGAATAAAAGTTAATCCCCTGTGCATAGGAAATATCACTAATAGAGCTACGGACGCTTTATTTTCCTCTGTACCGTGCTGAGAACTCACCTCATTGTGTCTGCCTAATTATAGAGTGAAATACAATCCTCCGTCTGTCTCTCTTTATTGTTAATCACTGTGAGTTTAGATAAAAATATTAACCCAGAGTATGAAGTAGTGTGAGTATGAAAACAGTATGAAGACAAAGCAGGCAAGCCATCTGTTCTCTCCTTTTCTTCCTTTGGCATATGGAGGCATGTTCTTCTGCTAAAGTCCACATATTCTTCCTGAGATGTTTGTTTTGTTTAATTTATATTTAATTTTTTAATCACAAGTATTTTGTGTGTCTGTGTAGGTGTGAATATCAATGTAATGATACAACGGAAGATGGCTGAGAGAGCTGATGTGCCGAACAGCTGTGCACTACCTGGGGTTTTTAAAGAAGATTGAAATGTCCAAAAATGTATTCATCACCTCTGGGGCTTTGTTTTTAGCGAGTTTTTAAAACTGCAAGATGAAACTGAGGAAAAATAATGGCCCCAACTCTTTTTAAGGTGTTTGGTGCCATTACTAATGGTATCTGGTGTTCAGAGGCCAATACATTTGTTAAGTGCTGAGACTGACAGTTTTCTGGAATCTTGAGATAACTGATCTGTTTCATATATGGATGGAGATAAAAGTTTTGCCCATATTTAAAAGTATATTTTTAACTTCGGGGGGCTGGAGTACTTGAAATAAGAAGTAGTCCTGGCGATGGGTCATGAGCTCTGTGCTGCCGATGTATGAGCACATGTCGCTTCAGTCTCATCAACACAAATCTGAAATGAGAGACAACCCTATAAAGGGATTTTGATGGAGGCTTCTTTGAGCGATGGCTGTGACTTTCTATCTTGGTGCTGGCGCCCTGTCTGAGTGGGTAGTAGGCCTTTTACAGAGGCATAGGTGTGCGTGCTGCTTTTTGTGAGCTTTTGCTTACTCAAGTGATGATTTCCAACAGAAAAGGCTGTGATGAAATGAGGGACAGGGGATGGAGGGTGTAGAATAAATAAATGGTGATAATAAATAAATAGCAATAAATTGCTAGCCCTGAGCCTCAACCTGGTGACTGCCAACGTGGTCATGTAAGAAAAATGTTTCACAGGGGTAAGTGGGACTGAAGGGGTGAGCAGTCTGGTTTCATTAACATCTCAATGCTTGTCTTCAATCAGTTACGTATGGTATTAAATATAAAGACTGTTCTTGTGAAGACTAGTTCTTTCATCTGGGGGATTACAGAGGTATGTATCAGCTTAACACTGCAGTAATTATCTAGCACACTTTTATTCTGCTGATTAGAGCTGTGAAACTTCTGAAAGTTTGCATCAAATTTGACTTGTTCATTAGATCTGTGTTGGAGCTATGGCACAAGTCAGGTCTGAAGGCGACAGATACAGCAGTTCAATTATGCTTGTATAAAACATGTTTGGCTTATCTGGATATCGAAGTGTGTGTATTTATTAAAAACATGAATATTTTTAACCCTGATGAATGTGTGAGAAAGCAGCTTTAAAAAAATCCCACTCTTTTGAAAGATTCACTTAAACCTGAACACTAATGAGCATTATCATGCCAACTGTGCAGGCAAGATAAGAGAGAAAAGAAAATAACCTATGAATATCTGTGATAATTCTTTAAAAGTCCTGTTTTTATCATGTTGTAGTGGATGAACGTTTGACCAGCAGTCACTGTGAACATAAGACAGAAATAGCATTCATAGAAATCTTAGATGATAACACATCACTAGCTTCATTGTATATTTTCCGTTTCATGGTGACTACAGAGGACCAGAGTCCACAAAACAGTCTGTGCTCATACAAAAGGCACCCCTGTATAGCAGATGAACAAAATGTTCTTGGATCAAACTCCAGTTTTTATTTTATTTTTTTTAGGCCAGAAAAAGTTATTTGACTGCTCCCACAGCTTTCCTCTTCACCTCTTGTACTGTTACATCCTTTGACATCATACTGTGCTTCCAAGGAGAAGTTTATGGTGTCATGAAAAGGGCCTCAGAAGTTCAAGATGCTGTGACACTGAGAGAAAGTGTCTGTATGTTTTCAAACATTATGGAAATTGTAAGCGTGCTCTCCAAAACTGTCAGAAATATATACTTTGAAAAGATGAATGCCTGTGTGGGATTAACTCCTCATGTTACACATGTACTCTGGAGTGTGTTGTTTTCTCCCACTGGTCTCCGGAGCCCAGTATCTCAAATGGAATCTGACACACCACACCAGATGCTAAATGAGGCCCTTCCAAATTGAGGTGTGTGTTTTCTGTGCTGAATGTAATCTTTCCAGACCTAGTTTGTGTAAGTCTGATGGGAGTTGTCCTGCTGTTTTGGAACAATTCACCTGGTGCAGCCACAGCCCATCTTTGTGTTTGCTGGTGTTAACAAATGCGTGTGGATGGGTCCCTCCTCCCTCCGCATTTGAATCGCCCCCAGCCAAAATGTCCTGTCGGTGTAGTTGGTGTAGCTAGCTGGTGTACATATGGAGAGTATTTCTAGGAAATGTTATGCAAACCAGTTCCAAAAAAGAGGCAAGCATAGGAAAACGATGTTAATGCTATCCCTAAAGCAGATACAATCCATTTCATATGTTATTCCTCCTCTTAAGAAAGGAGAAGCAAATAATTATAGCAGCTGTTTGCTGCAACAAACTGGCACTGTGTATTCATAGTGAACACTAAACAGCTGATCTGTTGTAGATCCCAAGACTCTTCATAATAAGATCTTGAAAGAAGGGGTTTACCTGGATATGAAACAAGAAATGTTCCACTAACATTGGCACTCGCTAACTTGGGGTATGAATGGCAAGTCAAATTGAGCATAACCAGCTATGACGGATACCTGGCTTGGGCAGGAGATGTCCCATACCTCATTTAGAAGGACGAGGGCCATGAGATTGCCTAAGCTTGTGTGGTTTTAAGTACTGCCCTGGTAGCTGGCATGATGTTGTCAATCCCCTTCTTCATGGTAGACACAACTGCTTTGATAAGTGAGTCCCCACTAGCTCCCCTGTGAAGTTGTCCAGAATTTCTAGGTTGAGAAGGGAGGAAGATGGCAGAATATGCATTTTTTTTTTCTTTTCAGTCTTTTTAGGCTAGCGATTAGTGTTCTTATCAAGCTGAGCAGAGACCCATCCCTGCCCTTCAGGAACTCCTCAATACATAAGTTCACAATCTTTGTGTACAACATGGTGCCTCTGTCGTGTTCAGTATGGTGCTGTGGGAACCTGTCTTGATGATGTTGATCTGTCTGTTATGCTGTCTTTTAGATAAAGTGCTGTTAACACATCATCTTTTAAAGCATGAGACTTTCACATGGCAGTGACAGGTAATATATACTTGTTTCCCTGGAAAAAAAAGAATCTTTTCCGTTAGCAATGACTTGCTGATTGCCTATTTATTTTCACAAATCTTCTCATGTCAAAATATTTTGATAAAAGTCTGTTCCATATTAAATAATCAAGAAAATAATTACTACTTCCAGTTTCATTTAATTTTTGACTGTCAAATAATCTAACAAGCTTATTTTTAGATCTCAGGAATACATCTTGTAAGGTGCTGCAGTGAGTGAGCAAAGACGGTTTGTACGCTGCAGAGGTTGAGGAATGGAGGGGAGTAGCTGATTTCAAAGCCTGGATTGAGAGGGAGAGAGTGCTGGGAAGGAAGAAATACTTTGTGTGCAATCTTGACCCAGCAACATTGGGTTAATGATCACAAAGTGGCAGCCAAATTGGTTAATTAGAGAATAAGTGCCTGCTGTTTGCATCTGTCTCATTAAGTCAGAAGAATAAAGCTGTAGAGGAGAGGTACAGCACGGTGCTGGCTGGCAGGGTGCTGGCTGTGGGGTGGTTTGGGTACTGGCCTGCTGGGATCATTTCCTGAATTGGTGAATGTGACTGCTGTGGTTATTGCCTGTCTTGTATACTCCAAAAGTTGTATACAGGGGTCAAGCACTGAGATGCTGAGATGTAGAGAATGTTTATTCTTATCTTGATATGCTGGTCTGAAACATAACTGTAAAATCTCTTTGTTTTAACATGCAGCAGGAATTTCCTGTATTTATCCCATTAACGTTGAAAATGTCGAAGTTGTAGAGAAGGTATGCAGAGAGGAAGGGAGTTAAGGTAGGGTGGGAGAGTGAAATTGCAGGTTAAGGGGTTGTTTTTGTTGTTTTTTTTAAAGGAGGATGTGGGCTATTTGAACAGGTCCTTTGAGGCTGTCCCCAAAGATCTGTCAAATCTTCAATTCTTTGAACACCACCATGGCACTTGTGGGACTGGCAGGTTTGTGTTCAATAGCTGGGATATGACTCTGATGGGACTTCAGAAACCAAAGTACTTGGGATGCTGCTTTTTTTTTGGTTTTGTGGTTTGTTGGCTTGGAAAGGAAGAGTGAGTGAAAGGATAGTGAATCTGCTTGGATAGGTAAGGCCCTGTTGCCCTGCCAATGCGGAGGGGGACGGAAAGGTGAAGATGGCATGAGGTAATACAGGTAGAGTGAGGCTAGTCCAGAGAAAAGTTTGGAGAACAACTGTCACGTTTCCACAGCAGTCCTTGCACACAGAGGATGTGTGGGTTAGGCTCCAGGCGGTTTTAGGTAGATAACAGAAGTTAAAGTCTCAGCAGGTGGCATAGTACAGGGGCATCCAAAGCAGAGGAAGAGCAGTCCTGCTGCCCGTTACCAGGCAGCCATAATGTGAGCCTGTTCTCTCAGGGCTCTTGCTCGTGATCCTTTTTCTTCCAAAGGCTGAGCATTAACTGCATTTGGAGGCCTGATACTGCTATTCTGCTTTATGAGAAGGATGGTAGAATTACCATCTGGGCACTTTCCAGAGCGTACAGAGGCCATCAGGGACCTAGTGTAAATGACAGTCTTTCTCCATTGACTTTGAATCAGGTGGTTGTATCCTACAGCTGAAACTTTCAGCCCCCTCACAAGGATTTTGGACACTTAGTCCCCCATGGAAAATTAAAATGAGATTAGAAAAGCTCAGCCTGCTATTCTAAGTGGATTGAATCAGAAGTAGGAACAGGCTTGGGGTTTTGTTAACAATCAATTGAAACTTAATACTGCAATCGCTTTCAGCATCCACAGGGAGGAAAGGCAATATCTCTGGAAAAAGACAGTATTGTATATCACAGAATTGAATATTCTGCATGGAATATTTATTGGAAAATGATTTACATTCCCTTAATTTCCCCGTGCAAATGTCTGCCCTTTTCTGGCTGGAATTGTCTTCATAACCACATCCCTGTTTCTAAAACTGCTAATGGAGCTGATTTAAGTTGTTCATATAGAATGCTTTTCATGGAGAAAAGAATTGTTCTTAAAGTGCATCTGACTAAAATATGCCAAGGTTATTAGCACTTCACATCTTGCAAATGAATTCATATCTTATTTAAAATTTTAATTGAACATACATGGCTTGCTATTTTAATAGCTTTCCTGAAAAGATGATTCTTTTCCCAATAAAACCCAGACTGTGCTCACTAAAGAAAAATCTAAGGAAAATTTGAGCTAAATTACCCTTTCCCTCAAAAAAGATGTTTGAAGAAATAAAATAGAGAAATAGGTCTCTTTGGGCCCTTGCAAAATGCAAATATCTCTTAATGGGCAGGTTTTGCTTGGCTGTTAGCTAGTTGTAGCTGTTCTTGCTTCATTTGGTTTGCATAACCATGGCCTAATTCACAACTTGCCTTTTCCTAATGTACTCCTTTGTTGCTACTTCTGTGCTAATATTTTGGCATTTACCTATGGCTCCCATCCCCCAGTGCTGTTTGAGCCTGAGCTGCTGTCTGTCCCTGCAGTTGTGTCTCCCTGATGTCTCCCTGCTGTCCCTCATCTCTGTCTTGTAGGTGTTTGTCCCTAGAAGGTCAAGAAACCCGGAGAACAGCAGATGAGGTGCCTGTTCTGTGCTGCAAAGGGTGCTGGAGAGGCACAAGAAGCCTGGGGAAGAGGGACAGGCAGTGAGGTTGTGTGCTGGACCCTTGGGCAGGGAGATAGGGTGCGTGCCATCACCGTGCATGGGTGTGGACCTTACCTGCCTAGTTTGCAACCTTCCTGAAAAAGGTCTTGCTCTTGCTCCACCTGCACTGTGAGGGTTGGGTACACCTTTCATAGAATCATAGAATGGCATGGGTTGGAAGGGACCCCAAGGATCATAGAGCTCCAACCCCCCTGCCACAGGCAGGGCCACCAACCTCAGGCCTGGAGCTACACAAGGTTGCCCAGGGCCCCATCAAACCTGGCCGTGAACACCCCCAGGGATGGGGCATCCACTACTTCTCTGGGCAGCCTGTTCCAGCCCCTCACCACTCTTTCTGTAAAAAACTTCCCCCTAATATCTAATCTAAACCTTCCTTTGTGTTAACTTGTAAGAGTGTGAAGTCCACCTCTACAGGTCATGACCTGAATCTAGCCTCTATTAACAACTAGAAAGGTTACAGCAGGGGAAGTCCAAAGAGCTTTGATGGCAAGCAGAGATGCTCAGTTTCCAACAAATAGTTGTTCTGGATCTAATTCTTGCCATACGTAAACAAGGGCTCCACCAATTGTACCTTGATATTGGAATTAGTTTGATTTGAAATCAACCAGAACACTCATATCCTGGCAATAGATCACTTTTATGTCACATGTGGTTCCATTAGGAGAGATTTGATGTCACTGTCAGGGTAAAAGTGCTGATTTCAATCTTGTCTGGTTTCCCTCTTTGCACTTTGGCAAGTAGAGGAATAGTTTGCTGTTCTGTGTAGTTTTCCATTGAATAACTAGGGCATCTCAGGCTCAAAAAAAAAAGAAAGGCTGGCAGCTGCCATCTTAATGTTCTCAGAGTGAAGCATCTCAAGGACTTTTTCTTCCTTGTTTTGCTGACTTGCAGCTGCTGTGTTCATTTGCTAGGCTGGGTGCCACAGGCTCCCACCTTCTAATTAAATCAATTCTGTAACGTCCATTCCATGGGTGCTTTGTACTTGTGGAAGTCTTTGTAACCCGGTGCTGCAGAGAGGAGCAGACCTTCTGTCCTGAGACCCAGGTTTGATGGAGAATGAGCAGACTGGGTAAAAGCAGAGCGGGAGGGGCAGCTGGAGAAAGGTGGTGTCACATCATGGAAATTTGGTCCTAGTTCAGCATCACTCTTTACTGGACACTGCACATGAAGCAGTCCCTGCTTCCTGTGATGTGCTGTGGCCATTCTCACACAGATTTCTTTTTTCCTCCCTCATATTTATAAAGGAATATAACGAATGCAAGATTCTAGTTTGTGTGGCATTTGACTGCTGCACTACTGTTAGGATGTTGACCTGTCTGGTCTGAATAACCAAAGCTACAGTTCCTGCCCCATGGTAAAACTAACTGCATGTCCCAGGCAGGATCTAACCGTGTTTTCCCCTGACTCACCAGCATGAGAAGATCTCTGGAAGAGTTTGAGAGTGGTAATGTTGTGGGAGGCAACATCTTGAGTGAAATATTCTGGTGTTGACAATATTTTGGTTAAAATTCTTCAGCCAAATCTGTGTGGAATATAATTGGTTTGGATTTACATTTTGAACACAAAACTAAATTGAACTCTCATCTTTTCCAATCATATTCCAGCCACTGATACTTTTTGACTTAGGCAGAGCACTTACATGTCCCATTATTATCAGTGATATGTTAAAATATTATGGCCAAGCACCATATTCCCTGTGATATTTAAATGTATAACATATTTGGAGTTCTTTGCTTTTGCTTCTAATCTTTCAGCAACCTTATACTTTCTAACTTCTCTTTCAAACTGGGGACAGACTTTTTTCTTCATTGGGGAATTCTGTTTTCAATCAGAAGGTGTCAGCAGCTCAGACTTCAGGGATACTGTCAAGTAGTGCTAGATTATTGTTAATTTTACAAGAATGACTGCACCAAAGCACTGTAAATGCCTGCAGATACTCTTGAGTCTGTGGCAAGGGTAGGAATAAGTGCTAACATACCGTGAGATTCATAAGGGAGATTTTTTATTTATTTAATAAAAAGAAAGCTAGAAGTCACATGACAAGCCATTTTTCTAAACTTTTCTTCTCTTTCATAAAGCCAAGTGTAATGTCATAAGGCTTGGATCTGATGCAGAACCCAAATCCCTGGTTTCTTGGAGCTGGGTACCTGGCAGGAGCCCATTTCTTTTCAAGGAGTTCAGGCAAGTGTTTGGATCCTGCAGCACTCCTCCGTGCTGTACAGAACCCTTTTTGTGACTGGTTTTTGGAAAATACTGCACTACTGCTCAGTGCAGGAGCTCAAGACCTTTTTTACACCTGTTCCTCTAATACACCTGTGCTTCCAGGATCCTCATCAAATAAGCATGATTTATTCTGACAGAATATTAGTCGATAACTATTTGGTGAGTGAAAAGTGCTGATAAATGTGCTTTTATATGGCTGCAGTGGAAAAGCTTTTACTGGCACAAATCACAAAAGCTGACCCTGTTCCTCACGTTAATTGACATGGATGGCCAGACTGGCAAGTCTCTTGTGGAGATTTAAGATCTATGCTGGAGTCAAATATCTTCCAGGCTTTCACTGGGGCTCCAGAATTAATAATTTGGTGGGTTTTTTTGGAAAGCCAGAGTTTAGGCACGGTGTATGTGTGGCATAGTGTGGTAATCCCCTTGCTTGTGCCAAGCAGGTTGGCTCCAGCTCTGCACCTCCCTGGCAGGAGCTTTGGCAGGCTTGAATTTAGCTCTTGGAAAATGTTGTGCTGGGGAGTGGAAGAAAAGGAGTTTGGCGTTTATGGGGCCTCGAAAACAAAATGCTCTTTTTCGCAGGAGGATTTTAGGATTGGCTTGGGGGAGGGAAGCAAGGAGCTTGTTGAGAGGTAAAGGGAATATCTCATTAATGATTTACTAATGAGCTGTAAAAGTTCTGACTCTCTATAACTTCTGAGGATGGAAAATGTTTCTTGGAATGCTGCAGCCCCACAAAGGCTGGGGCAGATCCTGGCTGCCTCTGTGTAGGGTCTTTGATACAGTCTGACTTACCTCTTTACTCCAGTCCCTTAGGCCTTAGAAAAGATTAATCACAGTGTGGTGGGAAGCACATGGAAATAGCAAAGAGATGAGAAATGAGAGCAAGAGAGAGGAGGAAAAAAGCCCCAACATGAAACACTGTTTTCTTTCTGGTAGGGCTTGGGCAGGAATAAATTGCCAATGATCTCACTTTTGAGCAATGTCAGTTTATTTGTACTGACTCTGAACTGACCATTTAGCTGGGGCTTCTCATTCTGAGGCCCGACGGGCTTCTCTGCTCTGGCTTACGAGGGAAGAGCCTTGTAATGGCCCAGGTTTTATGTACAGCACAGTGATCAGCCTGGCTTTGGCTTTGGGAGGTCCAGCCAGAGCCCCGTGCAGCGGAGGCAAAGGATACTGGCTTCAGCCTGTTACATCAGTCCAACTGACTGGGACTCAAAGCCAATGCTCTGGGTGTCCAGCACATAGGTGGGCACAACTTCCACTGCTGGGGCTCACATGGAAGAAATGAGGCAGATCAGAGCCCAATGAAACAGAGATAATTAACTGAAACTTGACAACTCTGAAATTGGAGTCCCTGGAGAGCTAAACAGCGAGGACTTGGAAAGAGTCCAGGGAAGGCCAGGGTATGGTATAGATTTGCCTTTCCTGCAGTTATAATGCTTTCCTCTGTGTTATGTCTCTAGCATGGAAGAATTTGAGGGGTATTTCTGCAGCCAATTCTTGTGGTCTTTATTTTTCCAGTAGTAGCTAAGGATAGCGTTGGAGGTAAGGATCTATAAACTGGGGTACTGGGGTTAAAATCCTGGTTCTGCCAGTAACTTGTGTGGCCATCAGTACGTCACTTCACTCCCTCTGGGCTTCAGCTTTCCACCTGTGTGATGTGGTTACAAAGCTTTTCTTCTGCTCGTGGTCAGTACAGCCTATTACTCTTTGGTACAGGGCCACTCGTCACCAAGTACATACGAAGTACCTTGCAGAACAAGGCTGTTGCTTTGTTCAGAGCTGGTGGTGGTGTTCAATAAAATATTAAGAATAACACAAGTGGAAACCTGTGCTGGGGTTAGCTGTGAAATCTCTGTGGCTTCCAGCTTGTGAGCAACCTTTGTCGAAAAAGCACAGCGCAGAGAGAGGCTGTGACCTCCCCAAAGCCCTGTGTGCACCTTTCCTTGTGGTGACTCTTGCCTGGGAATGGCTCTAACACCATAAATCCTCCTGCATGAGGCAGCACTCCCACAACCTTGTACAGTAAGGGAGAGCAGAGAGTGCATGAAGGTGCTGCACATTCACAACTTCGTCTTGCAACGAGAAGTTGGAAGGTACCCAAGCATCTATCTAAGCAGTGTTAGCACTCTGTGTTTTCTTGGTTTTAAAGCTCAAGTGTTTGGTTAATGTCTGCACAGGTGGTTAAATACAATGGCTCCCTCTGCCAAGTTACAAATTTGAAGTTTACTGGAAAGAAAAAAAAAATACCATAAAATCAAAGTTTATTCATGTTTTTTGCACGTTGTAAATGTAAGGAAATGAGACCACTCATGCAGATGGGCATAATGCATGCTGAGCCTGAGTCCTTCCAGCCTTAGGACTCAACATGGTGGGCAAAGTCTCGATTAACGCTGTAGTTTGACACACAGTTTGTTTTACAAACGAAGGGCATTTGGTCAGCATGACTGTATTTGGGGAACATTGCTCCAGCAACTATTAAACAGCAAAGCATATGTTTTAAACTAAGCCCAAATATCTTTCTGAAAGAGAACTGCTGGTGTGTGTATGGGAGGGTGTGTGAGGTATGGTGGAAGAGGATTCTGCATTTCATTCACAACAGCCAGACAAATGGCACTCCAGGTAACAGGACAAGCTGCAAGGTACTGTAGCTGAAGTGTTGTTCTGTCCATCCCCATCCCCCTGCCCAGTTTTATGGTTCTGTCATCTTGATTATTCTGGGAAGAGTTAAATCTCGGACACAAATCTGAATTTTCTTCATGCAATAGGCAAAACTTGGTCTATTTCTGGATGCAGGTATAAATCCCTATGACAGAGGCAGTGTATGTTACTGATCACTGCAGGGGAGAGCTTCCTCCTTAGAGAAGAACCTAAAAGCTTGTAGGCAACAGAGTCCTGCCCTGCTGTTGTGATTTAACTCCAGAGGGCAACTAAGTACCACACAGCTGCTCCTCACTCCCCATTTGTAGTGTGGATATAGTGCTCCATGGGGTGGGGAGGAGAACCAGAGAAGAGTGAAACTTGCAGACTGAGGTAGTTTAATAGGACAGGAAAGACAGAGAATAGAAATACTAAAAGAATATGCAGAACAAGTGATGCACAGCACAGTTGCTCACCACCTGCTAAGCAATGCTGAGCAAGTTTCTGAGCTGTGGTGCTCCCTGGCTAACTCCCCCAGTTTATATACTGATGTTGGATGGTATGGAATATCCCTTTGGCCAGCTTGGGTCAGCTGTCCTGGCTGAGTTCCCTCCTGGCAGCTTGCGTGCCTCCTTGCTGGCAGAGCCTGGGAAGCTGGAATGTCCTGGACTTAGTATAAACATTACCAACAACCAAAACATTAGTGTGTTATCAACATTATTTTGATCCTGAATCCAAAAGACAACAATAAGAAAACTTACTCTGTCCCAACTGAAACCAGGACACCTCTGTTCAGCTCTTGATGGGCTCTTCTCAGGAACTGAGCAAGCTCTGCAGTCACTGATGCATGTACCCCTTGTGCAGGTGGCAGAGCAGTTGGCATATACCAGGCAGCTGTGTTCATCTTCATTTATCACCATGGCAAGAGATGCTCAGGGTTACTGGGAAGGTGTTCTCTTAGGAAATGATCTGCAAATCACACATGTGAAGCATGGCTGCTATTGCTGCTGACCTGCTACCAGTTCCAGTAGCAGATCAATCCTCTTGATTTCTACACGGAAAAACACTGGTTTGTTTTCTCCTGCACCACCCTGGTTTGCCTCATCTTCCTTTTAGGCTGTTGTGAAAGGCAAAAAACTTTATATTGTGTTTCTGTAGGCTGTATGTATAGAGTAACGTCCTTGCAATGTGAATAGACTTGTGTATTCATGAGTAACAGGCAGTGCCATATGTGGTTGTAAGGCCTTTGAATCAAAGAATTTGGAAAGACCTGAGGATGTCTAGAATGTGAACAGAACATATTGACAAGATGAGCTTTTTTATTTGGTGGGGGGGGACGGACGGGAGGGGAGGGTTGTGGACAGACCAGTTATTATTGTTACTGAGTATCTTCAGAAAAGATTTAGCCCTCAGTGGCCACGTGCCCTGCCAGCCCCAACGTGGCCAGTGAGGACTGATGGGCCAGCTCCTGTACACTCAGATAGTAGCCAGGCACAGGCTGTCTCCGGGATTAGGGAAGGTTAGGAGGCAAGGAGGTACCTTCTCTGCCCTGGTGAACTTGTGTTCACCGGGTATCAGATGTCAGAATCTACTTGAACCACCCTGGAGGAGACGATTCAAACAGCCCCAAGTGATGTGTGTTCCTCTCTGCTGCTTCACAGTGGAAGGCTCCAAGGTCTGTTGGTGAGATTGAGCTTCCTGCTGAGAAGTCAACTGAAGCTGGCTAGAGATTAAATAACACTTTTAACTGCTGATACTGAGAAGCTTAAAAGAAGAAGAAAAAAAAATAAGACATGTGGTGTCACCTAGGGAGTAAACCAAAGCTTACTGAAGCCCATTGAAAGGTTTCCATCAAATTCAGCAGGTACTGAAGCAAGCTGCCAGCAACATGCTGAGGTGACCTCAGGTTACAGCTGTGCCATCACCACTAATGGAGGATGTTCAGGTTTGGAGCTCAGCCTCTATCCTGGGAAAGGCAACTGCAAAAGAAAAGGTGGGGGATTGAGTGTGGAGCTCATTTGGGACGCTTGCAGTTTATAGACTGGATTTATCACCCATAGCTGACATGATTTCTCAGTGTTAGCCACCTGCCCTTCCCCACGGCCAGCTCATAAATGACACCACTCTTTAATATAATGGTTTTAAAGGTACAAAGGGCAAGTTCCAGCTGAAGCAGTGTTTAATTTGGCTTTTGTGGTTCAGACAGCTAAGGAGCTGTGGGCATGGCAGTCTGGATTTCAGCTGCGGCTGTGGGCTGTGCACCCAAACCCGGCTCTGGGCACGTACCACTGCCCTGCACAGGGCCTCGTGCTCTAGGCAGCCCTGTGCTCCAGGGACCACTTAACGTATGGAAGAATTTATTCCTGGTTTGAATTTGAGTAGCACTACAGTGCATTGTGCTTTAGTACAATGCTTCTGAATTGCTTTCATGATTTCCCCTATGCCACCACCCAAATGTAATTCTTCTCCTGTGTACACCCTTAACTCCCTTTTAGCACATGGCTGGCTGCTGGAGCTTGCCTGCACTCTCCTCTGGTGTGGCTGATGCTTTACGTTCCCGTTTCCATATAATCTCTCAACCAATCTGATTTTCACTTCATGGAAGGACAGTATGGGAACTGAGTGTGATTGTCCCGTGAGTGAGGAAAAACAATGTGAAGAGAGATGAGTGCTGAGCACGAAGCCAGTGGTGATCCATGGCAGGAGGAAAAGCTGCAGAGTCGCTGGCTGCTTGGTTCCTTTGTGCTGCTGGGTTTTGGATTACAGGGAGAAAAATCTTTTGATTGCCTAAAGCTTGTGCCTGTCATGGCAGAGGCAATGGGCAGCCTTCAGCACTGACATACATTCCAGTGTTTTAATTACATGTTTTTTTGAGCTTAAGAGTTTCCCTTGAGATGTGTGTATTCTTCTGTTTGAATCTCTGGAAACTGAGGTCAAGTAAGCAGATGAGTTTTCTTAAAAATAACTATCCTTCAGCTTGCTCTCTTGTCTGGAACTGCAAAGTCCTTCAAGGTGTTAAACCATTTTGTCAGGGAGGTTATTAGTCACATTTAGGTCCCATGAACAACTTTGGATTATTGTATTAGGAAAGTGTTCAGCATACAGAGACCCCCATCCTCTGCTGTGATTTGAGAGAAGAAAACTGGATGCAAAGTTTCCTCTTAATAAATGTGTCCTCATTTATCATCACTTACTGCCTTTGGAAAATGAGATTGTTTTTCCAAGTGATCCTGCAGCATTGGGAAGACTTCTGCAGCTTTGACTCATTGTGATTATTCCCAAGTGTTGTCATCGGTTCTTCCTGTATTTATGCAAAATTGCTTTCAGCCTGTGCTTGGCTCCCAAAGCCCATCCTATTCAAAAGTTTTTTGAATAGAAAAAACCCATCCTACGTTCCCACCTCCTGCTTATAGTCTTTGATTTGCTTCCTTTGAATTCATGCTGCTGCGAGATACCAAACTGAACCTCCTACAGCTCACCAGTCTTTCTCTCTCTCAGGCTGTCAGTCATGGTACATGTTATATGTGTTGGTTATAATTTAGGAGAGGCTGAACAGAATGTAATTAAGGTCACTAGATAATTATCACCAGGTCTGTCCCATGCTGTTTCTCCGAATGTCGAAACATGCTAAGACATGATTCTCTGCTGCCCTGCGTGTCGTAGTCACATCCAGCCAAGCAGAAGCCAAAAGCATTACTAATTGGGACTGTGAGTGATTAGAGTCATGTTAATGGAAATGCCTGACGCAGGTTCTCACCCTGCTTTGCAGGGGAACATGTTGTGATGTGTAACTTCAGCCTCCCATAAGCATCAGGGAGAAATAGAATGATAGAATAATGTGTAAGGTTGGAAAGGACCTTTAGAGACCATCTAGTCCAACCCTCCTGCAGTGAGCAGGGACATCTTCACTAGATCAGGTCACTCAGAGCCCCATCGAGCCTGACCTTGAATGTCTCCAGGGATAGGTCCACTATGTCTCCAGTGATCCACTCTCACTGAGGAACTTCTTCCCAATATCCAAAGTAAATCTCCCCTTTTCTAGTTTAAAACCATCACCCCTCATCCTATTGCTCCATGCCCTTGGGAACAGTTCTTCCCCAGCTTTCTTGTAGGCACCTTTCAGGTACAGGAAGGCCTCTATAAGGTCCTCCTGAAGCCTTCTCTCCAATGTAGAGGGTACCCACACAAACTACTGCTCTCCCAGGCTCAGTACCGTTAAGGATTATCAAGCGCAACTGCTTGTTACAAAACTCAGGTAGGGTGATGGTTAGGGCTGTGCACACCATGCAGGGAAGGCTTCCTTTCTTGCAGCCTTCGCCATCCATTGAGTGATGGTTTCGATGTTGCCAGGCATGTAACTGTAGAGGGGTCCCTAAACTCTCATGATGTTTTGAGGCAACAGCTGGAGCATTGTGCAGGCCACACATGAAAGGTGAAGTTTATTTGTATCGGTTCAGTTTAGTTTGGAGCTTGAGTGTATCTGCCTGATGCAGCCATAATGCAAGGATCTTGAGAATGGCTTTTTGTATGAACTGGGCATAAGAACTCGCTGTTTTCTCTTTAGCAAGCAAACACTCTCTTTTTACACCAGGGCTTGTAATAAAGACCCCTTTCTCTGATTCCTTCCCTATCCAGATGCTTCTCTGTTACCAGTTTAGCAGAGAAACATTTTCAGCTCTTAAGGCCACCATCAAAATATTCCCTACACCCCTGTCTTAATGTCCTCTTCTCTGCTCTATTCATTCTATTCCAAGTATGCACTGTATTTTTCTTTTTAGAAGAGTGCAGCTACTTCTAAGAAACTTTCTCCCACACTGAATGTCTTTCTCAAGCATGAGAACATTCTACCCTTTCATTTGCTTACCAGACATCGCATGATTTGCAATGGAAACTGGCAAGAGCATTTAAAATAATAAAAATAAAAACTGTGATCATCTCAGAACTGGAAGATGAGTGCACTCAGAGATACGCAGGGCTTCTGGGTGCTGTGATTGAAATCTCCAGGAATGTTAACTGAATTTTAATTTGTCAGTAGCAAAATTGTATCTACAGAGGTCAGAAGAGGGTGAGAGACTGAGCTGTGCAGGGTAAATGCATTGCTTAGTGCAGGCTGGACAGGTTTTTGGTTCAGACTGGTGCTCTAATCTCCATTGGTTTGAACAGGGACTCTCACGTGGTATTTAACACAGATGTTGGTTATCCTGGAAAGGCTGCGTGCTGTCTGTTAGCACTGCTCCTGCTGATGTGGGATTGGCATCGCTGCTGGGGCTGGAATGGGCGAAGGTGTGTGTGTATCCTTGGACTAAATCATAGTGGGTGGCCAGGGATCAGGTGAAGGGAACGCTTGTTTCCTCATCTGCCTGCCTTTCTTGTGTGCTTTGGGGGTGAATCCTTGGGAGTTTGTAATTATTTTTTTTTTTGCCATGGCTGTTGAGTTGACTTGCTTTAGTGTTTCAGGAACCCCTTTGGTCTGGCTTTGTGCAGCAGTTTGTTCCTCTAAGATCTCTCAAATTCTGGTTTTAAAGCAGTACCTAATTTAGCTCTGCTGAAAGGAAAATAAGGAATTCAAAGAAAGTATTGGAGACAGCCCCAAAATTAAGGGTTTTTTTTTAGAAAGAATAATAAAAAAGGCTTGATTCCTCTCTAACTTCCCGAGGCTGTGAGATTGAGAAGATAACTCCAAACCACTTCTGAAGTGCTGAAAACTCTCTGTGAGAAGGCCTTGCGTGCTGTCTGAAAGCAGCGTTAATCGCTGTCCGAGAGACCTCTCAAACCAGTAACTAACTGGTCTTTGATGGAACTTTCTTTCTCTCCCATAAACATGAAGTTGAGCTGTACTTGTTCTGCTCTTGCTTCCTTAAGGTCAGCTAAAGAATAATTCTGACAGTAGGTTTTTGTTTTATGCTAGCAAGAGGAGGCTGGGAAGTAATCCAAAGAGGAGGTATAGCTGAGGTCACCACACTGAATCAGGCAATGGCACACTCAAGTTTTCTGGGCTTTTGTCATTGTGTGAAGTTGCCAGGGACTATTTTGGACCACGATGAGTAGCTTTGCTGAGACAAAACTAGTAGAGCTCTGTTTGTTGTAGGTAGGTCAAGGTGAACGTCCTCTCATGAAACAAGCTTTTGTGCAGCCGCCCTTCAGACCTTTCTGTGTAGTGCGCAGCATCCTCCATAAATTACATCATCTCCTCCATTTTCATCTCTAAGTACGTGAAGATGTCACTGAGCTTGGGCATTTCTCCTGCTGTTTTGTGCTCCTCTGGTCTCTCCTGCCACAGATGTCTAGCCGAAGAGGCAGTGAGTAGAAAGGGTCATACAGCAAACGCTTCTCTGAATTGAGGCACAGAGATCAAGGGAAGTAATGGTTTTACTTCACCAGCATTGTCAGACCTTGTTGACATTTCTCACTCAGTCCTTAATCCATAAAGTGGGACTAAAAAACCTCCCTAAATGCTGGCGGTGCTGAGAGGGTGACTTCAGTATCGTTTGTGAGGTATTGAAGCCCAGATCCTTGAAGTATTTCAGAATCTTTTTTTCCTATTTCAGTTGCTGAATGAAGCATCTAAATAAACCAATCTCATGGGTTGGGGCTGGCTTGAGTTGTGATTTTTTTTTTTTTTTGGAGCCTTTGGGTTTGGCAAAACCATGATAAACTCTTTTTGGCTGGAGGTCTCTCTCTGAAATCTTACGAGGCGGCACATGAAGCTATGAACCCCTCTCCGTGTTTTCCTGTAATAAGGGAGCAATGGACTGGGAGTTGTGTGTAGCACTCCAGCTGTTCCCACACAAATCCTTCATTTGGATGAGAGGAGGCTGTAGCTGTTAAAATGATAGTAGTGAATGGCATCAGAAATACGATAGACAGATGGGTGTTAATGTAACAGCTGTAAAAGGCCCATAAGAGAAAACTGGGATAAAGGCTAATTTATTCTACTTCAGTTGTATTGCATTGTGGTTTTTTTTCTGAATGAATTGGGTACTTGGTGATCCATCTGCAACATAATTTCAATTGTAAAGTAATAACAGGCAATTGCCAGAGCTGTCAGGTACTGCGGGCTGGAGGATGGGCTGCTGGAATCCTATGTCTGCCCAAAGCAGAAGTGGGAAACTTGTTAGTAAGACATAGCTTCAGGATACTGGTGATTGTTAAAGAACAAAAGAAATCTGTTCTTTCCTTCCTCCTCCAGTTTAACCCATTCTCCTGTAGAACTTAGGTGCTAAAAACAGAGAGTTTCAGCTCCCCGAGTGTAAGGGAGAAGATCCAGCACAAAGCTATGGAGATGATGGGGGCCCAAGAATATGTGACTGAGCAGGGAGGTTCACTGAGCTCAGCTTGTTTAGTCGGGCAAAGAAGGGATGAGGCAGCTCCTTCCTAGTAATCTACACTTACTCGGAGGGTAGTTACCACGTTGAAAGAAATACTCATGCTAGATAATAAAACCAGGGGGCAGTGGCTGTAAAATAGCTGCTTGGAAGCTGCAAGCTGAATATTAGGAAAACAGTTTTCCCCAGAAAGGAAGTGCAGGCCTGGGACGGGTTGTCTAGACGGGCTGTGGAAGAGCCATCCTTGGAGGTTGTTGAGTCTTGGCTAGAAGAAGCTGTGGCTGACCTGAGCCAGCGCTGGCAACGCTCCTGTGTTGAGTAGGAGACTGAAAGGTCCTTCGCAGCCAATATTTCTGTGATAAGAGATATTGGAAGGGAAAAGCTGTATCTGCAAAAACACTTATTTTAATTCTTGACATTGGACAAAATTAGTTGAGGGACAGAAATCACAAGGAAATAACTACTTAAGTATGTGTGGGGAAAAAAAGAACAGCTTAAAAATGTAATAAAATAATAAGTCCAGACATTGTATTTTAGTTCAGGCTTCTTGAAAAAAATGATCTGTGGCATTTCATGCTATAGCCATGCGTTTCCATATGTCCGTGTAAAACCATGTACCAGTGGGGCTGTCAGAGCTTTTCCTCACTTTGAGACAATTAACCATAGATTCTGTGGGTTTCCTATTTCCAGCACATCTACTGTTTAAACAAAAAATTTTTTTATTATGTTTACTCATTTGGAAAACGGCTAATGGTTTGGGTGCATATTCTAAGAGGTTTTTGAACTTGCTTCAATATTTTTTCCTGTGTCATAATAGTTGGCTTGTAGCAGTGAAGTGGAGTAATCGGCTGAGTGTGGCTGAAATCAGAACCACGTACCAGAGGCTGGTTTCATCTTCTACGTCAGTTATGGTTACTAGAAAAATTTGACTAATGGGTTGAATTTGAAGATAGAGGAAAATCTCCTGGGCAACAGTTAAAAATGACTGCATGGAGCAGTAATAGCTGTTGAGCTTTCAAATGTTCGGGATTTCCTCAAGATTCCCTCTTCTCCCTGAGACGTGTGAGCTGGCGCTGTGTCTGCAGAGTCATGGGAGAAGCAAACGGTGAAGGACTGGCCATGTTCCTTTCCACACCATGGCCATGCTCAGTGCTACGTCTGTCTTGAGCAAGCAGATCTTTTGGGCAAGGAAAAGAAATTCTGCCCAAGCTTGGTGCTGTGAGGGAAAGGGGGAATATATTTCCTCATGTAGCCTTCTAAACTCCTGCATCGCATCTTCCCAAGTTGCAGAACAGGGAAGAGGATCTATGTGAAATGGCAGAGCTCCTGGGGCTGTGGTGGAGCCAGAACTTCAGCCATATTTTCAGTAACTACTGTCCTCTCTCCAATTTTTCATGCAAGAGATCACATCTCTTGAGGGCATGCTTGTCACGCTCTCTATAGGGAAATTACCTTGAAGGTGTTCTGCCAGAAGCCCAATTCTGGGCTGGTTCCAGTTTGCTTCACTAATGGGTAAACGGTTGAGTTATCTTGGGAGCTTAGTCACATCAAGATACTGCTCATACCAAGCACTAATTCATTTAGTTACATAGAAGGCTTTTGAGATGATGGCTTCATCATGAGTCAGTTATTCATTATCACATTCCTCTGACGTTACACAGCAATATTGGAACTGCCACAAGAAAACAGATGAATGATATGAGATTAGATGGACCTTGTCTCTGCTAATGGCCAACGTGTCAGGCCTCAGACAGACGCAAACAACCCATGTGCTGCACCAGGCTGCTCATGCAAGGGAGACAGAAGCCTTTCTCAGCCCCTGCCTGCGGGCAGCTTATATATAGAAATGTGAAAGTGAATTTGCAGCTTGATTTCAGTTCCTGGCATGGTGAAATTCCTATTCCTAACCGTGCCTAATCATTCCTTTTGAAAATCTTGTTAAGGTATTCTCTTCAATTAGCACTTGTTTCAGTGAGCTTCACGGATTAATTAGATGTTGCATTACAAAAATAATTATGCCTTTTAACCATTTTCAGTTATTTACTTCTTTAAATGTTAGTTTTGTGAAGCGAACTGGCTCGGTGCCATAATTCATTTGAGCAGAATCTAACACAGATTAATGAATGAACTTGAAAAGCAAGCAGTAAGTCCCCCAGCATTTTTGTAATTAAGCAGTTTGATTAAAAACAACTGGAATGGCTCTCTACACTCAGAAACAAAGTGGAACAGGGCTCTGTATCGAGACCTCTGTAACAACAAATCTCAAAACCAGGTCTGAAAGTAATTTAGGTAGCTTAAAATTTTTCTTGGCTACCTGATAGTTTCCTAGGAGAGGTTTTTGAAGAGTGGATGTTTAGGCAATGTGGATACTGTTCCCCATCCTTCTACTTTGCAAACAGAATGACAAAGGCATACAGCTGACTTTTTTTTTTTGAAGAAGAAGAAACTCAAATGATACAACCCTCCTTCACCCCTTGTCCTGACATGCTTCTGCTGTTCTACAGACAGCTCATGTAATTCAGAGGTGGCTTTGTAACATAAGCCATACTATCAGCTTTAATGGAGTTTTTTTTTTGCCTTACCACGATGCCAGGGTGATCTCAATCAGGCTCTCTAAAAGTTCCTCTGTGTAAATGGCCTGTGGCTGTGAAGAGCTCTGTTACCTGTGTTGGACCAACAGCTTGATATTGCTGCTGGGATAGAACCCCAGTGCTGATTCTGGGGAAGCTGTGCTGACTTACACCGACTGACAGGCTGGCTGAGAGTAAAGCTCAGCATAATAAATAGTTTGACTGAGTATCTCAAGGCTTCATCGTGCTGGTTCCTGTGCATGTGTGAACAGTGCTGTAATTGATGTGAACAAGGCCAGTCTGGAAGAGCTGACATTGCAGCTCAAGTGAGAGGCAGCACTAAATTTCATTCACCTCGCATTAAGGGTAAGTCAGATAGACAGAAGAATACACGTGTTCCTCTCTCCCTGCCCTACTGTTGCCTGCCTGAGCTACATTTCTGTAGAAATGTGCCTGTCTGAGGCCTCAGACATCAATTTTCTCTTATTTTTTCTAACCCATTTAGCGCTCTTTTTTTCAGGCAGATCTTGTTTAGAATCAATAGCTCCCCACTATCAGCTCCACTTAGTGTATATTCATTTATTGGATTTTAAAAATGGAGAGGAAGAAAACTTAAAAGAGAAAATATGGGGGTTTCATTAGAGGTCTAGTATTTGGAATGCAGGCACTTCCTTTTGGCTCTTATTACTACACTACAAAACACAGTTGAAACCATTTATCTCCAGCTTGGCTTATAAAATCCATAAGCGGATCACAAAGACCTCTTCTGATGTCCTCCAAACCTCAGGTAGCAAATACTGCTTGGACCCTATCAGTCAGTCTTCTCCTCAGGTGCCTCTTACATGCATTTACAGGAGATCATAAAGTCTTTGAGATCTGGCCTCTACTGCGCTATGACATCAAATGAATTCTTGAAGACATCTGACAGTGCCCTGATCCATCATTCTCCTGTTCCTCTGCAGAAGGGTACCTTAGATGGCATCTGTAGGGCTATCATGATTTGAGAAATGTCCTGTTTTCTAGAGAGCCTGCTTATAATTGGAAAGTTTGGAGAAAAAGGCAACTTTTTGGAGAAAAAGGAAACACAGAAAGCTGTGCCCACAGTCCTCTCCTTACTGGTTTGTTGTTTCCTTCCCATTGCTGCTGTGCTGCATACAACGATGAATAGGAGTATAGAGCTCCTACACCTTCCAGGAAATTTGCCTGAGGCTTTTGTTATTGATAAGAAAAGCTATATTTCTTTATCAATAATGACCCTCCCCCAATGGAAATGGGCAGAGGAGTACCACTGATGAGGTGAAACAGGCATGTTTTCACATTGCTTGTGAGAAGGTCTGCACGTAAATAGTTTGCAGGTGTTGGGTGGGATTACTGTTCCTTATCATAAAAATATCAAACCTGCCTGTTCCTAATGTAAATTTGTGTGGATGCTTCTCCTCTATGCATAGTCTTTTAAAGCAACCAGCTCAGTACAGGGCCATGTTCCCTTTTATTCCGTGTGGCATGCTCTTGTGCCTTATTCAGGATTGTTTGTGCCTTCCTCTTCCTCAGGACTGCAGTGAGGAACAGGTCTAGTTTTCTGTCTGTTCAATTGGCAAAGTGCTTGAGGGAGTTGTGTGGGGCTGGGGTATGGAACAGAGTGGTTTTGGCTGTATTCACCCTCTTCATGTGCATGGAATGACCCTTGTGTGGAAGTTGTCCCTTATATATGCAATGGGATGTATGTATATTGCATATGTGTATGTGGAATTCATATGCCTTTTGTGTACGTTGCAAAGCAGCTTTTCTGAGCTAACTCAGCCTGTGGGACAATGCTTTGTCAGACAGAAAGGTAACCAGGAAACTGATCTCTGCAGTAACCCAAACATGAGCAGCATGTATAGCTAAGTGACATGGGTTGGGTGCTGCCATTCCTGATTTGCCTGAATATAAAGAGCAGCAGCAGGTCAGTGCATCCTCTCAGGGATGCTGACCGACTCTGTGCTGGAGATCTGGTGCTGCTGGTTTTATCAGAGGAGGTCCAACAACATGAGAGAGGTTGTCTGCAGAGGGTAGCTTCCATCACACGTGGCTCCTTTAGAGCCCCATGTCTCATGTAAGAGGGTAGAAGAAACACTTAGTAATGGCACTGTCTGAAGCCCCTGGGAGGAAATGCATGCTTGTCTGTACAGCTCATGTAAAAGATCCTGAGAAGGACCCAGTGAGCACAGACGCTTCAAGAAGCCCCTGATACTTAGGCGCAATGCAGCGTCTTCCCCAGGAACCAGGCCAAGACTTTCATTGCAGCATCAATTCTCAAAATGAGCCAGCACAACTCTCAAGACCTTTCTCTTCTGGGCAAGGAGGATACTATCAGGATGCAGGGAGGAGAGATGCGTCTGCACCTGCTGTTGGGCAGAGGCCTTAAACACATCAAGCACCAGATGCCAAAGTCTTCCTGTTGAAAAGCATCCAACCTTTGCTGGGCAGGCTTTCCATGATGTCAGAGGCTCCCTGTGTGCCAGAATGGTTAGTGAAAGGCACTTTGTGTTTGGGAGTTTAGGGTTTTTTAGCTAGACCTTGCAGTGTAGGATAGAGAAATGCAGAGAGACAAAAAAACATTAATTGAGGGTAAGCTAAACTGAGCTTGCAATAGAGTTTCTATGCAGTCAGTAGAAGCTCTCTCTTCCATTCCTGTTGAAAAGGATTCTACCCTGGAAGCAAACAGGTGTGCAGTACAGCTTTAGCCCAGGTAGCTCAAGGGCTGATAGATGTACCCCTTAATAGCCCAGGCTTCTGTGCGAGATGCACGAGGTGAATCTGAGCAGACTTGTACATGTGGTGGATTAATCTCTGTAGCTCCCGCTTTATGGCTTTCAGTACACAAGCAAACCCAAACACAAAGCCACTTTGTGTATCTCTAACATCTCCCCCATCATTGTAACAGATGTATTTTCAGAGGCCTTCACTTACCATGGTGGTTACTGTGGAGCAAATACAGTCACCTGGTTCTTCCTCTTCTGCCTAGCATGGGCCTGTCTGTTGTGTAACTGTGTTTTTGAGCAGAGCTTCATCCCCAGTTTTTGGAAAGTATTTGGCAAATAATGGATGCAAGTGTGTACAGAATGATGAGCTTCACCTGTTAGACTGCTTTTCTTTTAGTGCTTTCTACTCAGGATGGGAATCGAAACTGGAGAACATAAAAATTCCTAAAGCATATGTTATTTCCAAGCTCCGTTACAGTGACCGTGAACTCAGGGCTCTCAAACCTCCTGTTATGTGTAAAGCCTCAAGAGAGCTGAGGCTGACCAGGAATGCTGAGTTGCATCTTCCTGGCATCGTGTCTTGTGCTTTGGTGCTGCTGCTTATGGCCCCCATTGGTTAAGGGTCAAGGTATGTGCACGTGCGTAACGTCTGAGTCTGCGTTTGGGTGAAGGCTTGCACTGATGTTACGTGTAAACTGTTCTGGTTGGTGTATTTTCCTATACTTTTCATAATCTGCATGTGTTCTGCTTGTTTTCTATTGAGATTTTGAAGAGAAACAGCCCCAGTGCTTTGGCCCAAATCTAGTCACATTCTGTAGCTCAACATGAGTAAGGGCTGCCCGGTCTGTCCTGGTTAGGTCCTCCTTACAAAGCTCACACAGACGTTTGACAGCACGAGGACAAAATCTGCACCCTTTTTTGGGGATGTCATAAGGGGTAATATGAATTCTATTTTACTATTTATTTAGAAAACACACTATTATGAAGCAAAAAGGTGTGAAAAATATTGTAAGGATGGTCATAATGAAATTCCTCCCCAAACAGTAGAGTCTGCATAGACTAGTAATAAGTTCACCTTCTTGCTAAGCAGATGAAGCTGCTAAATGTGCAAAGGCTCTACTTGTAAGCATTCCCTTAAGAGTAAACAGCCCTTCCTGGGGAGGTTGAAGTAATGATCCACTTAGGCTTTTATTCTGAGTTTAAATTTCACCTACATCTCTCTGCCTAGGCTATATCAAAATCCAGGCACTACTGAAATCCTCTGGAGACCCAAATGAAGATCTGAAGACCTGAATCTGAAGCCAGCCAAGAGGCAAAGGGACTCGGGAGAAATCTAGGCAGCCTGAATATGCTCTTTAGTGGCTATTCACATCTCATATGTTGTTTAGCCAACAACTTACATCCAAGAATGTAATATCCTCCTCCACTCTTTTCCCTCTTTCTGTCCAGTCCTACAGCCCTTATGTGACCTTTGAGTAATTCCCATCAAAGTCAGCTGGTTTGCTGAGTGAAGCTCAAATCCCCTTTGGCTCTGTGTAGTGCAGCTTTAAGTCCTGGTAATAAAAAGAGTTTGGGGAATCTGCAGAGAATTAGCAAACCACGGGCCAACTCCATATCCTGCTCACTGCCTCATCAACCCTTTTCTGAAGAAAAGGTACCTCGCTGTCCGGTCTTCCCAAGTCCAGCAGAGAGACCTTCAAGCCTGCTACCTTTCAGCTAAAGATGTGTCTTGAGATCCTCTTCCCTGAAGCCTCAGAATAAATTATAAAGGAACCATGTTGTTCCAGTCCTAGCAGGGAGGTTAATGAGATGTTCTCAACATTGACAGTCTTTCTTGACAGCCTTCACGGCATCCCTTTGATGCTCTCCTGACAATAGTTTCCAAGGTAGTAAATTATAACTGGACATAAAGCTTTGGCTGAGAAATGAAGGCGCTATTTTGTACTTAGCAACTCTAAATGCAGAAAGAGGCAATTTTAAGTCATGCACTTATCAGGCTTAGCTTGAGCCATGATTCAGGCTTCCAAGAAAGATACTACTTAAGAGGTTTTATTGCTCTAAATGGGATTAAAACTCACTTTTTATCAAAACATCAAGATCCCTAAACATATCCTAAGCATATGCTTAATCAGGAATATTAGGCTGTAGCCTAAGTTGTTCTAGTCCTAACTTCAGTACAGAGCTTTCTAAGGGAGCCTCGTGCATGCAAATGTCTCAGATACGTCAGCTGCTGCAGTTGCTGTCCTGTGCCCTGAGCTGCCTTTGAATTGTCGTGGGGCATTTTCTCCCTGTAATCTAGATGCTTTTCAGGTTTGAAAGCACTGAATTTTTAATTGTCTTGGTCTGACAGCATGTGGAGATGCAAACACGTTAAAGATGAACCTGACTGGAAGACATGAGCAAGCCCCTCTCCTAAACTTGGGGGCTTTGCCAGACATTTGAAACAAAGCACTGCGTTTCAGTCCTCCTTTATTGATGTGTCTGAACTGCATCACTTATTCTGACCAGCTTCAAGCTAGGGGAATTGATAGCAATATGAATCAAGTGTCTGGCTCCGATATCTGTGGCTTAAGATCATCTCACGGAAATACAGGCATTTCTGAGAGCTGTACCAAGAGATGAGGGTAGGAAACTGCCAGCTCTAATGCAGCTTTCTCTTCTCCCTACTAATTGTTTTAGATAATGAGGGAGACAGAAGCACTCATGATGTTTAAACCTAGAGGCTTGAATCCCAGCGGAGTTGACTCAGCTGTTTGTCTTCGCAAAGCAGATAAGCTCGGTGGTGTGCGTAGTAGGAAATGAAAAAAGAAAGGCTTTCCATCATGTTTCATTATGAAAAAGGCCTGCACTTGAACAGAGCTTCTAGAAATGCCCTACCTCACCTGAAAGGGGAGGAATATTGTTAGAAAATACACACATCTTCAGAATCACTATTTTAATGGCTTTGGCTAAGCAAAAATAAAGCAGTAATTTTCTCAGGGTAAAATAATCTACAAAACAAGGAGGGGAAGCTGACCTGTATAGCCTGCGTTGTAGTCCCTGCCCCATCAGCCTCACCGCAGAGCTAGTGATGCTCTGCATGCGCTGCTGTTGGCTCAGTAATAGCTCCCACTTTGGCTTTTTAATTTCTTATAGCTGAACGTGCTGCAGGGAACCGCCTTGCATCTTTCATACATGCTGCTTTTATTTACTTTTCTAAATTACTTATCTTTGCGGAACAGACACTAATTTTCCAGCCTGTGCTGAACATGCTGTTGGTGATATACACAGAGCTACTCTTGCGGAGGGGCAGAGGAACATGCGGCATCGTGTAGTTGGGTGCCAGGAGCACGTCCCACTATGCAATACACCTGTGTGCTCTGTCAGGGCAAGAATGAGCTTTTTTTTATCTGCAGAGGAGTTGTACTGATGTTGTCATGTGCAAAGCATTGGTAAAACCTGTGCTATTGTGGGAAAGTGCATAAGGACCCACCACCTGCCCCATGAGTGATGGTGTGGGGTGAGCGCTGGCAGCCTGACGCTTTGGGTCCTAACATGGTCTCATACCTGTGCTGAGCAAACTGGAGTAAGGAAATGTAGGACAAATACTGCTGGACTGAGTTACTACTGGGGGAAGGAAATGATGCTCTATTGTGCTGGCTAGAATCTGCCTTGCGCAAGGCCCTCCGCGCCTTCCAGAGGGCAGAGGTAGTGCTTTGCCTGCCCCTGGCCTGCTGGTATGGGTTCTGGCAGCTCTGGTGAGCCTAGAGCATCCCTGTGCTTCCGGTGTAAAGTGAGACCTCTGTTCTTATTTGGTCCTGCACACTTTGGCAGTGAACTGGTCCAAGTCTGGAGCTTCTTCGTAAACATAGAATGGTCTGGCTTGGAAGGGACCCAAGGATCATAGAACACCTTACCTCTCTCTCTGTAAAAAACTTCACCCTAATGTCTAATCTAAATGCCTGGGGGGTTCTTTGGTATCTCTGCTGGAAGGCTTTTTCTGATTAGTTTTTATTTTATTTGAATTTTGTAGTTGTAACTCTGTTACAGGAAGACTCTGGGCCTTACCTAGCAGCCATCTTTCTCAATGGGATGCTGCAAAGTCCTTTTCCCCATATATTTTTCTCTATGAATGTCCTGTTCTGGTGTTATTCCCTTTGCCCTGACTGCCGATGTCTCATGGGTGTTTATTTTTTCTCTGTTGCCTTTAGGGACGCACAGGAATGTGTCTATTTTCAATGGGGAGAGGCGTCATTGTAACAAGTGTCATGTTTACCCTGTGATTTGCTTCTGAAAAAGGGAAGAATTTTGCAGGAGGAGCAGGGATGTCGTTAGGGGAATCCATTGGATCTGTCCCCACATTTTTCATGTTCCCTTATCCTCTGAGGGGTTCCTACTCCAGTTGGAATGGGGATTGATATAGCTATGGGTTATTCTTAGCTGCTGTTGAGAGAAGCCAAAGTTGGTGGTTTCCATTAGTCATTTCCCACATTGACCATATAAAGACCACGGCAGGGCATGATGCTGACCCTCAGCCTATTGCCAGCATCCAGGAGTCAGGATGCAGGGTTCTCCCTACAGACTGTACATTAAGGGGAATTCCTTCTCATGGGTGAAGGTTCGCATTTTTCCACTCGGGCTGGGGAATCATCCCATTCCCTCATCCAGAGACTAAATTATGCTTCTTCAGGCTTGCCACATCTGAGGCTCCCAGCATTCGATAGTCTTTGCTCTGCCACTGACCATTTGTTGTATCCATGCTGATGGAGCAAAGCCATCAGCATGGATACAACAACTCCAAGGAAAGCTAATCTGAAGTGCCTATCGTTTCTTCTTCTGTTCTTTGTTCTGATTGTTTGAGGCTCACAAAACTGTGGTTAGTTCTCTGTTTTCCTTTTCTCTGTTGCTTTTAGTTTTGCCAGCTGCCTTTGTTCTTGTGATGGTCCTCATACGGGAGAAGCAGCAGGCATGGAAAGGCAGCTCGAAGGTTGTGGAAGTCTCAGGCCAAGCTGGCCAGCAGAAATGGTGTACGGGCTGGATGAACACTCAAGTGTTTGACATCTGTGAGCCTAATAGTCAGTGCTGTGTCATCGAACCACAAGCTGCATCTGAGCAAAGACTTTATTCCTCCTCTGGAATGTTTAGCATGTTCTAAAGTGATAATGGCATTGATAGTAATGAGAAGGTGTATTAAGTTACGGAGATGGTCTCTTTAAAGCAGAGAATACACAGACTGTGGTAGACAGAAAGCTGTTGCTGAGTGGTGACCTGGTCTTGTTTGTTCTTGCTATTACTATCTGTACCTTACAGCTTTGGGTATATTTTTCTTGCTTATTTATTGCTGCTTGAACTTGTTTTGTCCAGGAGGCCTTCAGACGAGTCGCATTACTCATAGCTTAGTGCAATCCTAGGGCTCATCCTTTATTTCTTGACACCATCAAAGTTTGTTGGAGCCTAATGGGCAGAAATCCTTGACCCACACCACTGGTGACAGAGAACAGATGTTCATGTCACTTGTGTGTTAGGACAGGCCTTGAAGTATCTCCAGCCCCAGGCACCCCCTGTGCAGAGCAGACTTCTCTGCGCTGACGCCTCAGGGATGCTGTCTGGCAGGAAAAGGTGAATCACTCCCCCCTCAACCTCCCTGCTTCCAGCAAGTTTCTGATTCTGTTTTACTCAGTTACATGTTTGGAAGTCTGGTGTGGTTTTACTCTTTTCCTTTACCCCCTTTAAACATGTGATGTTACAATTTAAGGGGAGATATCCAGCCCTTCTCTATACTGAAAGATAAGCACATAAGGCATCAGGGTAATATAAAGCTGAAAGCCATAAAGGGCGGCTTCTGCCCTGCTGCACAGTTCTCTGCTATCAGTAGTATCTTAGAACTGGGCAGGGAATCCTTTTTCACTAATTATATGTTCTACAGACGTGATAAGGAAATTTCAAGAAAGATACAAAATGTAGAAGTTGGCCAGAAGCACCTCATACTTAAATAATAATTTTTGTGCTTAGGAAATGAAGAAAATTTGATGAGAAATTACCATGAAGTCTCTGGAGTCAAACACATGATTTCTCCTCCCCTTATTGCCTCTCCAGGCCTCTTTTCCTTGTCTCTTTACTCTCATGTGCTCTTTTTAATTCCTTTTTAATAACATTATTTACCTACAACCGTGGCTTGCTTAACAGCTCAGAGCCAGAGAAACTGCCGGGTCGGCTATTTCCCTGGTTTGAGCTGAAGCACAGTGAAAACTGATCCTCCTTGTAGGAAAGAGTCACACCGTGAGCTGCTTTCAGCCCCTGTGGTTCCAAGTCACCTCCGTGGTGAGTGCAGCACAAGTGCCAGCTCCGCTGGGCTGTAAATAAGGATACCCAGGGGGAAAAGTGGGACACGGGCTTTAGCTCAGGGAAAACACTTCCATTCTGCACTTCCAGAAAATCTGAAGTGATAAATATTTGATATTTTAAGAAAGCCTGTGTTGGTTCTGTTAATGTAAGTCATTTTTCACGTAGGTAGCGTTCATTACAGAGTGCAAAGATTTGCAGTGCTAATCTTCAGCTGGTAAAAACTAGTGTATTTCTGTAGATGAATGAATCTGCTCTGACTTACTCCAGCTCAGCATCTGACTTAGTACAAATAATGGCATGGTGAGGTAGGGATGTAGGGGAGAAATCAGCTGAGCTGCAGCTTGGCAGAGATCGCTGTGCTGTTTTCAGGACTCCTGAATGCTCAAGACTAGAATTGGCCAAAACTCTCATTACAAGCAGTATTAACAGCTTAATGCCTCCAGAGTTAAGTAGTCGCAAATCAACCCGGCTTTGCTTTCAGAGCTTTTGTTGTTCTGCAGTTACTGGGAGGCAGCTTGTGGGGATGGTTCAGGTCTCAGGCCTGTTTTCGATCCCCACTGGAATCTGCTCTTCCCATTGCCCTGGTGTGGTTGGTTGCACAAGTGACATGAGATGATTTCTGCTCCCTGATTGGGTAACTGAAGCATTATAAGCATGCAAATAATGAATAAACTACTGCTGTGTTGTGCTAGTGGAAGCTGCAGGTGTTTTGCATCTTTGAAGCCAGACTTCTATAGGACATCAAAGTGCGTTAATGTTGTAGCTCTGAGGGACTTCCACTGCGGAGAAGACCCCTGTTATGCTTGGCACTGTATAAATGCTGAAGAGATGTTCCCTGCTCCAAAGCACTTACAAATCAAGTAATTTTTAATCCCATTGTTACAAATGACAGAGCATCATGCCCTACAACTGTGCAACACGATGTTCAGGAAGCAGAAACAAAGCTGCTCTGAGAGACAGCGCCCACTTGAAAATCCTACATCTGTTGGAAACACTTGAACTACTTTGTACATGTACCCTTCCCAGGTACTGTTGAGGATGGAGATTTTGAAGGGGGAGGAAAAAAAAAAGATTGCCTTTTTGGTTTGCTTGTGTTCTGTGTCTGAAATCACTTCTTCACGTGCTGTCAGTTTTACATCTGAGCTCTTTGCTTCTCACCCTCCTATTCATTGGAGGCAATTATTAGCAGTGAACTTTGATGCATGAAGCCGCTTTTAAAAGTCTGATGTTATATAAGCTGTGATTCCTGCTCTTGTGTCCCATGTCAGTAAGCACCTAAAATTTGATTGTGTATGCATTTTTAGAAGAGTATATGGTCTGCAACGTCAAATTTATTTCATTTTTTTTTCCTGATTACCATTTACTTGGTTTTCTTCATTGGCTTTCTTTATGCTCAGGAGTCATTGTGACAAATAGTTTTGCATTGGTTTTCTTATTGAGTAGATGTGGGGATTGCAAATTTGCCAAAGGAAACGTGCTGCTTAGTTGCCTTGGAGAAGCTACGTGGGTGAATCACGTTCCCGTCTCTCTTCCCTACAAGTCTGCTGTATCTGGTTACAGTTTGCACTAAGCTGCTGCTCAAGTGGTACAACCTCAATTTTCCCCTCCCTTAGACAGAAGCAAACAACCCTAAATACAAAAGCAAAAGGTAATTTCAAAAAGATTTCTTCTCAGGGTTTTTTTTTTTGATTAAAAGACAGCCTTGATAAAGGTATGTGTGTGGAATGCCTCACTTGAGGTCATTACAGTCTTCTGTAGTGAAGAAGATATCCTACGTGTTTCATTTCCAAAAGTTTTTTAGCTTTTGTATTTTTCAGAGGCACAGATAATTTTTTTTTTTTTTTTACTCCAGAGTTGTGTAAAAAGCTCTGAATGTCTTAAAGCTGGCATTATAGACCTGAAAACTGAAGATGGGGAGACTCTTGAGAGTAGCCTATAGTTGAGGATCTCAAAAGCATCCTTTAAGTAATATAGGTGCTCTGCTTCCTTTGATTAAACGCAGTACTTAAAATGAGTGAATGGGCTCTGTGAAATATCTTTTATCTGTCATGTTTTTGTAAAGCAATGAGACAATTTAAAGGTATGCTAATCTTTCCCATTATCCTGAAGCTAAGCTTTCAATAAGAAAAACTGCCTTTCAAACACAAGTGTCATAGTTAACACCTCTTTCGAAAAGATAAATGATAATGGCAAATGGAAGAGGAAAACAATTACCATAGTACTTTCAGCCATGACGAAAGCCCTTGTGGATGAAGTAGAAGTTCTCAGTGGAAGATCCTTACAGACAATGCATCATAAAACAAACAACCAAGAATGTGGAAAAGCAAAATGTAACTGAAACCCATTTCCTTTTATTTTGATTTCACTTGACTTATTTTTCTGTGGCAGTCAAAATTGAGACTTTGGGAGGAATTGGCATGTTTGTGACACTGTCGCCATGTGGAGGATCTTCTTTTTCCCTACTGACTCTAAAGCAGAGATTCTCACTGGTCCAGACTGGTTTGATTCCTCTGTTGGGCCCTGCTGTGCAGTCTTTGAGCTGAAATTTTCAAGAGACCCAATGGGGATTCCACACTTTTGGCAAGAATTGGCCATAAAGATACCTTCAGCCCATCTGATGTTTCCAGAGTGTATGTGTTTGATTCTGTTGTCTCAGCGTGCAGCTGGCAATGGCCACGGCCAGTCAGGAGGCCCATGTCCCACAAAGCACTCTGGCATATGATTGCATTGAAACAGTAAATGCCAATGGAATCAAATCATAAGAATTAGGAAGGAGGATGATGTTGGCCATAGCAATAAACCCCAGGGCCTTGGATTTGGCTGGTGGGTCTGCCCCAGAATCCCTGTATGACCTTGGAAAGCACCTAGCCTCCTTGTGCATCATGTCAATCCCTGCACATTCTGTATATCTTTACTTCTGGTGAATTCCAAACCCAATATTTAGGGCCCTCTGAGCTTCATCAAATTAGATATTTCTAATTGCAGTAAAGCACATGGTTGTTTGAAAGTGTCTGCGTGCTTCCTCAACCCCTTCAGTCTTCTGGACAGATTAGCAATGTATGGAAGTTGGTCTCTATCTTAATAGGTACATTTGAAAGCTGGTCTGCTCACCAGCCAGAACCATAACTAGGGTCTTCCTCTCTCTTTAAGCTCCTGCAAAGATCCTGCCTTTAGTTTGTACAAACACAGAGGTATGATGCAAACAATGTGACAAGCTATGCAAATGTGCAGGGTAGTGATTTCCCTGAGATTTTTGTCTGTAATTCGATGGAGTCACTAGAATGAAGGAATATTCCTCAGTACTCTTAGGTATGTTGAGATCTGACCAATAATACATTGCTAAGATAATACTTTCTTATCTCATACGTATGCTGGGAAGAATGATTAGACTTTGCCTGTAATATGCTGGGAAATTGGGAAGCTTTATTTGCCATAAATGCTAAGTACTACTCTTACGGAGGCATCTGTGACTCAGTTCCTGTAGTTTTAAATAAATAAAAGCCTGTGTCATTAACAACAATGAAATAAATGCACAAGGGCTTACTCAACTACAAAGTCATAGTTGACAAATTTGCATTGACAAAGCTCAAGTAATTAAAAGTGTGAGCTGGAAGAGATCATCAAACTTCAGAATAGGTCTGAGACCTGGAATTTTGCAATGCTGAGGGCTTCTAGCTTTGGATCTCAGTGTGTGCTTTTCCTCCCAGTTCTTTGCAGACATTAATGCTTTGGTTTTTAGCTGGCATCTCACCTAAACACGGGGATATGACAAACTGTGTCACCGTTCAGGGTTTCTAAGGATCCCAGAGCCATATGCAGTAGGTATCTGCAGAAGCCTGTGCGCATCACATGTACAAAGCTTAAATCTGGAGCGCTGTTGCATTGCACCCCTTCCTTCATTAGCCTGATGAGTGGATGGAACAGGCTCTGAAGGCAGATGATTTTATTCGATTCATGAAGCTTTGGTGAAATGTCCCCAGGTGTGTTTCTTAGGTGGAGAAGGCTGATGGAGGTGCTCTCCAAAAACCTCTGTGTGGAACTTCTCTCTCGAGCTAGCCTGAGATTTGCAGAGAGACTGAGAGCTGGGTGACCACATTTTTTTGCCGATCCTGTGCCTGCTGGGAAAAGTCTTGTCCTCTGAGATACTGAGCAGCTGGAAAGAACTTACATCTCTGTAGTTATTCTGAAACGTGTCTAGCCAGCACTGCTTAACTGCTTTCTGTTGGCTTCATGGAGTTTTGCACTTCTCTGCCTTCTGGCTTGTGTCCTTTGCTGCCATATCAAGCAGTTAAGATCTAGTGGGTTGTTTTTCTATTTTAATTCCGCAGATGAATTGACAAACAGCAGATTCTACACACTCTCATGAGTTTTTAAGTGAAGAGATAAGCTCAGCATCTTAATGTGGTATTGATCTGAACCCTCTGGAATTTGAATTTGCTTGACTTTGTGAAGTTTGCATAGGTAGGATATCTGAACATCAGATGCCTGTCAAGCTGGAGACTGCCCTGTTTGATCTGGCTAACTCATAATTAATTGAGCTGTTAATGTGAGTATTTGATAAGAACACCTGGGGGTGTTTGGCACAAAAGGTGCTGGAGATGTGGAGCTTGACAGATGGATGCTCTCCAAATTTAAATCGGGTAGGTCTTAAACAATGATTTATAGCTGGGGAGAGTGGAATGTAAAGTGATGTGATATTTTCCAAGCAAAGCAGTCTGGTCTTTCTTAAGATCAGGATACAGGATGGAAATGATCTGAGCTGTCTATTAACGGCCTTCATTTCAGCTGGAACAGGCTTTTCTGTTGTGCTTTTTGTGCTGTGAGGCTCCCTAAGCACTTTGCCATGACAAACCACATAATAGTGCAGTTTATGGAGGCAACAAATAGCGCAGTAATAATGCAAGTAATACCTTGGTACTGATTTAGGGGTACACTTTGACTTGCTGGCAGACTTTTACACCCCAGGAAAATTGACTGCAAGCCCACAAGGATTTCTTCTCCCAGGTAGAGAGAAAATTAATCATAGAATCCTAGCTCTGAGTTGGAAGGAACTCATATGGACCATCGAGTCCAACTCCTGGCTCCACACAGGGGCAGCCAGGTCTGAGTATGGGACTGAAGGCATCATCCAGATGCTTCTTGACCTCAGTCCAGCTCGGTGCTGTGACCACTTCCCTGGGGAGCCTGTTCCAGCACCTGACCCCCACCCCTCAGGTACAGAACCTCTTCCTAATATCCAACCTAAACCTCCCCTGGCACAGCTGAAGAGCTCTTAACTCTTCTGAAGTTACATCTGTGCACATCACCCAGCAGTCAGGTGCTATTAGGATTTCTGTAGCCGCTGTAGTGATGTGAGTTGCAGCACGATGACATGTTCCGAGCACCAGTGATGAGACTGGAGAAAGAGGATCAGCCAGCATTCAAGGGACCTGTATCACTGGTGAGACTAAAGCGTGCAGGGGCTGGAAACAAGCGGCAGGGCATGTTTGGCTGCCTCATTCTCTGCCAGTGAAGCAGCTTCCCAAGTGCAAATGTTGATTTGGTTGTTGCTTACTACTTCTGGTAACACCCACCGCAGGAGTGGACACAAGCAGTTCTGTGTTAGGACAAAGTTCCTTCTTCCTTCAAAGTCTGGACTTGCCATTACTGAGTACTCGTCATCCTGGGCTGTTGTAGCCTAATTTGGCAAAAGGCAGAGCTGACTCTGACCCTTGAACCTGAGCATGTACTTCATGAAAGGAAAGAACAACTGGCAAGCTCCACATAGTCCGCCTTATGGTATGGGTGGAGGGGAATACACAGCAAGAACTTATTATCTTCTTATGACATCATTCCCAAATATTTTTAACCTCTGTTGTGCTAAGACCGTACCCAGAGCTGACTGAAACACCTGTTTTAACACATTCTTGGCTTGTTTTGCTCCTCAGACTGGAAAATTCCTGTGGGGAATGAATGCTTTGCTTGAGGAGGAGGGTGTAGGAAACAGGTTGCGCAATGCACACGGAACACCGCATTCCTCTTCTGCACAGTTGTGTGTTAGCTAGCTCCATGGGAAAGCTTGCTGCAGGATAGAAGCATTACTGCTCCCTTTCTGATCAAGCTCATCAGATGCTGAGCCACCAGCAGTATTCATTTACTCAGTAAACTTTCTCCCTTTGTGTCGGATTGCTGTTGAAGTTATACCGGTGTCGGCCCAGGCAGTTTTGGACTTTGTGCTGTTGCTGTTCAGAGAAGATCTGAACTGACCACTGTGCCATTGTGAAGAATATGTTGAAGTTGAGTTTCTCTGCCAATCTCTTCTCAATTGCTTTTGTTCGTTTTGTCTATATCACCAAACTGAAGACATCAAATTCCTCTATAAAGAGAATTCTTGTTTCACAGGGGGCTCTGTTAAGTATACGCACCGTCAGGGGCACTGCTGTATGATAAGTGACATAAAAAGGGATTTGTTTTTTTTTTTTTTTTGTATTGAATTGTGTCTCTATTCAAGTCATCACACTTCAAAAATTAATTTTCTGTTCCTAAAAGACTGATTTTCTCTTAGGAAAAATACTCTCTCAGTAGAAGATGAAATATATCATAAAATAATGAGGTTGTGTGTAAGGAGGAACATTTGGGTGTTTCTGGGCCAACCCTCCTGCTCACAGCAAGGCTAAGCTTGAACTTGGATGGGGTTGCTTAGGGCTTTGTGCAGTTGGGGTTTGGGTCTCTTTAAGGATGGAAGCTGCAGTCCCTCTGGGCAAATTTGTTCCAGTACTTGCTCTTATGGTTATTCTCCCCCCTTTCTAGCTGAAATTTCCTTTACCACAATCTGTGTGTTCCCTCTTGCTCTTTGTGTGCCTCTAAGAAGAGCCTGATGCCATCATCTCATTACCTCCCCGTTAGGTGTTTGAAGGCCCTGATGAGATGTCCTTTCAGCCCTCAAGTAGCGCAAACTGAGTCTCCCCTGTTGCTCTTCATACTTCATGTGCCTGGGAGGACAGTCTGTACCGTCGTAGTTGTCCACCTCTGGGCTCAGTCCAGCTGGTCAATACCCTCATTTTACTGACCTTGGCTTTCCCTCAGTGTTGTGCCTCAGACCCTTTTCTAGGTCAGCAGGAGTATGACATAAGATTCTTTGATTCTTTGACTTTTGCTAAAATGAATTCTGTCTCTACTCAGATTATTTGAAACAGTCTCCTGCTTTACGCAAATGCTGGGAGTTGAAATGGTGAAGAGAGTCAAGTATAGAGGTAAATGTCCTCAAAGATCTCAGCATGAGCATCTTACTGAAGTAGGCATGAGCTCTCAGAAACACTCCGGGGTTTTGCATGTATCCAAAAACATACTGTTACAGCTTCCTTGTCATTTTTTTGTGCTTAATATCCCAAATATCTCTTAATCTGATCAGATCTATTTTGTACAGTTGACAGTTGTCTTATTTCCTCAGGCCCAGATGAGGTTGGTAGCTGTGTATCCTTCTCGGAGACAACTGAGAAGTAATTAAAATCTGAAACTCATCATTCAGGCAAGGATGGAAAATATTTTCAATTTCCTAAGTAGCTGTGACAGTTTTCGCATGAGTGCTTGCTTTCTTCTGAAACCCCTTGCTCTTTGACGACTCAGTGTTTGTTGTTTCTTCTCAAAAAAACTAGATCCACATGAGAAGCACAGGCAATTTTGGGGTATGTGCAATGGTGAGGCAGGAAGGCAGCTGCTGGCTGCGCCCTGAACATCTGTATCTGTTCTTTCATACTCTTTCTTCCTGCAGTATCAGTGCCGCAGAACCTGAAGCTTTTTTCACTGTTCCTCACCCATCTCCCACCCTTTGGACATGGTGGGGTTTCCTCTAAGCTGCTCTCAAGGGTTAGACAGTCTTATTGACGCTGAGTTCAGCAGCGGATCAAGGACTTGCATAAACACCGCAACAACTCGATTTGGGAGCCTGCTCCAGTACCTGAGTGGCTCAGCCAGCTGGGCTCATTCCTGCTGGGCAGTCTGGTGTGGGTGGCCTTGGAGACAGCCTGGCCAGACGCACGGCACTGGCGGTCCCCATGCCTATGGCAGGGAGAGCTGCGTGCTCCATCAGCCATCTGCAGGGTGTTGCACAGCAGACCCACGTGAGACACGACTGGTGGGATCCTACTGAAATCACAGTACAAAACCTGAGCCGTGATTTAGGGACCAGAATCAAAGCTCTATCTGTGTAACCCTTCTCTCTGTACAACCCTTCTCTCTGGCTCTGCTTCGTAAGAGCAGTAGAAGTTGCTGTTGGTTTTGGCAGTGACTTTGGCTGTGTGGAGTTGTCTGTTAGGAGCTGAAATACAACTGTCCCTTATTTCAGCTGGAGGCATTTCCATAGAAAAGCTTCTTTAACTTGTTGCTGTATTGTAAATTTATTTGGAGGGGTGTGGGTAATATTGAAGTCTGCCCAGCATGGAGTATTAGTGCCAATGAAATTACATGAATGTGAAATGGAGGCGTTTAAATATTCAAGCAGCACTAAATGAATTCAGTTTCCTTCTCCCACTGAAGGAATGTTCTCTGTGTTTCTCCCCAGCATATTATGATGCACATACGTTATGGCTTCAGACAAAGGATACATAATGCATTCAGGCACTATTTCCAGTTTCTCCTTTTCTTCAGCCTGCAGTGTCTCACTTAGCTCAAAAATCAATTTGTTATTACATAAATTGCTGCAGGACATAAAGCTGTCTGTGTAACTAGCCCAATTAATTAATATTTTTGCCCTGTACTTTAATCAAACATAATAGCCATGCTGTTAAATATGACCACTCATCAGTATTTTCCAATGGAGCTTATTTTTTGTGATTAAATTATTATTGCAGTCTCTCCTTGTGCCATTCCACCACCTTCATGTTGCAATGAAGTGTCTCAGCAGCAGCAAAGACCAGGAAGCACTGGGAAGTGAGAATAGTGAGGAGATGGTGCAGAGTGTGCCTAAGTGTTCAGTGAACAAGCTTGTCCTTGATAAATGTGTGGCCCAACATTTGTCCCTGAACCTGTCCAAGCATTTGACTGTCCATTTGACTGTCTGTCTTGTTATAGAAGATGACTAGAGCTGTGTCCCAGGGTCACTCTGAAGTGATCTTAAACCTGGTTTGCCCCTTGCAGGACCAATGGAGACACCCAGGCCTTCCCCATTCAGTAGGTTATTCCAAATTGCTCCCATTCACCACAGTGTTTGAAGGCTGTGCAAGCAAGCATCAAAGTCATCAGATCTTTCCACTCCTCCTTGTCCTCTCCTCACCCCTGAGATCAGTGCTGAGGTTATGCAGACATACATCTACAAGCACTGTGCAAGCAGAGAGAGATGAAGAGTTTGCTGTACCATGTCGGTGGTTATCCTATCCCGGAGGGGAGGTGGCTCAGATGTAGTCATATGTTCTATGGAAATAGCACTTACAGCTTTTATTGTGCATTCTCCTGCAAGATAAAATGCTGAATTAGGAGCTATAGTCTTTTGGAAGTGTTCCCTGACACCTCCAGGCAGAGGGACAAGAGGGACAAGGGTTCTATCTGGCAGTGGGTGCTGTTGGTTGCTTAAAACCATGGCAAAGCTGAGTACAGAACCAAGTTCCTGGAGATTATCATGGCAGAAGTTTGCACTTTAGCTACAGCTCTTAATGACTGTCCCAAATTACTTGAGTGCCAAACCCATAGGTATGTGCATACGTGGCTAGAGAGGCCTTGGTAGTCTTTGAGCCTGACAGTTCACCAGCTACTGAAACTCAGGGACTATCTGGACTTCTTAAAAAAAAATAAAAATGAAGACTTCCTTGACCAGCTTTGCCACAGCTGTTTGTTGTTTAGCTCAAGCAAATATTAAGCTAAACTACAAATATTTATGTATTGCTATTTACTTGCGTGCAGATGTGCATGCACAGGAGGTTTTTACAATTGCTTTTACCTACAGCTTCCACCACTCCTGAGGCACTGGCTAAGTTTGGACTCGGAGTCCTGTGTTGATGGGTTTTATTGTCTTATAGTCTCTTTACTTCTCTTTTCTGTTGTTCTCTATCTTTATTTCTTCCATTTTAGGAGTAGAGAAAGAAGGAAGACACAGTAAAAAAAACCAAACAACAAAACAGAGGGCAAAAGAAAGGAGAAGAAACATATGTGCATCCTAGTAATGGCATAAAAAAGAAAACTCCATTTCAACCAAATCTGGAGCATGCCAGTGTCAACTGTCACTCAACTGTCTGCCTGGAAACAAAAAACAGTTTTGACTTTCAGGAAATTTGGGGTTGGTGAATTGAAACTGTAAATGAAAAAATGCTTGGTAAGCCAAACTTTTTTTGTCAGAAAGACCCTCTGCTGAAAAGTTCTCAAATGAAAAATAAAACGGGGAAGCATTCACCTGCTGCTTCCCCAGCACTGGTTGCTGCATGGAGATTCCCCAGCCCACGCACCCATCACAGGTACCCTGGGTGAGCAGCTCAGGTCCTTGCTGCTCCTCACGCCCTCTGTAAGCAGTTAGAGACCTTGCATTAATTAAAATAAGTGGCCTTTCTACTTTCTCCAGAAGTCCCATCACTGTGCAAATGCAGCCTGAGGGATATTTCTTTTCCTCTCCCAGCAAAGATTGCATAAGGATTGCTAGCACGTGGATCCAGTGCGTGGTGTGCGGCAGCCAAATAATCATGGATTTAAGAGTCCCTCAGCACTCATTCACACGCCAGACCGTAACTGCTCTGATTTTCCCCTTTCAGCAGCTGCAATACCCAGGCACAATGGGGTGAGTTAAGGTTAAGGATGTCGTTTCAGCTTTAACTTGGAATGTCCTAGCTTTGATGGCCCCGAGCCAAATCCTTAACATTATTTTAATGTCGTTTTTCTTCTTCGTTTTATGTTTGCATACATTTAAAAACAGAGCAGGGGTTACTTATGTCACAGCTGTGCATACTTTCTAAGGCCAACGGATAAATACAGGCTTTATACTCCAAGAGGAAATTTTTTTGTAGGACCCAAAACACAAGTTGGTTGAGAGTCTGGTTGGTGGATGAGATCGCACCAGCTGCCAAAGAGCTGTGTCTCCCTTGATTTTGATGGAATTAGGCTGATTTATCTCTGCTGAGGATCTGGCCCTCTGTTCTTCTCAGAACTTTTTTCTGGCTACTTGACATATATTTTTGTTTGTATAGAATTATCTATCTATTCCCACCCTGTTTCTGCTTCTTGTCTTTCCAGATTTGGGGTTCAGTTTTGCACAGACTGGATCTATTTATCTGATTTTTAATTTTTTCTTTTTTTTTCCTAAAGAAAAAAATTATTTATTTTTAAGCCAAACAAGTGCTGTGTGTGTTGTGTTGGTACCCAAGTGGCTTTGTTGAAATCTCGGCTGAGTGAAGTTTTTCAATTTGTTTACTGGAGTCTTCCCCAGCAACTTGACTAATTCTTCCTTTTCTGATCAGGATTAATGATGTGCTAAAAGGTGTTTTAGTCTATTTTTCTGGTATCGAAGCATTGAGCCAATACCTATAGTATGAAGTGTCAAAGTACAAAAATGCATTAGAAGAACTTTTCAAACAATCTTCTTAGCCAAATAATATTGTTTTGTTTTCTCTGGGATCTTTTTTTTGGTTGTTGTTTTCTTTGTAGCAGAATGGAGATTTTTAGGATTAATGGCTCATTTTTTTATTCTCAGTTTTCTTATTTTGTCCTGGGTAAAAGTTACAACTCTGTGTTCCTTACAATCAGAAAGTGTTTGAGAAGCTGAAGGCCATTTTTTCTGCCAAAAGAACCTGGGATTTTAGTGGAGGAAGGTCACGAGGACCCCAAACCTGCAGCTTTAATTACATAAGTGAACTTGCATGGCAAAAGTAAATGATGGTGATGCTAGTTGAGACTAGTGCATTGTGTGCCTAGATTAAAACTCAGAGATGAGTGGAAGGCTTTCCCCTGACCTTAATAAGCTTCAGGTCAAGCCTTAGACTTGTAAGACCAAATTTATTTCTTTGGCATCCCTCTGTGCACCATGAAGCCACCTCGTAAGCTTAGGAGCTCCCTAACAGTGCTGTTCCCCCACTGTGTTGCGACTTGCTCTGGTTTCCCACGGATCCCTCCGGAGCAGCAGGTTTGAACGCGATGTTCGCTTACAGATGCACAGTGCAAGTTCCACCCTGGAGCTCCTACGTGTGGTTCCTGTTCTCCTGGGCCGGAGGGAGATGAAACATTCATGGCTCTTTGGCCCCCGAGTGCAGCTAGCTGCAGAAGGGGATTTTTTTTTAATGCAGTCACGCAATCCCTGCCACGCACAGACTTTTCAGGTGAGCACTAATGCTCATCCTGCAGACATAATAGTGGCGTTTATGGTCAACGTAATACTGATTTGAGTCTTCTGGCAGATGGATTTCAGAAGCATTCTCCATGTGGGTGCTAGCACTGCAATTATTGTGTTCCTACAGGGGAAAAAAAACCCATTGCCTTTAAGATCCTTTAGAAATCTGTATTCTTATTAAAAATACATAATCTGTGTTTCTGCAAGTCAAAAAGGGAGGAGGGGAGAACAAAGCAGCAAGAGGGACAAATGTCCTATTCCGAGCACCGGGAGAGTTTAGTCCTTTTGTGTGTTTTGTTCCCAGCGAATTCTCCCTGAGCCAAGGGCACGGAGCCATAGTGTGCAGCCCTGCCTGCAGCCCTGCCCGCAGCCCTGCCTGCGTGCTGCTGTCCACATTCAGTGTAACTCTTAATGCCCAAACTGGTATTTTTCTGAGTCGAGGGGGTATATGAGGTAAAGCTTCAAGGGGCAGTTTCCTGCTTTGTTGGAAAGAGGCAGAAAGCCATTTTGCATGCTGTCAAGCCGTATGCTTTTCCTCCTCCTTTTTTTCCCCCCTGTTGCCTGAACGGCTGCATCTTGCTCAAACATAAACAGCGGCCAAGGGGCCGAAGCCTCCCAGGAGCAGGCGCAGCTCAGGGGGCTGCAGAGCCAGACAAAAGTCAGTCAGTCTTGCTGCATTTGGTTAAGCCCACTCTGCTTTCAGAGCACTGGAAGGTGGCATCAGTTCAAATGTCTGCCTTCCCCTTGCAATCTGTACCCCTTTTGGTGAGCAATTGCACTGTGGAAGGGCAAGGACCCAGCAGTGTGGGTGTACTGGTTATCCAGGGATGTGCAAGGGCAGGTTTGTCCTGCTGCCTCTCCAGTGCTCCCAGGTCCTTGTGAGCTGACTAGCGATGAGGACTGAAGCTTTTCCGTCACATGCTTTTGTAAAATGGACCAGAACTTACAAACCTGGGGGTGTGGGACTGTGTGCTGGCAGTTGCTGGAGTGTTTCACATGGATGTAACACTCTTTTCTTTTTTTTTTTTTGGAGGACCCTGAACTGAGGTTTGTGCTCACTCAGCCAAACCAACTGAAACATCGTTGCCTTTCAGTACATGCTTTTGTAAGGTGTGGTGCTCCTGTTCCCCACTCAGTACTTTATTGTGTGTAACAGCCACAGCTTTCATTGTCCTAACCCACCAAATCTCTTCAGGGACACAAGTGCACTAGGTGTACACTCTTGTTTCATAGAATCCTAGAATCGTTTGGGCTGGAAGGGACCTTAAAGATCACCTAGTTCCACCCCCCTGCCATGGTCAGGGACACCTCTCACCAGACCAGGGTGCTGAAGGTCCCATCCAACCCATCCTCGAACACTTTGAGGAGCAGGCATCCACCATCTCCCTGGGCAACCTGTGCCAGGGCCTCATCACTCTTGTAGTGAAGAATTTCATCCTAGTATCCAATCTACCCCCTTTCGATTTAAACCATTCCCCCTCATCCTATCCCTCTGTGCCCTTCTAAAAAGTCCAGCTTTCTTGTAGGCCCTTCAGGTACTAGAAGGCTGCTATAAGATCTCCCCAAAGCCTCCCATTCTCTACGCTGAACAGCCCCAACTCTCTCAGCCTGTCTTCATAGGAGAGGTGCTCCAGTGCCCTGATCATCTTCACGGCCTCCTCTGGACCTGTTCCTACACATATGTACATGCTCCTGCCCAACCTTGGAAGTTAATCCTTATTGCTCATGGACCCATTTCTCGTGACACCTTGGTAGCTTCCAGCAGTGACCACAGGTTGTGTGTGGGTCTGTGTGTTACACTTGTAACAAGAACCAAGGAGGAGTCAGAGCAGGTAAAACCAAACCACTCCCAAATTAGCATTGTGAAGCCTTTGCAAAGGTTTGCATTTTCATTTCAAGGGGCTGAAGCAGTAATTCTTCTCAGTGACACACTTTGTCAATGTCAACAATTGTCCACATAATAATGAAGCTGTTTGGAAAAGCACTTTCCCCACGTGAAAGCCATTTAATCTGAAAAATAATTTCAGCCCTCTCTGGTATGATACAAACCTCACTCTGCAATAACTGATAGCAACTTGAGAATACCACAATCTGAAAATCATTGTTTGTTCTTCTCTGTGAGTACTGTACATTGAAAAAAGGCAAGGAGTCTGTGATGCAGGTGGAGGCACCAAGGATGGTATCTGTGAGCTGCACTGTGGCAGGGGTGCTTACACCTACCTTGTAGGATGCAAATTGTTAGTTTCTATTGGTGTAGAGCCTTGCTCTTTAGCCTGAATAAAAAAGCCACTGGGGATGTGAGAATGTCACTTTTGAATAGCAGGATCCAGTACCAGAATTTGTGTCACTGCATCCTAATTTAGGAGGTGACTTTCGCTGTTACACTGCCTGCCTTTTTCCACTGCACATGGTTTGCGGGGGTGGGAAAGAGCATGTTACAGACATTGTCTGCTGAAATTATTGCTTCTCTTAGGCAAAAGAAATTCAACCCAATTTACTGAATCCCACAGCAATTCTCTGTCTGAAACAGCCACCCTTGTGATGGACACAATTTTAGCTGTTAGTAGAAATTGAAACTATGTCCAAAAGCTTGAAGCTGTAACTGAAAGGAAAACTAAGAGTGTGGATTACTGGCCTTAAACTAACACCCTTTGGCAGAGAATGGTAATGGACTTGTGTTTTCTTTGGGATGGACAAGTGTCACTCGGGTAGCTTTTGGAACAAAAAGGGGTTTGTGGTAGGTGGGTGCACAGGAATAGACCCTGTCCCCAGGTGAACCACAGAGCACTATCCAAAGTCAGTCTCCAGGGTTGTTCTTGACGTGAAGCAAGACAAGGGTCATGCTGCGGATCCTTCAAACGGGCTCGTTTCAAATGTAAATTTTTTAGTTGTGCTCTTAGAGGCTGCTGAACGGTGTCATGGGTTACAGCCAAGCCTGGATGCGTGCTGGGAAAGAATAACATGAATTTTCCGAAACGTTGAAGAAGTACTGTTATTCTTTTCAACAGCAGTGAACAGGTAGCGCACTCACTGTGGCAATACTTGCTAAATTAGTTGTTGTTCTGACAGGAAGTACCAATTATATGCTAAACTAGTCAAGCTGCCTCTTTTTCACAGAATGATGTGTGGTCAGATTTATAGCTATGGAGGGTAATGGCTGCAAGTCAGAGCATAGGAAGTTCTGCACCAACCTGGGGAAGAACTTTTCCCCAGTGAGGGTGAGGGAGCCCTGGGACAGGCTGCCCAGGGGGATGTGGAGTCTCCATCTCTGGAGAGATTCCAGCCCCGTCTGGATGCCGACCTGTGCAATATGAGCTGCTTTGGCAGGGGGTTGAACCCCAGGAGCTCTCAAGGTCCCTTCCAACCCCTGTGATTCTATGATTTGACTTGGTCGGATAAATAGCAGCAGCAAATTTGCTGTCATTGTTGTCCTGATCAAAATCTCAACACTTTCTGAGAAGGGAGGCAGATGGACTCGCCCAGCGCTCCATCCATTTGCATCAGCACCTGAAATGTATCAGAGTCAGAAGTTCAGTGGACAGAGAAATGACTCACTTCTTTTTTGACTAACAATAAAGTCGTTCAGCTCAAGTGGAGACAAGTCATATCTGATATCATATTTTTATATCCTTTTTGCTTATTATAATTTATTTTTTCAGATTGATATTGCGCAGAGAAATATGATGCATTGTTCTGAAATGAAATTTGAATCTGTATCAAGGCAATTTAATCCCACTTGGAGTTGGTGGATAAAGGAGCAAGCGTAACCTTCAATAATTCCCTTGCTCATAGTTGGCTTTCTCATGCACAACAATTTAAACCAAAATCACTTTCTCTAATGAGACACCATAAATTATTACTTTAATGAGACACATGAAGTTTGAAGAGTTGCATTTCCATGTTCCTCTTATCTGTAAGCCTGGATACCTCAAGGGATGGGGAAAGATCCATAGTGCTGGATTTCTGTGTTATAACATCGCTCAGTATTAAGATGAGTATTACAATATCATTAAGTCCCAGATGGGAATCTGGACTTCAGTATGCTCAGTATCGTTTCCATCTAATGTGAGAGTCTTAAAATGCTTAGAATTGAACAAAAAATTGGGAGGGGAACTTGGATCTGCCCAAAACCAAAGAGCAATGTGGTGACATAGTTTCTCACAGTTCCTCCTACGCTGTTCCTACAAGTGCACTGCTTTGTTTCAGTAACGTGTTGTTCACATAGTTCTTCTATACGTCTGCATTGTCTCTTGCAAAAAAAGTACTTTTTGGAAAGGGCTGCTTAGTTATTTCCTTCGATAACTCACAGGTTATGGAGGGGTATAAAGGAGCAAGGACCAATGACTCAAAAGTGACTGCTGTGAAGTCAGTCCTGTGGATCTTTGGTAGCATGGTCTGTAGCAGCTCCACAAATTGAATCCTTTCTATATAAGAACAAGTCTTGGGGTTTTGGGACACCTATTTTTACTTCAGAATCAGTAGGAATGGAGAATCCAGCACAGCCTGTGGTCAGTTATCCTCATGGTTAATTTCCCATAATCCAAACCCAGCCCTACTTTTTCCATCAAGGTGTGTTCAGTGTGTGCTTCTAGGTGCTGGCAGGTCTGGTGCGTGGTCCCAGCAGTGGGAAATGGTTTGTGCCCTTGTGCAAGCGTTGAGCAGGAATACACTGGCAGGGAGTAAGTTGGACTGTGTGTCCTTAGGCTCTGTCTCATGGCTGTTAGTCTTTGCTCTCTCGTAGGGTCTCTGTGAGTTTCTCTTCTCTTGATCTCAGCCTGCAGCACATTCATGAAGGAGCTTGAGAGGAAGGACTGTCTGCAGCATTGCTGCTGTGCTGCTCCATGGTCCACCTGCCTCATCAGGGGATTGCTCTCAGCCACGCAGCTGCCCGGGGTATCCTCCCTACAGAGATTTTTGGGTATCAAATCAGAACAGTTCCTGGCCAGGGAAAACACAAAGTTTGAGGGTGGTGGCATGGGCTGCACTACGGTTAGCACTGGTGAGATGTGTAGGGCATTTGAATAAAAGGTCATTCTCTGGGGGACCTTCAAAGAGGGACCCTATAGCACTTGAGGCCAAAGATGCTTATGTATCTGTAAGGAGCCGTTACTTATGCCCAACTATATATTTATACATATGAATTGTATAATGACTACATAGCACTCGATTCATTGATCATGCAATGCTGTACCAGCCAGCCCAGCACGTTCTTTGCTGAGGCTTTCCAACTGTAAGCAATGTAATGAGCACATGGAGCACGATTGCCGGGTTATTCTTCTTTCTTGAAGAAAGGCAGTTGGTTGCATTTGTTCTCTATAAACTGTCTGATGGCTGGTAAGGTAACGCTACAATTTAAAGTATTAGCAGATTTATAAACCAGCTTGTGGCTGGCACCGTGTTTCTAGTTTGAGTCTAATCCATCACTGGTCCTTTGTCTCTGCCAAGACCAGCCCAAGGCAGAGCTGTCTCAGCAGACTTAATGTATGTGTTGTCTTTTCAGAAGATGTGTTCTTTGCGATGTAGACCTTCATTTATTATGTATTTGTCACCAGTGAGCATCAGGAAAATCCTGATCTGATTGATTTCTACTACTTGGGTGCAAGAAATGTTATGCAATAACAATCCCTGTCCCTTGTTGCCTTTCAGGCCCTTCAGAATTTAAGAGGCTACATTCTTAAATCTAACATGAAAATTAAGGAGAGATGTTCTGCACAGAGAACCAGTGTTTCTTCAAAACTGTTAAACAATCTGTGAGTTGCCAACAAAAAAAGTACATTAACAATGGCCAAATCAAACAGTGATTCAGAATTTGAATTAAAGGTCATCAAAGTTCTGTATGCATTAATCACAGAGCTCTGGAATTAATATTAATAACACTGGAGAGCTGTTGAATGGACATTTTAGCTTAATTTGAAGCGTTAATTAAACACTTATTAATACTTAACTGTATAAATACTTTATAGAGAGGAAGCTATAATAAGGGCTAGGCTGGATGAATGTGTGGGCTATTCGTGCCCATTCTTTTGAGTTAGATGCATTGCCAGCAGGACTGGGATGGGTGTAAAAATAAGATTTAAGAAACCAGCTTTGCAGTATCTCAAAGAGCTGTCTGTCTTGCAGTAAGGTCCTTGCAATACCAGACTCTAAGACATTTGTGAGAAGGGTAAATTTTCAAACCGCAAAGTTATCTAAATGATTTCTGTATGAAGGTTATATCAGGACATTTTCTTTCTGCCCTAACCCAGCTCTCAAGAAATTCTTGGTGGACGAGATCTGGTGCGTGAGAGAAATGGTGGCTGCTTGGAATGGATGATGGCTTAATGGCTAATTTGGTTCAAGCCTTGTGGAAATGCAAATGAAATGCAAAAAAAAATGTGAGTCAAACGTCGGGTGTTGCTTATGTATATGAATCTGCTGAAAATACAATTTCAACTGGTTTTGCAGGCAGTGAGCATTTTTATATCTGTAGTAATACAAGCCTAGCCTCTTCTTTACTTGGGACATGAGTGTTTCTACTGATGATTTCTTTCTGCTTCTCCTCTTTGTTGGTATTACAAATAATGTTGCTTGGTCTTGCTATTATGGTTTAATGTTGATGTATCAGAAAAGGGGAATAATAGCTTGTTAGATAAACTTCAGAAACAGAAATGACCCGTGAAGTTAAAGAAAACTAACCTGTGGAAACAAAGCTGTGTTTTAAGTGACAGGTAGAAAATACTGCTAAGGGGGCTGGGAGCCCTGCAGTGCTTCTCAGTGCACCTCTGAATTGCTAGACCATTATAGACATCCAGATATCCGTAACAAAATGGGGTTCCAGTTTTGAATGGAGTCTCTGGTTATTTGCCTAATAAAAGCAGTGTATATATTAACGTTAAGTGGGAAGGAACGGTACATGTCAGCAAGCAGCAAATGCCCTTTTCTAGTAATTGCACTTATTGAGGATAATGGTCTGATGAAATGACTAATATTCTTCTCTTTTTCCTGAGTTCCTGTACCATTCACTGACACGTTGGAGGGATCTTTCAGTAGTGTGTCCTAATGAGCTGTGAGAACGCCAAGGGTGCAAGTGAGTCTCAGTTGACCTTGTTGGCCTGAATTCACGTTAGTTGGAGACGTTGTAGAGGTCAGTCCTCTGTTTCATTTCAGGAACTGCTCCATAACACTTTCAGTAATTCACTGCTGAGAAAAGATGATTTAGTGTTTCAGATAAAAACACCTTGTCCTTAAAATGCACTGGATGCCTCTCTTTGGACAGTATGTGATTCCAGGGCTCAACGGCTTGCTTTAGGAAGTGAAGGATTGTTACATGAGGGATTACATACCCAGAAGACCTTATGCATCTTGAAAATCTCAGCTCAAACATCTGCTGGCATATGTGTATAGCCAGGAGAAAATGTGTGTTGTTTTGCCTAGCTTGCACATGAGCCTGAACCACAGCCAGTGGAGAACTTGGATAGGAGGCGGTCACAGAATGAACTACGGACCAGATGATGGGAGCAGGAGTTACCGAGTAGCAAGACAGTCGTCTTTTATGGTTTGATGCTGTATCAACAGGACATGGTACTGTTGTTCTGAAGAGATCTGGTGGTAGGAGTGACTGTGGAAATCTGTAAAATCAAAATTCTACATCTGGGTGGCAAAAAGGTCTTTATAAACGTTGATGACTGAGTCCCAGTGTACTGGCTAAATTCCAGAAGGCATAAGCTTTGTACCTTGCCTCTTTTGTGCAATTTCCAGTAGATACAATGAGCCTGATCTGTGTTGCTGTACCTGAGAACTGCTGTACTTGACCTTTGTGGTGACTGCATTTTGATGGCAGACAAAGTGCTAGATATGTTCCATGTGGTCCTTCCAGATAAAATTGCCATGCAAATTTATTCTTTACATCAGATTTATTTATATCTCAGCTGACATGGTAGTAGAGGAGAAATGGATCCTCAGGAGATGTAAATTAGTGAATGCCCATTTCTGTCTGCCAAGAACCTGTCCGGGATGTCTTCAATCATACTCTTCAAGTTCTAATCACACAGAGGCATATCTCCATCTCTGAAGATCTTCGTAAAGCACTTGGTTCTTCTTGACTCAGAAGATTGTTTAAACGAAGAGGTTTTCTTTGCTGGTCTTTAAAATTGCTCATTCTTCCCTCTCTGCCCTTGCATGTTGTTCCTACCCCCTGTGCTACTGCAGTGTGATCTTCTGTCAAGCATGGAGCATGTTTTGTTGTGTGGAGGCAGACACATCCAATATTAGGAGACAGAAAGCCTGGTGATATCCTACAGCAAAGCTTGTTCACATCCTCACGACACAGAAATGGGAGAAGCTGGCATTGCAAGGGAAGCACTGGCTGTCTTGAAGTTCCCTACTTGCCTTGTGCAGGTCTATAGCCCTGCAGGTCAGCCAGCAAAATGTGCAGTACTCTAAGACCCATGTGTGAGCCCCCTGCTGATAGGCAACTAGTTTACACTAGTTGAATAACTCAATGTGAATAAAAGTCTGTGAGACCAAAAGGTCACATAGGCTGCAAAACTGAGCATCTGAAAGTTATGAAGAGCTCTCCTTCTGCAGAAAGAGGCAGAACTGGTTTGGAAAAAATTCAGTCAAAATATTAATATCTTCATGGACAGAAATAATCTGGATTATTCTAAATTTCTTGTGAGAGAAGCTCTGGCTTTTTATAGATACTCTTTTATCCAACAACAAAGAATTCTAAATTATATAATAGCTGAAATTAAGCTAAATTTAGAGAAAGGAAACATCAAGAAAAAGTGATCTAAAGCAAAACAAGATATCTTTAAAGCTTAAAAGGAGAGCATTCCACTTTACCCAAACTGTTTTTTCTCTCTCTTTCCTTATTAGCTTTTGGTCCATACCAACCTTCTGCAATTTCAGCTCTTTGGTCTGGTTTGGGCATGGGCGTAGGAGGGGAGGGAGAATCTTCAAAATCCTGGAAACCTTTTCTGCCCTGAGCTAACAGCAAGAGAGAAATCAATCCAGGTTACTGAGAGGAGGCAGATACAGCATGCCCGCTGCCCAAAGTATTCCTGAATACCTGGTCTACCTTTGTGTCAACCCAAAGGGAATTAATGCCCCTCTTACCTGTGATGCTGGTGCATGGTTTGTATTTCTCACTGCTGCTATTTTAGTTGCATTTTATCTAGATGAAGTACCATTGCAACTAGTTCTTAATGCTTCCTGTGGAAGTTCCTTCGTTCTGTGGTCAGAAAAGCTTCACTCTGCTGAAAAGTTTCAGAGGAAAGGGGAGCCAGCAAAGCAGGGAGCTTGTTAGCAAAGCTGGTCTATGCTTCAGATTGGTTTTGTTTTCTCTGATGGCTTGATCATAACAGTTGCACTCTAATTTTTGTACAGGGTTGTGCACATTTCAGGCAATGTAAATATATACATTGGCATGGTCATTAGTTCTGCTGTTTAAGTTACGGATATTTGATAGTGTATAATAAAACCAAGTGGTCCTGTATACCATTTGTCATGCTGAGCTTGGACTCATCTCTTTGCACTCCCACTCCACCCGTTCCAGCTTCATATATTCCAAATGCTCCTCCTTGCTTGGAGCAAAATCAATCCTCCTTTTGCATTGGGTGGAAGAGGAGAAATGTGTGCTGGGATTTTTCTCAATGCACAGAGCTGCGTGCAGACTTCATACTCGCTTAAACGATAAGCGTGGGGCTTCCCCGGGGGAGAACATCGTAAGACAGCTGAGGTCATGGTCACAGCCTCAGCCCCCATGTATTAAACTGCAGAAAGAAGTGGAAACATGAGAGGGCCCTTTCCACTTATCAAGAAAGAATACTACTGTGACTGCTGCTTCCCTGAGCCGCCATACGCTGCAGGCAAAATAGTATGTCCTGCAGCTCTGAGAAGTGATTTTTGTTTAGTCACCCCTTCGTTTCCAAACACCATTTCCCCCATGAACCCAGTCTGCATTTTCCTTGTTGAGGGACTGGCTCCTGTCATTGGTTGAATGTGTCCGGTCAGTGCTGGAGTGGTGGTAGAGGATGTTGCTTTCTAACTGGGGATGAAAGTTACTGTGTGATGCTTCAGGGATGGTATTCATTCCCACAGGATCTCAGAGAGGTTAAGATTATATGGCTTTCTAATTTCATTGGGAGTCAGGTGCTGATTTACCTGCATAACTTGCTATGGTGAGGTGCCAGTGGAAAAACAGATGTAGGAGAAGACGCAGTATAAATGTTGGAGGGCTACATGGTCCCCAGACTGTGTCCTGTCTTGCATGAGTAGTTTCCCCACAGCTTATCCCACTCACTAGTTAAAAATGTCCCAGAGACCTTCTCCCTGCCATAGTGCTACCCGTGTAGGTAGGTTGTTGGGGTGTATGTTGTTCTCTGTGGTGTCCTTGGCCCTCACCCCTTTCTCTTCCCACAAAGACCAATGGCTCAGTCAAACCCTCAGAGTTTTACTCTGAAGCTCTTGAAATTATCCAGCATTGCCAAAAGAAAGGATTTGCTGACAGTCAGAATCCTACTGGCAAACCTAGGTGGATTTATGATCTTGGGTGGAAACCAATTTGAACTATAATTTTACATGAATCTGATCCCTCTCCTGAGCCAGGCAAAACTTTGTGATTTTGGCTGATTTTTGAGCACTTCTGTTCACATTTGAGCTGAAGATAAAACTGGGCCCATGATCCTGAGCAAACCAAAGCTTCAAGCCCTTGCAGATAGATCCAACTCTTGTTTCCTGCTTCTTCATGTCCCCCCTATGTAGAATTTCTTTGTCTCCTGCTTGGTGCCTCTTCCCCAAAGGAACACATCAGGAGTTACGTATATGCTCCAGAATATAAACTGAGTAATGTGTTTAGAGCATGTGCCATCATCATGTGTTACTAGGACAATTGTTATAATTACTAAAAACAGTCCAGTCCCCTGTGCTTGGCTCCTTCCACCATCACCCCCCAACACCCTCTCTGCCAAATCCGATGCTATTTGGGGAAAAACAATTTTGGGTATTCCGGGTTCAGTTTTGGCTTCTGCTCAATGTGAATATGGAAAATTACTTCAGCCCTCATGTGTCCATGCAGTAAGAGTTAAGTGGGTGCAGTCAAGTCCCCTGCAGATTTTCTGCATGCTGCAGCCACTGTTTGTAAACAGGGATACACATAATAGGTTGAGAAATCAGCTCCAAAACAACAGGCATTGTTCATGTGCTGAGTAACTCTAGTGATCAATTAGGATCTGGAAAAACCTCCATGTTGTGTCCAGATGAATGTAAAACCCAAGCCTCCCCTGCCAAAAACTCCAACCAATACCTTTGGAAGTTCTGGAAAGTTTAGCTAATGTTTTTCCCCATATTTGATTTAACTTGTATTATTTTTTTTTTAATTGCTGTTATTTCAGCAAACTAATGAGAAATGTTATAAAAAGAAATATCAAGTGAATTCTGGCTTCTCCTCTTGCCATGCCATGATGGGAATGTGACAGTATTGTGTTTGCACTGGGCACAGCTGAGCCCTGTGAGCTGCACCGGTCACAGTTCCATTGGGCAGAGATGGGCTCAAAGATCACCTGCTCTGAAGAGTGTCATGACCCATCGGAGTTAGTGGGGGTTCTGCTGTCCATCTGGGTCTGTGCTGTGTGTGCTGTTGAGGTGTGGGAGTTAGGTGAAGTAGTGATAGAGGACATTATACAGCCTGTCACCTTATTAGCAGGTGGTACTTGTGGCCATGCTTGCTAAGGCGGTGAGCACCAGAAATGAGCAGTGATATCTGCTGGTGTAACGGGAACCCACTGGTGTGTTGTGATGCCTGGGGCACAGATGGAAATTGGGCTTTGGTGCATCTGGCTTGGTCCAGATCTGCAGGTCAACTGTGGTCAAGACACTGGTTCATACAAGCCACTTGACTTTCATCTCTATTCCCTGTAATATGAGGGACCAGTTCTCAAAATGTCTTTCCTGGCTGTGACACCTGTGGGTGTTAGGGCTTTGTCCCTAACCCACATTGCTGAACAGTCATCCTGTTATACCTGTGACAGCTCTTTCCTAAGCTGCATTTAGTGACTTCAGAGCCACTCAAGGTCAGTGACCACGCAAGGACAGCAGCAGCTTTGTTTGTGATCTGAGGAAGGCACTTCAGTTGCTAAATGGATTTGAGTTGAGTTTATTTTCTATCTTCCTGAAATAACCACTGCTCAAACAATTGCAATTCTTCTGATGTCTTTCTGGAAAACATTTGGCTTGTTTGGCAGTGCAGTGTTGTGTAAATAAATATGTACCAAGCATCAAAGTCAAGGAGGGGTGGGTGAGTTCTCAAATAATTATGTAAATAAATCCACGTAGCACGCTCTGATATTGGCTACCACGTGCATTTATACTAATCAGTACAGACATTACTGACAAGTGAACCTATTCTGCTTCCTTCTCCTGAAGATTTCAAAATTAATACTTCATTTTGCTCCTTGTTTTGCCATAAGGGATGCGGGCGGACTCTGAGGCTCTCTTATCTCAGCATCCCCTTCAGGTGTCTCTGGGAGGCTGAGACCAGTCAAACTTTGCATAAATAAAAGTACTCGGCATGAGAGTTTACAAGCTCGATCCAGCACTTAAACACATCGGGGGAAAAATAAATACACTCATTTGCTGGAATGGCATTTATTTGTCGATCTCATCTTGACCTCTTTGGGGAGGCTAAAGGACATTCAGTGACTGTAAAGTGCAAAGACTTTTGTATGTAGCCCCAGATGAACTTTGTCACTGCTCCATTGACAACATCTGTAATTCAGCCAGCTTGAGTGGCTCTCCATTTGTCTTTCTCCAAAGAACTCATTTGTTTGCCCAGGATTTGGCACCCATGCTTAATCACAGAGTAAGTGAGAAAAAATTGCTTCTGTGATATTTTCCCCCTGAACTATTAAACCACTGAAGTTTATTGTGGGAAGAAGGGAAATCTCCCAGTTTGGTGGTTCTGCAGGCTACCTGAATTGTGAAGTTGGGGGATAGATGAGCGTTAGAGGTCCCTTCCAACCCTGAACCTTCCATGATTCTCATTCAGGGTTCTAGCAAACCCGGGGTTGCCAACTGGCTACTGCTGTCCCTAAGGAAAAAGAGGACTTCAGTAACGTGGCGGGAGGTGAACATGAGGAGTAAGGTGTGAGGGAATAACTAACAGAGCAGTTGGAAGTGATGGTTTCTCTGTGTGAAGTTAATGTGTTAATCAGCCTACTTGTTGAAGTCACAAGGGTAGGAGCGAGGAGTAGGAGGTGGAGGAAGAAAGGATTGTTCCTGTCTTTTAAGTCCCAGCAAACAGGAACATAACTCATGGCTAGGGCACAAAATCCCACCACATGGGAGGGAGCTGACACACAGGCGTTTCTCGCTTTTCAGTTTCTCAAGAGAAGGCATGGTGCAGTCTTTGAGAGGCAGATTGCTTCAACACCACAAGGGACCAATGCCTGGGCAGCTGCAGAGGAAGAAAATCGATGGGGCAGAGGGAGCTGCTTTGGGGCCACAGACGTTTCCTGCTTATTTGCTAGAATTCACCCAGTTTTTCTTTTCTTTGCAGCCTTACGGCAGGTTCCAGGGAACCTGTGACTGTTTACATTAAAGCTTCTGAGATTATTTCCCTTTAAGTAAGACAAGTGTAAGAAACCTTCAAACTACAGTAGTAGTATGGATCCTCATGCTTCAGGTTTTGATACAGTAAGTTTGAGACACCATGCATTATTTTTCATTCTCTGTGTAAGGGTGTCATATGGATTCAGTTTATTCATGCTCTTGGCTTTCTTTTGTTGCTGTGGACAGGGACCCATGTTTTCATTGTATCCTGAGGGAGAGCAAAGACGCCCAGAATGCATTGTTAAAATTCAGTGCACCTCCAGTTGTTAAGATGCTCAGAGAGAACAGCATTGGTAAATTGATTAATTAGATCAATTACTTAAGATTCTCTCCCTCCACCCTCTGCACTTGCACAGTTTGCTTCAAATACCAGCATTGAAAATTGTACTGCCTGAGTTGGAGGGAGGGAGGGAGGGAAGGAGGGAGGGAGGGATGGATGGTTACTTCTCCGGCTCTAGGTCTCTCCTCTGGCCAGAATAGGATATTGATCCTCTCAGTTCAAAGCAGGCTGACCAACGAATGGCTTTGGTGAGCACTGTGTTTGCACAGCACAGTGTGTTTGTAAGTGAAAGTACGTAGGTGCTCACAGAGCTGCTCTTGCTGCTCATTCCCAATGCTTATCTACTTGCTGCAGTTTAAGTGTAAGTATCTAAAGGCCTGAGGAAATGTCTATTGATCAATTGATTATGTGCCTTTTACCAGAACTGCAAAGGTAAAATGGGTGTATTTTATATGGCAAAAACAATTTTAAAGAAGCTTTTGGGAGAGCAAGGTAATTGGGATAGACTCTAAGAATTGGGAGAAAAGATCTCTTGAGAGGATGAGCTAAGGGAAAAGGGACCTAAGGAAAGCTGGCAGACCTGTAGGGAGTCTTAAGGCCACAAGTTCAAGCTATCCCATTCAAAAAGTATAGTAGAAGACTAAACTGGTTTAATCATGAGCTCATCGTTGACCTCAAATGCAAGAAAGAAACATGCAGTCAGAGGAAACTAGGTCAGGCTCCCAGAATGAGAACTGATGTGTAGCGGTAGCATAGACAAAATCAGAAAGGCCAAAGAACTAAATAAAGATAGAACATTTAAGAGCCATCGGCAGTAACTAGATACCATTCTGTAGCATTGTTACAAGGGCTGTTCTCCCATACAATAGGGAAAGACAGCTATCAACATATCAGCACTGAAGGTGATTGTTTAATGTCTTCTTCATATTGAAGTTCAACACTAATAAGATGATTTCTGTAATTGGGACTAGTTACATAGCAGTAACGTCCCAACCTAGATATGTGAAAATAGGTTAGGACCAACCTGGATAATTTAGGTGTTTTCAAATTGGTTGGAACTATGAATTTAATTTGAGAATGTTTTTAAAAAGATATTTCAGTGCTGCAAGTGGGGTTAACTTGCAAAGGAGAGAATCAAAAGCCTGCGAAAAGACGAGCATAGTGAATATTCTTAAAAAAGAAGAAAGAGGAGGAGTTGGAGAGCTAGAAATCCACCAACTTAATGTCCATTTCTGGAAAAGTACATGAGCAAGTAATCCAACAGCCTTTTTTAAACACTTATAACAGGGATAAGAATAACGTGCCAAAAATCTCATCAAAGCCACCTAACTTCCTTGTGTGACATGGCAGTGGGTCTTGTGGACAGAGAAGCAGCAGCAGATTTATGTGCTCAGATTTCAGTTAGGTCTTTGGCAGCATCTCAGTGACATCATAAGTAAGTTACAGAAACATTGTCTTAGTCCATCTTTAAGATCTTAATTACTTTCAGAGGGGCTGTTGTCTCTTTATTGATTAGAATGGGGATCTGGAAGGCTTACCCTAGGCTTTACCTCCTGGACTTTCTACTTAAAGGCTTCAGTAAGCATATAAAGTATGGTGGGATCAGTCTAGGCCAGTATTCAGTGCTGTCCTTAAAAGAAGTCTGTTGGATCCATGGAGTTTCCAGCAGAACTGCAAATGGAGATTTCTTCAGATTCAGTCCCATAGGTGACGTGCTGGGTGCTCCCAAGGAGAGAGGAAGCCTTTCTGTAGGTGATTCGTGTTTACCTTGCTGGGAGTGCATGAGGAAAGGCACCTTGGCGGAGCAGATGTCTATGTGTTAATAGAAGTAGCCTGTACCGGCTTCTTCCATGGTGCAAAGAGCTCCACAGGATGTACGGAGTAGGGAATGAAACGACTGTTGGATTAGGGATCTGGGGTGACATTGAGGTGGGGCCTCTTCCATCTAGCTTCTGGAAATGCCCTGACTTGCACTCTTGTTGAATTTAGCCTTGTACTACACAGCAACCCAGGGTAATAGCCTGGTTATACAGTTTTAAAATCAGGCCTAATTGCAAACCAGGCTTAGTGGCCAAAGGACAAGAGTATTATAAATGCCAAATACTTATGAGAAGCCAACTTGTCCCAGGGAGGGACAGCTGCTCCTAATTTGCCTGAGAAAATCGTATTTTAAAGCTTAAAAATACAATAATTTTTGTGCATAGCAGGGCAGCTACTCCCTACCCAGAAGGGTTTAGTATTTGTGTGCCTTGGCCTGCCAGCTGTGAGATGGGAAGAATTCTTGTCTGCTCAAAAGGCGACTTTGAGACATGCTAAATTATTTCAAAATATATCTTTGAGGCCTTCAGAAGAAAACTGCTGACTTGTACTAAATTTTTAGATACTGGACCCTGCCACAGGTTAAGCATCCAGCTTGAATGCAGCCAGGTCTTCAGGTCCAGAGGGACCTCAGTGCATCTCCACCATAACACAAGAAGGTAAAGATTGTGCATTTAGAGTAGCTATTGGAGAAGGCACGTGTTCCCAAGGAATGAGCCTGTCTTAAGAGGCAAGGGAGGGAGGACAAGTCCAGCTGGGCTGTTGGCTGGGAGTGTTGGGAAGGACTGGAGCTGGGCTTTTTGTAGCACACAGATAAAAGCTATGGCTGTAATTGCTTCTTTTATAGATGGGTTGTCCTCTGTCAGCACCAGTGGTTCCACCTGGGACAAATCTTGTTTTGCCAGAAGACATCACTGGGAATGCTGTTCCTGAATGGGGTTGTAAATCCTTGGTGGGACTGAGCACTGCTGTCACAAGAAGTGACCAGTGGGCAAGGTGGACTGTGTTATCTGCATGTACCCAAGGTGTGGAGGCATTCACTGTGTGCTTTCAGCAAATGTCAATGCTCTGGGTTGGGAACATTGTTTATGTGTTGCCTGAACAGTCTGGCTGTAGTGTGCTTCAGCTGCTGCAGCTTCTCTGAAGGTCTTGTATCTAAGGGTTGTGGGAAATAGGGGACAAGGGATCTGAAGAAAATTTGCATCCCTGTCCCAAGGAGACTGTTCATCTGCTTCCTAACAGTATGTAGGGAAGGGCATGCAATTAAATTAGCCATCACTGAAACTATATAATAAGCTTCTTGTCCATATACCACAGTGAGTGTGGATCACTTAAGCCCAGAGAGATGAAACACCAGCTTCAAGAAAGGGCAGGCATCCAGAAATGGCTTGTGTCCTCCTGCATCAGGTATTAGGGATGTGGTACTTCCATCTCTGGTCAATGTGACCTAGAATCTTGTTTAAATGTTGATGCCTTTGGAATGTTCTCATTGTTTATAGCCACAAGGTGGCATTGCAGATTAAAGGGAAAACATCTCTGCTTCAGTGAGATGCGGGGGAAGTGGGAGACTTGAAAACAATTGTATAGCCACCCTGAAATTCTTTCTAGGTCTTTGAGATGCAAGGAAGACTTTCCCTTTCAATTCACAGGCCTCTGGTTCTGATCACAGTGAGCATGGTGTTTGCTGTATTATGACTGCTAAGAGTTTCAACTGACTGAACATCTGAAATATGTTTGAGTTGTTCAGAGCTGCTGCTTCGCTCTCCTCCTGCCTTTGAGATGTAGCACAGTTTTGAGAGCTGTGAGAAAGGCGATGGTGTCACCTCAGACTCTTGTTTCAGCTTCTGTGTTCAGATCCTGAAGGAAGTTAATTTCTTCCTTCACCCTCCTACTCCTTCCCCTCCCCAGTCCCATTGCCCATGGTTTTTGTGGAGGCTCAAATCTGGGCTCTCTGAAAGGATGGCAAGCTATAGCAAGAGAAGCTAAACCCTCAAATGGTTGAAACTAAACAAAGTCTTAGGGACTGTTTATGTGTTTACTTACAAAGAAGAGGGTGAACTGAGTGTGCTGGACCTTTCCTGTGCTTTCCAGGTTTTACCGTGATCCGGGGCTCAGGCTTTTACAATAAGGGGAACAAGACTCAGATCAGGATATTCGAAGTGTTTGCTGCTGTGTTGAGTCTGCATGAAATAACGAGGCATTTTGATGTGAATCCTTTGGAAGCTTATTTGGCACCAAAAAACTTATACTGAGTTTCTTACTTTGGAGATACTGACCACTTAAGATCAGAATGTGCTTCAGCAGGGGTGATCATCCCTCTGTGCTCAGATGGGGTGAGGCTACACCTTGAACACTGGGTTGAGTTTTGGGCCCCTTACTACAAGAAAGACATCAAGGCCCTGGAGTGTGTCCAGAGAAGGGCAACCAGGCTGGGGAAGGACTGGAGAGCAAACCTTACGATGACAGGCTGAGGGAACTGAGACTGTTTAGCCTGGAGAAGAGGAGGCTCAGGGGAGACCTTATTGCTTTCTCCAACTGCCTGAAAGGAGGTTGTGATGAGCTGGGGGTCAACCTCTTCTTGCAGATAATCAGCGATAGGATGAGAGGGAATGGCTGCAAGTTGTACCAGGGGAGGTTCAAGTTAGAAATGAGGAAAAATTCCTTCTCAGAAGGAGTGGTTGGCCATTGGAACAGGCTGCCCAGGGAGGAGATGGATTCACTGTTCCTCCAGGTGTTTAAGGAAAGGTTGGACAAGGCACTTAGGGACATGGTTTATTAAGTTATAGAAGTGGTGTGGGGATGGTTGGACTAGATGATCTTGGAGGTCTTTTCCAACCTTAATGATTCTATGATTTCCTTGTCTTTATTGTTACAAGTCCCTGTTCCAGAGAACGTGTCACCTTTGTGCACGAGTACAGGAGCACAGCTGTCACACAGTGAACAGGCCTGAGTTTTGCTCAGTCCCCACTATGGTGCCGCAGTACAGCTGTCGTGTAGCTGCTGGCTCCTTTCTAGTTCCAGCTTTTCTTATCAGTGCTTGTTGCCTCTGTCTGTATATACTTTCCATGTAAACCAGGAGAAGTAGCTCTGCTGAACTGCTGGATCCCCCAGCAGTGGAAACAAGTGCTAAACAGAGTAGGGGGAGCAGCGGGCCAGCAAAGGAAAATCTTATCTGTTTTGGAAAGTGAAAATAGTTTTATTTGTACCTCTGCTTTGGAGAAGAAAGGAACAGGAGATTAACTAAAAAAAAGCTGGTCTGTGTGCAAACCCACTGCAAGTGTTTGCTACCAATTGTGTAGATAAATGGGAGATAATTGACAGTGTGTTTCCCCAGGCAAGAGAAATACCCTTGTTTTAACTCTCTTCTGAGAAGGAGGAAAGCAGTGAAAATTTTTCATCCACATTAACACTCACATGACAGCAGAGAAAAACATCATGTGGTTTTGCTTGGACAATTTTCACCTGGTCAAGAGAGCCAGGGCTTATAAATATTTACAGATCCACAGATCCAGATATACTTATATACATGCACATATCTATAGGTATAGGAGTTTCTTGTCATATTGGATGTGTCTGATTGCTTTTGTGACCAGCTTTTTTTCAGACCCATTTCTGAAAAACCTTCCTAGTGCCTTAAGGTGTGATTGCTTTCCCAAATGTCCCTAAACTTATCCTAGTTTTCCCTGTGGGTCTGTCTTGAGGATACTGTGCTGACTGGAGGCTCTTGCATGGACCAGCTGTCTCCAGGCTGTGAAACTGGTTTCCTCCATGGCCCAAAAGACTATGGCAAGCTGGTCAGAGAAGTGTGCAAGAACGTTGCTGCTCTAGGTAGCACGGGAAACACCGATCTCACTCTGGTTCCTTGTTCTGTTACAGAACTTTGAGCTAACCCTGCCCAGAACCTTCATCTGCCTCTCTTCTCAACACTGGGAATGCTGCTCCACTGCTAGACACTTTATATTCCTGCTGGAGCACTGTCATGTTACATGTAAAGCATGGTCAGGCTTGGACTGGGAGGGCTGATGAGATATAAACATCAAGTATTTATTAAATATTGTGAATATTCGTCTCACTACGTGTAAATAAGCAATTGGCATTTCGATTTATGGGATGATTGACCATGGTAGAAATATGTAATGCTAATGTGAACATCCAATTATGTTAGGATAATTTAAAAAGAGGTATCTTTCTGGGTGCTATGTACTTCTGGGTGTAAGCCAGCTTCTAAATGATAGGGGTTAGGATGGGGCTAGCGAGAAACCTCCTCTTACCAAGGTTATTTCATAACTGCCTACTGCAGAGATTCATATTTACCACTGGAGCAGCTGGTGCTGGCTCAACTCCTCTGTCAGGCAGGGTGCCGAAAGAGATGTACGACTGAACTGACCCGAATAGTGAATCCCATGTTCTTGGCACTTTTATTTTTCAGTCCCCTGACCTGCAGGCAGAAGCAAACCTTTTGAAAAAGAAAAGTTAGACATAAAAAAAACCCTCTGTGCAGTGCACATTTCCGGATGAATGTTCAGGCCAGCATTACTTAATGCTGAAATCAAAGCTTTGGGGATTCATGGGCATTTCCAAAGCTGCTGTGATACTACAACCCCTGTGTATAACCTCATGCTTAACACAGGGCTTTTGTTCACCTCGAAATTCTCTTTTGCTCTTCAATCGGCTCTGCTCTGGAAGGAGGGCAGGGGAAGGAGCAATATGATTTAGCAGGATCTCTGGAGACAAGCAGATGCAAGTCCAGCTCTCCTGGAAGAGAGACTTTTCTTACAGTGATGGCTGTTGCTCATATTCCAGAGGAGAAGGCAAAAGAAAATTTGGGACAGTACAGAAGATGTTTGGGGAAAAAATGCTGTTCAAACTACCACCTGTGTGTAATTGTTATGTAGTGCGCATCATGCTGGAAAAACAAAATTCCCTGCTTCCTGGAAAACACTGTGACCGTGTTTGGTGGATATAACCTAGTGGAGATGGGATCTCTTGTGTGTGTGCTGCTGCTGACTGATGCGCACCTTGGGGCAGTCAGTGCCCTGTGACAGGGAAAGCTGTACTTCGACAGATTCACAGAATTGTAGGGGTTGGGAGGCACCTCCAGAGACTGAGTCCAACCCCCCTGCCAAAGCAGTTTCCCTAGGACAGGTACCACAGGTCAGTGTCCAGAAGGGTCTTGAATCTCTCCAGAGATGGAAACTCCACACCCCCCTGGGCAGCCTGTCCCAGGGTTCCCTCACCCTCACTGTGAAGAAGTTCTTCTGCAGATTGGTGCGGAACTTCCTGTGCTCAAACTTAAGGACAGTGGCCAGCTAATAGTGATAAAATTAGCTCCCTGAGCAAAACTTCCAGGCTACTTGCATGCTTTTGATTTTAACTGTTTGTGGCTGGCTTCTGCAAAAGTGGTTTGATGGACAGCACAACAGATGTTCACACATGTATTCTGCTACAGAGGGAAATCATAAACTACATTTCTTTTTTTTTTTTTTTTCTTCCCCTTTCCTTCCTTCTGTTCCCAGGAAAGGACTTTGCTATTCCACCCAGCCCAATAAATTGTGTGGTGGGTGTCAGGGCATTCACATAGCATGGCAAGTATGTGAATTCAGGTGTTTTCCATACAGCAGATAGTTCTTCAACCTGCACAAATTGGAGTGTTGTAATCAGCTACTGCTGCTCAGTTTGAATTAGGGGTCAGGAAGAAATCTCTGCTTTTGCTGAAACAAATGCACGTCTGAAAAATACCTTTGTTTTTGACAAATCAGTGTTTTCTTTAAAACACTTCTAGCTTGGTTTGCAGAGTTCAAATGCTAAGGTCTTCATCTGGAATGGCACTGAGTTTGAAAGATTTCATTTGGTCTTCAAATCTGTAACCTGCTGACAAAGATCTGAGATGGCTACCAACACTTAAGCACATATTCAAAGCAAAACCAGTGGCTTTAGTCACAGGTAAGTTGCATGAATCAGACCATTCTTCCTTGGACAGTCCTTCTGAGGAGGTAATTTGTTTAAATTTCTCTCGGTTGTCCATCTGCAGCTCATCCTTTCAAATACGAACAGGTTTTTTTCATGTGCATCAGGGAGGGGTGAGTAAGGAAACAGCAACATGCTGACCCCAAAAGCTCTCAGGGAATTTTCTAGAGCCCTGGGCTGCTCCTATGGAGGTGTTATATATGCTTACTTGGGTCTTTCCTTGTTGCTGTGGTTATCCTGTGTACACCTCCTGCTGATCCACCATCCTTGCTGGGGGTGTGAAAGCACAGACGAGCTTTACTTGCACAGCAGAAAGCCCACAGGTATTTTGAAGGTGCGTGCTGAGGAGCAGCAAGATGATGGAAAGAAGTTTATACTATTGCTATTTTTATTCTACCTGCTGTGTAGATGCAGAGGAACATACTCTCATCAACTGTCAAGTTAGCAATTTCTGTTCTCAGTAGATTCACTTCAAGGTTAAAAGCAGAGCAACTGCTGCCCTTGATTTCCTCAGTGTGAAACCAAGTCTGAAAGGTCTTGCTGATTCCTACTTGAGAAGAAGGCTTCATTCCCATGGCTTGAGGTGACACCCAAGAGATATGGACATCAGGGATCACAGGGTGCTGAGCAGATGTCTCTGCTTATGCACTCTCTTCTCCCTGGTAGGCACCCATTTTAGGTGCTGTTACTGAGATCCTGCTCAATCTCTTTTGAGAGCAGGACAAATTGTTCTTAACACTCATCTCATCATTTCTGGGCAAGATTTGGTTGGCTAAACAGCCTTTATTCCCATTTGTTCTTTTGGAATTAGGGCAGAACCAGACCAGAGTAGATCCATATGTGCACTCACATCTGGCTGTGAGCTCATCGGGAATGGGGTTGAGAGGAGCAGGCCTTTTTGGGTGGTAGCAGGTTTGGTTCAGGAACCCAAGAGTTAGGGGTATGGAGAGGAGTTACTCTGAGGTTAATAGTGATGTTTCATGGGAAGGACTTAGGGGCAAACGTTTTCATTTATTCTGGGCCCAAAACATACAAATTTGAAACTTTCCATGAGAAGGAATTACTCCCACTTTAAGTTTCCCTGCCCCACAATGCATTTAAACATTGGAATGAAATGGAAATAAGTTTGAAGGCTCCTGAGTGGTCCTTAAAAGGCTGTCCTGGAGCTGACAGCACAGAAATCTTCTTTCTGGTGATAACCGAGCTGAAGAGTAAAAGCAATTACTCCTGAGTTCAGAAATGGTGACTGGTGTGAAGGCCTGGGCCTGGCTGTGGGGGAGCATGAAATCAGTTCCATGATGTTTTACCTTGGTTTTGATGGTATCGTGTAAGAGTTACAATTAGGAAACACTGTAACTGTTCTCCGGTACTTGACTAATTGCAGCAGTTTAATATTGCTAATTTATTTTGTATTTTATACTCTGCTCCTCCAGAGTGTGTTTCAGAGGAAACTTTGGGCTCCCTTCCTCTGCTCTTCCCTCGCTTTCTTCATTGCCATGTTGTTCATGGCTTATCTGGGATAGGCAACACCGTGGTGATCTCTGTAGTCTCATAGCCCAGAGGAGAATTTTTTGTGAGATAGTCACTACCACAGACCTTGAAGTCTCCAAGTTAACCCTGTTTTTAATCCAGTTATGTTGTGCTCTCATAACTTCCTAGGCCACGAGACACCCAGATACCTCCCTGGGTTTGATGACTGTTGTTAGGTAACTGCGTTCACCCTGCCATCATAGGAATACAGAATTGTTCATACGTATGACTAGGGCTTGTGGTTGAGCAGTGCTCTTTCTGAAATGGCCAATGCATTAGAAGGTGCCTTGCTCTCCCCTCTCTCCCCTCCCACTGACCTCCCCCAGCATGTCCTTGACTAAATATGTAGTGCTGCACACGAAAGGAAGGAATTTAGAAGTGTGTGAAGTACTTGCAATTAAATGTCACGCAAGCCACATGTGGTTTTGTTGCTCCAAATTCAGCTCAAATAAATGGAAAGGATTACAGAATGAGGGAACAACTTGGGTCAACCTGGAGTGTTAAACAAAATATGTTTTCTTTCGGTAGCACCTAGGAGCATGTGATGCATTTTACCAAGTGAAGATGACGATGTGGAATCCAAGCCAGGGGCGCAGGCAAGGTGTAATTGTCACAGGACTAAGAAAGTTGGGCAGTGTTGCTTCATGAGCTTTACTAGTTGTGGTGCCTGAAATAGTTGCTGCTTGCTTTGTTTGGCTTGTGCCACCGCAGAGATGGGAGGGTTTTCCGTGCTGCTGTGACCGGACAAGAGGGAGTGAAGGTAGGAGTCAGAAGTGAGGTGATGGCTCAGACTCACTAGTGGGAAGTGAGACAGAGGAGAGACTGGAACACTGTTCATGTTGAGCCTTCAGTGAGCTGAAGTTTGGGGGGAGCTCTCAGGTCTTTGAGATGATTTAAGATCCTTTACAGTTGCACCAAAGGAGGTATCCCCATATGTGAGACTTTATTACCCACTGCTCCTAGTGACATTCCTAAGGAGAGGAGTATAGCTTCCCACTGAACATATGCAGCTCTCTGACATTCCCGTGATTGGGAGATCAATTTAATCTCCTGATTAGGAAATTTTCCACTGGTTTTGATTGATTTAATTTAACTGCTGAACTCATTGTGTGAAGTTGAGAGCCAAAAGACTACAGCAAACATGAGACAGCCCTGTCGTCTTCTGCCTGCTGAGCTCTGAAAGGTTTGGTAGCATTAGTTGATGGAGGAAGGATGTCTGCCTTTTCCTGAAAAGCTGAGGAGAATAATTTGCTCTCTGTATCAGCAATGCCATTGCCTTTCCCAGTCAACTAGTGCCAGCTGTGGAAGTCACGTTCCCTCCTGCCAGCCATTCATTGTGCTTTTGCAGTAGGGAGAGGGGGATGGAAGAAGGGGGGATCTTAATTGAAAAAATAGGCCTAGGGCTTCAGGGACATAACAAAGTCAGTGGGAGTGTGTGAACAGCAATTTATTTTGTCAGTTCAAGTTACAGTCACTCTGACATGTGAAAATTGCAGATGCCAGTTTCTCAATGTGTCACTGACACACAGCATCCCAAATAAATAAATAAAGAAATCCAGACTTGGTTTGCAGAGCTTTTGAAAGCCCAAAGAAATGGTGATAGAAAAACTGGCAGATGAACTGAATTTTCTTTTGACATAAGGAGCATGATCTTAGCTCAGGCCTTTCACAAGATGATCTTCATATCTTTCATTGCTTCAATAGAGTGTTCCTTCCATCATTGTAGTCTCCATACAATTAATGGCCTTCATAGCCTCCTCGGGCTTTGAAAATCGAGCTGTTATCAGGAAGAACGAAACAGGAACAGGTATTTTCCCCCTGAAACTGTAAAGGATTGGAAGGACTGGAGTGAAGCATTGATCTGAGACTAAGTAGACCTCTGCAACAACTCATTAAATCTTGGAACCAATTACCTGTTTTCCTGATTGTTAGGAGCCTTTTAAGTTTCATTTCCATCTTCTGTTCTTCACCTGTAAAATGAGAGTAATGGTGATACCCCACATCTGTCTTTTCTGACTTAGTTTAGATCTGTTGGGAAGCTACTGTCCTTTCCATGTATTTCTGTGGCACTTAATGGAATTTGGCTCAGGCTTTATTAAGGTATCTAGATACTCTAGCAGTAATGTTTTGTGCAAATCAAGTAGTTCCTGCAGCAGTCTCTCCAGTGAATGTTTGTTCATTGGGCTTAACGGATTTAGACAAATAGCTGTTAATGATCAGGTGGCCAAGTCAGAAAAATGAAGAGCTTATTAGAAGTTCAATCAGAAAGAAAATGTTCTGCAGTGACCCTTTGCTGGAGCTTGAGTGGCAGCATAGACATTCATTGCCCTCACAAGAGAAGTCCTTACTAACATGGGAATGCTACGGAAGATGTTCTTGCTCGTTTCCCCAGTTAACCTGGGAGAGGAGTCACCATGGTGGTCAGAATATATGACTTCTAAGGAAAGTCTGAATAACTCGACTTTCTAAGAAGAACAGAGTGAGAGATATGGTAAATCTTCGAATGCACAAAAGGCCTGTACATGCAAAATGAAACATGTTATCTTTGGAGCTGAAGAATAGGATGCAAAGATGTAAATTTAAATTGTTAAGGTCTATGCCAGAAGCTGAAGAAAGTATCAGCAAGGCCAGTGGGGATGAGAGCTTCTGCCATATCCGTGGCATGCAGTCATAGTATCTTAGAATCATAGAATGGTCAGGGTTGGAAGGGACCATCATCTAGTTCCAACTCCCTGCCATGGTCAGGGACATGTCTCACTAGACCAGGCTGCTCAAGGCCCCATCCAACCCAGCCATGAACACTCTGAGGAGCAAGCATCCACCATCTCCCTGGGCAACCTGTGCCAGGGCCTCACCACTCTTGTAGTGAAGAACCTAATATCCAGTCTAAATCTACCCCCTTGGAATTTAAACCATTACCCCTTGTCCTATCCCTCCATGCCCTTCTAAGAAGTCTCTCCCTAGCTTTCTTGTAGGCCCTTCAGGTACTGGAAGGCCGCTATAAGATCTCCCCAGAGCCTTCTCTTCTCCAGGCTGAACAGCCCCAACTTTCTCAGCATGTCTTCATAGGAGAGGTGCTCCAGTCATAGCCAGTTGGGGATGGGAGGGAATTCAAGATACAGTCTAGCTAACCCTTGCTCTGAACCAGCATCTGAAAGATAAGTGGTAATGTTTTTGCACAGTGTTTCAGGCAGCTGAAGGGCAATGCAGACAGGAAGGTTTATCTGGTTTCATGACTTTGGAAGGTCTGTTAAGATGACACTTCTTACCAGCAGGTAGATTGTGCCCCAGAGCATTCTCACTAGTGTAAGAGGATCCCTGTGTTTGGAGAACAGTGCATTTCCTTTGGCTGCACTGCTATCTCTCTTCCTGTAACCATCGAGATAGGGCATGGAGTTTCAGGAACTCAAAGCCAAACTGTCCTTCCTCTGCAGCCAGGACCAAAAGTAGTCTTGGTCACACAAGGCTGAAGACAAGAGATGTGAAATGAGCCAGAGAGGTATCAGCTCCTGATGACTGAGAAGCGAGCACAGTCTGTGCGCTTTCCAGAACATGGTTAAAACTGAAGTTGTTCTTTTCCATGGAGAAGCATCCACTGACTGACTTCGCATCAGTGCTCCAAGGGGAAGTGCTGTGCTGCCCTTCTCACACTTTCGAGAGGGCTTTATCTGCTTCCTTGGGAACTACACAAAGAAGTTGTATGAATTAGGCTGCAGAGAGTTTTACTGGATGTTCTTCATCCACAGCTGCCCTGGCCATGCTCTTCTGAGTACATCCCTAGATGGACAGGCTTTGAGAGAGCTGATGCAGTTACTCGACAGACTACTTAACGTGATATTAGCTCTGTGCTTGTCTGTACTCAAAACATGCGTCATTGTACACTGTAATTACAAGGAGAGCTAACTGGCAAGGAAGGATGATTGCATCATTAAGGCACTGGAACAGGAATAACTTAATTTTGCTGTTAACTCCTCATGTCACCCTGGCTATGACACTGAAGATCACTTTTTTCATCTAAAAGAGAAAAGAATTCCTACCATATTCATGTTATTTTCTTGTGTTGTGTGATGGCTCTATGTTTACATGAGACTCTGAAAGGATGGAGACATGAGGAACTTGTATCTACAGCATGAGCAACAAGGATGTAATTCAAAATGGATTTTGAGCTAAAACTATAGGTGTCCTACAATAAAAATATTAATGTCAACAATAATATTTAGAATAAAAACAATTACAAAGAGTTTGGAAGATTAATCATAACCGAAATAGCTAGAAGAAAAGTCTGCAGTGTGTATAATAGAACCTGGTGAATTCGTTCTTTGTCAATTTGCAACCCTGACATCTCTCACCAAGTATTCTGGCAAGCTCATAGAGCTTTCAAGAAAGGATTCTACGGCCAAGTTACAGCACTGAGATCTCATGTTGCTTTTAGTTTATTATTATTGCAAAATGCACTACTGAACATTTACTAGTGCATCATGAAATAAAATGCTGTGGAATTACAGATGAATTTTGCTTGTAAGATGAATGAGCCTGTGATTTAGAATCTTTGATGTCAATATCATTGATGCTTTCATGGTAAAGATGAATGCGGTACCAAGGGTGTTCTTTTCATTTGGAAGCTTTGGTACAATTCTGAAAAGGTAGATTTTGGTGAGATTTTGTAATTCTTTTTTCCCAAAGAGTTCACCCAGCTATGAAATACATTTTCTGTGTGCCCCCCTTGCTTTTGTCCTTCTTCTAGATCAGACGTTTGCTTCTGAAGTCAACTTTTTTCATCCTCTGCTCCTACTTCACACACCCATGCTCTCCCACACAAGCTCCACAGGCCCTGGGGCTCTGCTGCCTCTTGATGATGTTGGCAAGAAGCTTCTCTGTCCATAGCTGTTTTCTTGGACTGTGTTCCTTGTGCCTCCATTTTTGTGTGTGTTGTATGAGAAACCCATGCAAAACTATGACAGCTGAAGCAAAGTCATCACTTTGAAATTTACAGGTCAAAGCAATAGGGTTTGGGGTTTTTTTCCTTAACTGTTGCAGGCAGTGCTTTTATCAATGTGGGTCATTCTTCTGTCGAGCCAGTGTGCTGCTCCTGGCAAAGACCGGTTCTAGGTGCAAGAACTGCTGCAGTGGGCAGTAACGGATTAAATACATCCACTGTGAAAGGTCCTTCCTTAATTGCATTAGTTTGAGGTTTATTTTATGCCCTGATATATGGCGTTTAGCCAAAGAGACCACAATACACCTTCCCTTCCAAGGTCCGAGTGCCGAAAAGTATCCCTTTACAAGAAGGGTGCTTAAGTGCTTTTCTGAATCAAAGCCTGAGTCAATGCTTTAATGTATTCTCTTCATGCTTGGAAATGGCTTATGTTCCTCTGAGCAAATTTCCTTTAAAAGAAGCTAAGCCTGCTACAGTGTCTGAAGAATTCAATGTCACACTGAAAACTTATCCCCCAGATCTGTGTCCGAAGAGATCCCGCTTAATGGATGCTACCTATTACTTACTGCCATACAGCATTCCTCTTTCGAGCACTGAAACAGTCTGTTCTCTCTCCAGGCAATGTGTCAAATTTTCGTCTGGTCGCCTATGGTGTTTTCCATTTATATTCAAGGATCTAGAGAAGGTCACTTCAGTGCAGCATCAATAGCACCTCCGTACCCATGAGCTCATACGTATATTTGAGGCTGGCTGTAAGGCAAGAGCATGGCAGGACTCAGACTGCCCGCTGGAAACTTTCGGCAGACATCTCATGTAGGGGAGTGATTTAGGGATATGTTCTCTTCGCCACTGCTGCTTTCAGCACAGTGGACCACATTGTCCTTTCAGAAAGGCTGAAGCAGGTGCCTGACCTGCCTGGAAATGCTTTATTGTGGTTCATTTCAAGCCGTAGTGCTGACTGCCGGTTCCTTGTCTGACTCTTGCAGTCCTCGAGGAAGATTCATCTCTTAGTCTTGCTGGGCTATTTTAAGGCAGTGCTTCTAAGTATCTGCACAAGCCCATATGCTTCAATTAGCTTTTGTCTGGCCTGAGCTGTTTTTGTTATCGCCCTCTTTTTGCTGATAAAGCAGGAACATTTTTAGAGGCAATCCCCCCCCCGCCCGACCACCATGCAGTCCCCCACAGGAGCCCTAGGATGGATGGGAATGAACTTCATCTGGTGCTTAAGAGTAAAAGGGAGATGTCAGGATACCTGGGTCCCTGTCGGTCCTGACAAATCGCTTGGGGACCTTGTGTCTCAAGTTGCTCGATCTGCAAAGCGAGCCTAATATTTATTTCCATTATATATATTAATAGCACTTAGTAACTTTGAACAAGGTCAGGACTTCACTGCATTACGTACTGTGCTAAGACATGCATATATTAGTTCCTGTCTCATGACTCCTGTAAAGAAGTGATGTAAGAATGCAGTGCCTGAGAGACGCAAGAAATGATCCATAATGCATGATGTATTCTGAGGCTCTGTCCTGTCACTCTGGCTCATCCGATGGAGTGCATTATGGGCGGGAGATAACTTGAGCTGGCCTTTCCTAACTTGATTATCTTATTTCAGTGTTAATACCTATGATAAGGATGCGTGGCTCAAGGGAGGCAATGTCTGAAAAGCCTCTGCAAAGTTTTGGTGCTGCTGCTGCTGGAAAACAGAGAGAATAAAGCAGCAATGCCAAAGCACGTGTACCTCCACCACAGCCAACCCACGTTTTCTCTAAATTTAAGCCTCTTGTTTTCATCACTGCCTTAGGTACTGGCGTCACTCTCTAGATGATCCCATGTTCCTTCAAGATCAGACCAATGACTCTCTGAATTAATAGATTAGTAGACAACATCTCTGTGAACCTACAGTATGAAATAATAAGTCTGCTGTCTCCAACCACCATTAATGCATCCCAGATTTAGGGCTGCCTGACAAGCAATGTTCTGCCGTTGCCACCATGACTTTGTTCTATACTTCAAACTTGGAAGCCGTGGTTAAAATAAAGAATAGTTTGGAACCTCTGGTAGTTAAATCACTGCAAGCTCCTATTGTGGATGCACAGCAACGCCATGGTTGGTAATGTCTATAAAACTGCTTTAGAGGATTGAGTTATTCCGGTGGGGCCCACACTCTGTTAGTTCCTTTTCCAGGCAGGATGAGGGACCATTGTGGGTACAAGCTATGTGTTGAGGTTATGGAGATGTGAGCTTGGACCTGTGATGGGATATGGTTTTTTGGGGGCTTCTGTAAGTGGACAATATTAATAAATGGTGCTTCCACCTGGTATTACTATGCACATATGGTCTGGTTTCTTACATGGAGGCAATGGTTGAAGTTCAGGGTGGGAACAAAGGCAACCAGATGTGCTGCTCAGCACATAACTTTGCTGGTGACAGACTGTGCTCAGTTCAGGACTGGACTAAAGTGGCGTGGGTGCTTGTCTCTGAAATGTTTAATCAGGAGTTGCTAGCACTTGTGGAAAGAGGAAAGTCTCTGAGCAAAAGTGTAGTAAACTGTAAGGCATAGAGATGGACCCGCAAACCCAGTTCAGCGGCAGAGCTAAAGCTGTGTACCAGTAGGACAGCAGTGAGACTAGTGAAGTGCAGATGTCACCAGAACATCATGAACTGAACTGAAGTGGTTGTAACAGAGTGAAATCAGGGTGCACAGGCTGTGACAGTGGAATGAATCTGACGTTAGCAGCACTGTATGGAGAGCTGTGCTTAGTCTTGTATGAAAAGATACATAAAATTCTTTATGAAACGAACGCCTAGTGTCAAGATGGCAATCAGTTGCTGAACTGCAATGTTCTGAAGGTTAGCTTATTGCAGAATTGGTCAGAAATCATTAAAATCAATGGTGACTAAAATACCCTTTTAGCTTTCCATTTATATATATATATTTTATAATGTAATCCTGCCTTCTAAAGTTTGCAAACGAGGCACAAATTTAATGAAAACAACAAATATGGAGATGCTGGCTCGTTGTGCCTTGCAGTCATGCAGGGCAGTACTTGGGGGAAAAAAGGAAAATGATCCAGAGCCTTCATTCCAAGAAAGAGTCTAGACATTAAGCCACTGCATAAAAAGCTATTGGAAAGTCAAGGATTTCCTTACAAGTGCTTGCATCTTTCTTTCCTGGCTTCTTCTGGAAGTTGCAAAGAGGTCCATTGACTTCTCTGAGATTCACAGTACCACATAAGTTAGATGGAAAGACTCCATGGGAAGTGGGCCAAAGGAAGGGACACTTCTTGAATATGTTATCGATTTTACTTTTCCCCTTTTTACGTTTCTCTCCACGGCAACTCTTCCTTTGCACTTAGCATTATATGCTTTGAAGCGAGTTAAATTGCCAAAAAAGTAAGTTAAACTGCCAAAAATTAGTTAAGCTATATTTTCATTCTCCATTCTATATGGAAACAACACAGCAAAACTAGTAAATACGAGAGTCGTGTTACTTCCAGCATTGGTGCAGTGGAGTCAAAAATCACCTCAAATTGTTGTGCCCATCTCTCTAAGTGATAAAGTGACAACAATGCTAAGCAACAAGCGAAGGTCCTATGGAGCAGCTTGAACACTGGGTCTTTTTGAGATCTGGTGGCTCTTTGTCTAAAGGAACTCGTGGAAAGAAGCCACGGCTGTACAGCTGGTACCCACCAACAGTCCTTCAGAGGAGAAGACAGGCTAATCACAAGTGAGCTGCCTGTGGCTGGGAGTGAGCAGGGACTGTCCGTGCCTGATAGAAATCCCACTGGAAAGGTAACTTTTCTATAGGCTCTTTCAGGGTTTGGGGATGTCAAGTGTGGCTTTCTCCTGACTGTTCACTTTGGCCAGCTCCCAGCTGCTTTGGGAAGGTATTTATTTTTGTAACTTGCATTTATCGAGGTGGATTAGCCAAGTCTGTTGACTTCAGTGATTTGGCATAGGCTGTCAGGAATTATTTTAGCAATGCTCTGCCCTGGACAAAGTGCATTTACTTTTCAACCTCTGCTCTCACTTCCAAGCAATAAGCTACTGAGGGTTTCATTTACAGTCAGACATTCGGTGGAGTTCCTATCTGCGGCTCTTGTTGTACATTGGATTTTTGTTTCTTGAAATCAAAGAAAAAGAGAAAGGACCATCTCCACCTAATGGCTTCTGGCTACCAGTAAATTGTGGCTGTTCCTCAAGGAGGTATAAAGCACAGTAGGATGTTTTCAGAGAGGTAATAAATCTGCTGGGATTGTCATGAGGAGTGCCAACATCATTTGAGAGAAAGAAACTTGTGGCATTTCCTTTGCTCTGTTTCAGGCGTCATCTCCACGAAGGGTTGAATACATGGGCCGAATTCTCTGCTCAGCAGATCTATCGTTTTCTAGCACCAATGGGCTGGGTCCATCCTCTGCAAATTGTTTGGGATAATACCATGCTTTATTTTCACTGCCAGTGTTTTAGGGGAACTAAAAAACCAGCCCTCTTCTTGGGTAAGCTGATTGACCTTCAGTAGTACCTTCAGGGCTGTGAAGAAGTTTTTAATGGAATCTATTCCCTCTAATGTTGTTCAAGGTAACAGAGAATTTAATCTGAAGTAAAGGTTCATTGTTTAAGAGACTTTCATTGGAAATTATTGAGTGTCCTCTCTATGCCATTACCTCCAGCAAAATGTTGGCTAATTTTCCCTCGCACCACTTGGCCTAACCTTTGTGTTCCCATGCCCCTTCAAAGTGAATGGGACTGCTTGCTTCAGAAAGGGTTCTGGCTCGTGCGAATTAGTTTGTTCGTTCTCTTAATAATTCCACTTGCCTCCCCTGCGGATGAATGTCACCGCAACCTCTGTGCTTCCATACGAAAACCTGATCTCGTCACTCACTTCAAAGATGCAATTCACTGCCAAATACCTCACCTTCATCCATCTCAATCTAAACTCAGCAAAATGACCTCTCAAAAAGTACTCTACAGAGGCACTCTTTAATCAACATCTGTTTAGAGCTTTCCCCGTTAACTTCACCTAGGCAGATTGTTTTCCATAATTAGACACAGATAGGCTTTGATATAACCAGCTGACATATAGAATACATATTCATTTCTCCCTCTGACTTCTTGAAGGATCTGAGTAATGCAGAAGAAACACCTAGTGCATTTAATACTAGTCTCAAGAGCTTCAGACTTGTCTAAGAGAGCCACCGAAGCACTTCAGGTAAAACTCTCATCTCTTGTTAAAGTGAGAGGCTTAGGACAGTGTGACACTCTTGATGAACCGAGAGGCTCTATTTAGATAAGAAATGGAGAGGAACTTGGAGCTCGTGTCTCCTTATTTTCCTTTGCTGGATGGGCTATAAGGAGCAGAAGTGTTCTTTAGGGACAGAAAACGACGACGTTAATAGAGCTACCACTGCAAAGAGTTTTTGGTTTTGCAATTATAGCCCTGAACAGCTACGTGGGGCTCGTTGATGCTCACCCCTGTGGACTTTGCTTGATCTGTATTGTCTTAGGCCATTTGTAGAGACTCCAGTTCAGATAAACACTTAAACATATGCTTGAAGTTACTCATATGTAAAACACCCCTTAAGCTCTCTCTGCTAACCGTGACCTTGATCCCTTGGTGCTGCTGTTCCCCAGTGAAAAATAGAAATCCGATAACAGCTTTATCAGTCTGAAAACTCCCAGCAGCCCCATGCTACTATTTCTCATGTAACATAACAAAACATATCTATAAACGTGATAGTATTTACTGGCTTGATTCTGCCCTTTCCCTTCAGTGAAATTAAATAACGGCTGACTCCAGCGGCAGGCTGATTGATTGCAGGGAAACTAATGCTGCTACTCAACAAGAGGAAAGGCAGAAGTAGCGGAGTCAGGCACTGAGCAGGTTCTGTTATTCCCCTGTTACTGCCACAGAGCTCTGGTTATTTTGAGAAAGCTTCTTCGTATTTTCTCTTTCGCTGCCTCTTTGCCTTTTCTCAGCTTCACAGAATAGTCTCAAAATTTACCAATTGACTGTCAGCTTTAAGATCTCTGGTTTCTGGAATTTCCAGGTTCCTCAAGCAAGCATTTAGAGTCACTGTATCTTCAAACCATCTGCTATTACTGGGGGGAGATGACCCACTTTAGAAGCTGGCAGCTGCCTTTCAGAAGCCTTTAGTAACTGTAACCCCAGTTCAAATTATTGAGAACTAAGAGTCTGAAATGTTTTGGAAAGTCAGGACACAGGAGGGGTCGTTTGCATTCTGCTGCCTCCAGCCCCGTAATTTTCTACTGTTTTTCAGCATGTTGCTGTCAAAGGTATCTGAGTTTGGAGGTGATTAAAACTCAGCAGTTCGTTTGGTCTTTAGCATATTGTTTTCGAGCATTTCTAACAGAAGTAAATGCTTAAATCCCATTAAATTTGAGTCTAAATGCCTTAGGTTTCTTTACAAATCCTTCTGGTAGGCATCAGATATCAAACAGACAAAACAAAAAAATTAAGCTGAAGCCAGGGTATTTTTCTTTCCCTATGGGGAAAAGGGCATCCATTATGCAATGAATCTTCTTTTGTAATGGGTTGGTGGCTTTGACAAAATCCATTTTACTTCATTGTCCTTTTACTTTACATAATGTCCATAAAATGGCAAAACAAAAGATGTTATTGCTGATCAGAACAATTAGTATAAAGCTCTTGAGTAGAATAACGATTCAAAAAAAAGCAACCTTTCCAGCCAGAGCAACTTTCTGAGGAACTGTGTTCTGTGTGAAGGGGTATGAATTGTCTTGCAGTCCCCAGGAACAGTTTACATCTGTTGTCTTCATATCAGAATAATATAAAAAAATGGGGGGAAAAGGAGCTGACTTAATTCCTCTCATATTATAATACCCAGCATGTTGCAAGATATCAGGATAAATGTTACGAGACAGGTAACGCTTAATTCTACCATGATCCCAGGGGATGCTGGAAACTCTGGTAAAATGAGATTCTATGAAATTGAAACAAGCTTTTTTTAACATCGGGTGGGGGAAGACCTGAAACAGGATCTGTTTGGGAGACCCTGCTCTCCTATGGACCCCCCTGGATTTTGGAGAGGAGTTCAGCCAGGTGTAGGGGTGTACCCACACATGTAGAGTTACAGGGGGGCTTAAAGATCTTTCAGAGCAGAGAGAAAACTAATAAACCTCTAGTTTATATAGTCTGGGTTTACCTTGTTGTACACAGGTAAATCCCTGGGGTGCAGAGGACACATTTGAGGAAGACAGTGCCCTAGTTACCACTGATACTTACTGGGATCCTGACTCCCATTTGTCTTTGACTGTTGGCCCCTTGTTTCTGCTGAATATGCTCCCCTATGAACCTGTTGTGTTCACCACTGGGCTGTCCTCTCCTCCTGCTCTGGGAGTCTTTGAGGGGCTGTGCCCAAACCCCTGGGATGGCGGTGATGGGGAGGGAGCAAAGGGTGACGGCTGGAGTCACGTGGAAAACTCTGGGAGCATTGGTGGGCAATGCTAAAATTGTTACAGAAGGCCTTGTAATTGGAATTCAGATCTGTGGATGATTATTTCATTGGAGAGTAGTCCTTAATTAACACAAAGCCTCCAGAGAGCACTTTCTCATCTCTTTCCTCCCATCCCTCCCCTCACGTATATGTCTACACACATTAATCAGATCACTCTTCTGTTCCGTCTGTGAGTTGAGCACAGGGGACTGCATTTCGTACGCACCCTTGGAGAAGGGGCCAGATGACGCAGAAGTTAAAGCTGAGGTATTTGAAGTGTGAAAGCCGGCTGAGCTGTGGCATTCTGCAGCGAGCAGGTCTCTGAAGGCTCCCTCCCTCTCCCTGTCCTGATCCTTCATTTCCTCTGATGTCATCACTCCAATTTAAACACAGGGGCCAGGCTGAAATGACAGAAATTTCTGTTTGGCTTGAGTCTCTGGCAAGTTCGGGCCTGTTCGGACATGTCCACGGGCGTTCGAAGAAGCAGGAGTTTCTCTGCAAACATGTGGTGTTCCTGCCCCCTCCCCGGCATGAAGCTGTCTGGCATAAGTTCCTCCTTCTAAAACCTCAGTGTTTACACAGGCCCTGTGACTGCCATTTGCTCAGGGCCCAGCTGCTGATACTTATCTTCAGTTTTCTGAAGTAAAAGGTTGAAATGCTGCTGCTTGTCAGGCAATTCCTGCATCCCTCCTAGCTCTTTGCAGACAAGTGGTGGTCTCCCAAAACCTTGTCCATCAGCTTGGCATGTGGGATAACACCCTGGCGAGGGAAACAAAGGTGTTTGGGAAGGAGCAGCTGCAGTCCGTGAGCGAGCAGGCCGCGTCTTCCCCAGGAAGATCTGTGCACACTATTGTTTGAGTACTGCTCTGAAGCTTGCGTCCCTCACATTGCACTTTCTGTTCAGAGAGAGATCCTGCAGCCCTCACACATGTCCAGATGTTTTAGAGGAGCAGAGTTCATAGGACATAGGAAGACCTGGCCAGTATTGAGTGCACCTTGTCAGGGCAGCATGACATTAGAAGTACTGATGAAAAGTAGAAACAAGAGTGTCTCTGTTTCTAGACCTGTAGTATCTTTTAAAAGAAGTCTTTCATAAACTTTCACTGAGTCTTTAACCTTGAGTTTCTAAGATTTTTGTCTTTTGGCTTGAGACAGACAACAGGAATCATCCTCATCAGTGATACAACCTTCAGAGGTTGGAATTTCTCAAAAATGTAGTGTTTTAACCAAAAGTATTAAGGGGTTTTGTCCAGAGCAGAAAAACCCTTAAATAAAAATGTTAATCTTCCAGATATAAAAAGAAATCCTATTTTCAAGTAATACACTGGAGAAAACCCACAGGATTTTAATTAAGTTAAATCACAATGAAATGCAGAAGACTTAAATAGATTGGCTGTCTAGCATAGCCGCTAATCTGTCTCATGTTCAGTGATCTGATTCGCCCTGCATCATCATAATCTATTCTGCATATGTTGTTCCAGACCGATTACCTCCCAAAATATTTTACAGAGTTAATCAAATGCAGCCTTAAATTCAAAGAGAACAGTTAAGATGTATAGGCAAGAGAGAAATGTATTGCTTTCAGGTACAGCTTGGAAATGGATAAAAAGCCTCAGGTCTATGAGGGGATGTTCTCAGAGCTCCTGTAAGCAGATTCAGTGGCTCCTGCAAGCACACAGAGGATTGCAGTGCTTCCAGGTGCTCGGCACTTGGGTTTCTATGTCTGGGGTCTGTGTGCTAACAAAGAAAAGACAGAAGATGTTTCATCATCCAGCTACCAGCAAGGAAAGTGCAGTAGTCTGATTCTTTTTGTGCTTATAGGATGCCGCTTGTCTGAAGGAATTAGCAGTACTGCCTTGGGAATCGGCAGTGTCTCCATCTCCAGTAACTCCAGCAACATTCATTTGCTGAGCTCTCCCAGGAGAGCTGGGCACCTAACTTGCTTTGGGAGTCGGGGAGTTTTTCCCAGATGCTTTTCTGAGCTTTTGTGACTGTTTGATTCCCTGTTTCTGAAACTCTACTTTTTCTTTCCCTGGCCTCCTCGGACCCAGACGTATCCTTCTTTCCTTTCCTGGTGCCTCTAACCTGCTTCATTTCCCATTCCTTTAGTGCATTTTGGTCTGAGTTTGGGATGAAGTTCTCTCTTTGTCAGGCTGCATCAGAAACCCCTGACCCTGTGCTACCAGCCTGCTTTGGCATCCTCACTCATGGGCAGGTTTACTTGAATTCACGCTTAAGCCTGTTTTAAGTAAGGAATCAAGCAGAAGCCTTCTGTTTCCGTGCAGACACAGCATTTGGATGTCCTCAGTTCAAATTTCAGCCATTTCTAATTAAGAGCTCATCAAACCTCATAAAACCCGCAGGGTTTCTGAGGATCTCTTGCTAATGGCTACACTTGAAAAAAAAAAAAAAGTACTTATAGTTATTTTGCTTTCAAAGTGCACTGTGTACTTTTGTCATCATCTTCCTTTTCTTTCTGCAACATCTGTGGACAAAATGTATTTGGAGATGATTTGGTCAGTTGGATGAGGAATTATATATCGAGCACAATAGCATATAATTTGCTTTTCAGAGTGCTTTTGGTCCTCGGGTCATACGCAGAGGCAGAAGTGTGCACACATGGTCTTGTGTATACCGGTTACATGATAAACTTTCTTAAAGGAAAGCAGAAGCTTTTGCATGTGTATTTAGATTATTTAGACTTCTGTTAATTTTGAAGGCTCTGAGTTATTTTCGAAGCCAAAAATTAGGCATAAACTCATCTGCTCGTGGTATCTGAGTTTCTAGATAATACAGACCCCCCCCATAAATCAGTCTCTGAGTCAAACCCCCTTAAAAACATAAATGCAAACATAAAAACAACAAATGTTAGGGTAGTTACTCCATGACTTAAAAAGGAAGGGGAGGAAATAACAAATGATATGATATAGGGAGTGAAGTATTCAGTGCCTTTTTTGGTTGCTTTTCCAAGAAAAGGTTGATTCTGGTTGTACACTAATGTGGGAAGTTTTAACAAGGGGATCATCTAAACCAGCAGAATGACTGTGTTGGCTAAAATTTAGATAATTTCCATGTTCTGCAATTCAGCAGGACCTGATGAAATCGACCCTGGAGTACCTCAGGATCTAGCTGAAACAATCCCAGAGTGATTGGAGATTATCCTTCCGCATTCACAGATGACCAAGGTAGAGTCAGAGGCCCAGGGAAGGGTAAACATACGGTCTATTTTTAAATAGGGGGGAAATGAGAACCAAGGGGATTATGGAACAGTAAAACTAACTTCAATACCCCCAAAGTTTCTAGAATTAGCTGTTACCAGCACTCGGAGAATCAGAAGTTAATAGGAAACAGCAAATATGGATTTGTCAAGAGCAAATCGTGTCAGGTGCAAGCAGTTTTGTTGCAGGGTGAATGAGCTAGTAAGGAAAAATGAAGAGTGGATATGATGGGGTTTGATCGTTATTATCTTATGTAGTAAGGCTGTGAATGCTGTCATTCATGGTGTCCTCGTGGTCAAAGTGAAGAAGTGCGCTCAGTTTCAACTTGCCACATTGCAGGGGCGCAGGTAGTTGTAAAGTAAGACTCCAAAAGTAGGTTTGGATAGTTTCCCATCAAGGTGGGAGGGTGCATCAAATGAGGTCCCTCAGGGCTATGCCCTAGGCCAGGAAGTGCTCCGTACTTTAGTGACTGTCTTGCATGATGATATAATGTGCAAGCTAACAGATATTTCTGAGGTCACACTGGTTGGACCTGCAGCTTTGTGGAAAGGAGAAGCAGAGCTCCAAGTGGTTTTTATACCTGATGATATGAAATTAGCGGCTTGAAATGTGATCAAACCCAGATCATAATAGTGAAACAAATACAAGTGCAGAAGAGAATGAATGCAAACCAGAAAGTACTTAACAAGAGAAGCAGAATTTAAAAATAAAGACAATTAAGGATGCAGAGTACTGAAAAATCATAAACTAAACATGATATGAGACCATAAAACTGCTTTGGAAAAGACTACTCGTGCAGTGGAGGATTTTAGTGGGACTTGTGGGTAAAGGACAGGGTATATTTTGCTTTTAAGGCAACCTTCGTACAGCCTTGGCTGCGTTCCGCTTTGGGTGTGCGGTTCAAGAAAAGCCTTGACAAATTGGAGAGGAACTAAAGGAGAGCCATAGGAATGATAAGAGGTTTGGAAAACGCAACCTATGAGGAAAGATTGAAAGAATTGGATTTGTTTAGTCTAGAGAAGGGAAGACTGACAGGACGCGATAACATTCCTCCAATATGTAAAACATTGCTAGAAAGAGAATGGTGATGAATTGTTCTTCATAGCAGCAATGAGTAGGAGAGAAATAATTGGTGTAATTTTTAGCAGAAAGGGCTTAGTTTAGATATTAGAGAAAGCTTTCTAGCTTCAAGGGTATTTCGGTACTGAAATGGAAGTGTGAGAAGGTTACTGGATCTGCTTCTTTGGAGGTCTTTAAAAGCACGTTACCTGTCTGCCAGGGATCGTGTAGGAGCATCTTGTGCTGCTGTCTATACGAGGGAACAGGCTGGGCTGCAGCTTTATGTGTCCTCTGGCATCTTAGTTTGTAACTGCAAGTGCTTTTAAAGATTAGACACAATGAAATCACAGAACCCCAAACTGGTGTGGGTGGGAAGGGCCCTCAGACCCCCCCAGTGCCACCCCTGCTGTGGGCCCCATTCAACCTGGCCTTGAACCCTGCCAGGGATCCTGGGTCAGCCTCAGCTTCTCTGGGCACCCTGTGCCAGGGCCTCCCCCCTCTCCAGGAAGGATTTTTGCCTGATGTCTCATCTGAATCTCCCCTGGTTTAGTTTAAAGCCATCATCCCTTGTCCTATCACTACATGCCCTTGTAAGCATTTTCTCTCCAGCTTTCAAGATATTAGCAACTGGCAGGTAGGTGGAGTGTTGATCATTTGTCTACTGTGTTTTTCAGAGGGACGATGCTGTAGATGCATCGAAGTTTTTATAATCATGAAAAATTTTATTCATTCAACACTTGTGTGAGGTAAGTGACTATTACACTTGTTACAGTAGGCGAGGAACAAGGTAGATCAAGTAGTTCCATCAAGGTTATTCTGTATTATATAAGCTAACTGGTTTATGTAACCGGGCCAGGTGCCATTTCAACTAAAATATCCTTCAGGTTTTGTGAGAAGCCTTGTGCCTGTCTCATCTCTGGTTCTTTAGACAGCAGACAATTGGGAATAGTAGTTCTACGTGATTGTAGTCTTCCTTGGCAGTTGTGTGGTGGTTCTCATACACTTCTCTAGTTTAGTTTAACTCTTCTTTTTTGTGATGCAATTAGTCATTAAGGTGCTTAGGTTTTAAATATCTTAATTTGTTATTTACAGTTGGCTGTGAGGTAACTGTGACCACCTGGCAGCAGTGTGATGATGTGTATTCAACTTTCACTTCCCAAGCTTGCCACTGAGGTCCAGACACCTACAGATTCCTGAGCATCTTATTTGCTGAAACAAAGATAATTTAGGATACAATCCTGTCTTCCCGCTTTCTTTCTGGACTTGTGACTAGCTGTTTGTTTTTTGTGTGTGAAGCCAGAAGTCTAAGAGGACATGAAGGCAGTGTGAGCACAGTTGTTGCACATAGAGTTTGAGTGAATGGAAGTGGCATCTGGAAAGGCTGAGCACCTGAGTGCCTGGATTTCATGGCACTCTTTAGGGAAAACCCTGAAGAACAAAACATATTTCTTCCCTTTCAACCTGAAATACCTTTGTAGTGTTTCCTTAGGCCTGGTCTGTGCTGACTCCAGGGGAGGCTCTGCCAGGAATGGTCCCACCAAGCCGGGGCTGACAGTCCAGCACCATCTTATCCCACTTGCGCTGCCCTTCCCCAGAGATCTTACAGCTTCTGTGAAGCCCGGCACACACAGTTAGGGCAAACTGAGACCCAGTGTGGCCACCACACCACCAAATGCGCAGCAGCTTTAGGTCTGCTGGGTGCTTGTACAGTGGAGAGTAAGTAATTTTGTTGGAGATCACCCTCATGATGAGCAGAGAGAAGCAGTGGGGTTTGGCAGCTTTTCTGCCTCTGCGGCACCCTGTCTTCCCTTACACGATGTTGTGTTGTGTGTCTGAGCTGCAGAAAGAGATTGTCCAAGTAACAAGAGCAGAGTCCTCACCACTGATGTGCTGGTTAGCCTAAGGATCGGTGTTATTCGTGCCTTGGGAGCAGAGGTGCAGAATTAGGTAGCCTGATGGTAGGCTGGAGGGAGGCTGCGTGGCGTAGCTGGCTGCCCCAGCGTGTGACCCTCGCTAGGGCTGGACCAGCATGATCCATACGGGATGATTTCCAGCTGCACTGACCGGTTCCCAAATTCCAGTTTTAAACCTGGAACTAAAAAAAAAGTGATATCCAGAAGGTCTCTTGTTTGGGGGTGTGTGTGTTCATGTGTGTTTTGCTACACAGCTGCATCATCCCAGAATAAACTACGCAGATAGATACAGTGACTGTGGACCAAGGAGACCTCTGGATCAGTGCTTATAAGCAGCAAGCCTCTGTAAAATCCCACCTTCATGCTTTAGGGAACACAAAAGGTTAAAAGCCAAAGTTGTGTGTTACTTTCCTGCTGTGAATTTACTTCTTTTCTGATAAAGACAGCAGGCGAGACATTCTCCCTCCCTGCACGCACCCTTTATTTTTGCTTCTTCCCCCCCACCCCCGCCCTTTGCTGATCCCTCCTCATCCTGCTGCCGCACACGCCATTTCTTCTGCACTACATATTACAAGTGGGAGAGATTTCTTGAACCAGGGGCCTCCTGCTTAATGCACTGAGGATTCAGTGCGGCCAAAAATGCCTGTAGCATATGGGGAAGGAAAGGGCCAGCAGTGAGCAAGCTTGGACAGATGTGCTATAGAGGGAGCCTGGTGTTAGTGGGGGTGGAGAAAGCTCTCTTCTCCCTCCCCAGTCATTTCAGAGGGTGGCCAATCAGGAGAAACGGACCCTTTTTGGGACCCCAACAGTTTGGGAGAGCCCCTGAGGCATTTTTGGCCAGGAGGTTGCGCACACACACGCGCGCACACACACACGGAACAGTTCAGCAGCACTCCAATCCCCAGTGACATGGAGCTTTTTCTTAATTCAGAGCATATTTCAGGCTTCAGTGTAAGGGGGGGAAAAAACCACCACCAAAACCCAACCCATAAACCATAAAGAGTCTATTGAAACAATTGTAAAGGGATAAAATAGAATGTGGCTGCAGCCAAAGCTGTTAGGGAGGAGATGCAGGGGAGAGATGCAAAATAAAAGCAGGAATTAGCATCTTCCTCACTGGCCTCGGAGCAGCCTGGTGAAACACAGACCTGTGCAGGCACTTTGCAGAGCACCAGAGGTGTGTGCACAGAAACACTGCTGCCCACAGGTGAGCTGCTGTTTGAGCTGGGCTTCCTGATGAACACAGCTCCTTTGCTCTTCTTTGCATGGCAGCATCTCTTGTGTTCCATATGTTGCTTTTCAAATGGAAGCTTGAAGCTGGCCACAGTAGTTTGTAGTCTTGTTCATTTGTTCTTATGGAGCACCTTCATTTGGGGATCTCAAAGCACCTTCGAAACTAGATTCTCGCAAGCCATCTGATGAGATCTGCTTCACAGGTGCAGGAAGAGCCTCTTCAAAGTGTTCAAGAGATTTCAGAGGGTGCCTGGCAGGATGGGGAACAGCACCTCCATAACCCCAACCCTTCTGCATAGAATCTCTTCACAGTCTGATCTTTCCTGCCGGCAGTGTTTTGGTTTGAAAACAGTTAGGAATTATGTGCCTGGACACTGGCATTGTATAGGAAGAGTAATTGAGTCTGTCCCTGCCCTAGAGGTACCTTCCAGTTCTCCCTCTCAGAGACAATTTTCCTCTCAAGGCAATTTAAATGCACAGAACTCTGAGCACAGCTTGTTGGCTGCTGCCAGGGACCTGCACTGCAGGATGCATCTCCCCAGCTAACAGCTGGGTTTTTGACCAGATTGCCCCAGTTTCTGCATGGGCCCACAGCTGATGTAAAATGCTAAGAAATTATGACTGGTTTTATTGTTTGGGTGTTTTGATATCTTTATTATACTTTCAAAAAGCTGTGGTTCATTTTGGGATACTGAGCTCGTTTTACTTACAGTTGTGTCCAGGCAATTATGATGTTAATAAAATTAGTCCCAACTAACTCCAGCCCAGGGAGGTGAAAAAATGGGGAGGTGTGTGTGTGTCTCTTGAGGGGATCTTTGGCATCAGACCAAGAGGAGCAATCAGCACTGGGAGGGAAGAGATGCATGTGTACATTGGGAGGCAACATCTGGTCCTAAGGCCACATGTTGAAATGCTGGCCTTGAGTCTGCTGCTGCAGGAGAGAAATGCTGCTTCAGCGCTGTTGTTCTGTGTGTGGTGTTGGGTCTTCATGCAAGGGGACTGGGGGAGCGAGGTGTCTGTGTGGGAGGTTAAGGCATGCTGGTCCAGACCTTTAGTTGCTTTTCCCTTTCAAATAGGTTAAGAACAAAGGAAGGAGACAAAGTCCAGTTTTGGGATGGACCAAGGCCTCTGAGAGGTTTGCCACCCTGGTTTTCAATGTTCCTTATGTACCTAAAAGCTTAAGGGAGTGCTTAAGTGTCTCTTTGACTGCTGTCTGGGCTCCAATTCCAATTCACATCAGTGAGAAATGGGTGGGAGTCAGATGCCTGGAAATGGCTGTCCTATCTAGGACTTGAAATGTCAGGTAGAGTAATGCTTGGGTGTTGTTGACAATGAGGAAGCACTTTGTCACCCAACATTAATTGTCCCATCTGCCCTACATCTCTGTTCCAAGGAGCTCCTGCTGTGGTTATGGTTGACCATATTATGCAACTTTGCTCTTCCAGGTGGGTATCTAGTGCTCGCCAGGGTTTTCCAGGGCAGATAGGAAGACTTTGCACTAAAGCAGTGGCAGCAGTTTCCCTGGCTTTAGTGGCAGCCTTTGGGGAATCTGACATCGATTGTTCCATCTGCAGTTAAACTTGGGATCTGATGGCCCTGATTTAGGAATCTGGATTCAGCTTTGCATCACCTAAGGTAATTAAATGCCTGGCAGCCTTGAAGACTAATTATTGAGATTAAAAGGAGACAATGCAAGATATTCAGCCTCAAAAGCAAATGTCATTTATTGTCAGCTCTTCTCTAGTGAATTTGGAAAGCTTGAATGCAGGGCAGAAAGAAACCAAAGGGCAAGGACAGGGGATTTTTTTTCCTTGTCCCTTACTTGATATTACAGAATGAGTTGTTAATTTTTATACTCTGCATTTTCTCACACATTTGGGCATATTCTGCTTCCTTGTGTAACTCCCTTTGGACCAAATCTGCATTACCTGCCAGACCTCCTCAGCTTGGTGTTAACTCTGTGTTGTAGTTGCAGTATCACGCTGAACTCTTGTTTTGTCCTCATGATAAGGCACCCAAGGCCACGAGCTGCATCCAGCTGAGTGATGCTGCTGGGCGGAAAGGTTGACCGTGGGCTGCAGGTAGAGGGGAGACAACACAGTGTGGGGGGGGAAAATATATCAGAAGACTGCCAGTGGCTTTTAATCCTGTCACCTCATGCTGATGGGATGTTACTGTGCAGTGTGTCTGTCCTCACCTGCAGAGCTTGGTGTCACCTAACTGTAGCAGAGACCAGTTTGTAAGGAAACAGGGTTTCTCCTCCAGCTCCAGCCCTGTGTTGCCTTTGCTAGGGATAAAAGCCGAGCACATCATACTGTCCAGCACCTCAGGTCTCATAGGCTGTGGTCACAGTGCTCTCCACAGCAGTATCCCCATTTTCTTGGGCAGATCTCTATCTGGGTAACTCCATACTTCCTTGCTAAATTCCTCTCGGAGTTTTGTTGTGGTTTGTGTCTGTTCCTTATGCAATATAAAGTTTTACTTTGTCTTGACAAGCACTTGCTGTAAATGAATTTTTTTTTCCCTAGTAGTGGTAGGTGCCTGAGTTGGGGAAGGGAGAGCTTTTGGGGAAGTTGTTGCAGAATGTTGCCTTTTCCCCACTGCTCTTAATTTTCATCCACTGTTGGGGAAGGGGATGGTGAGTAGACTAAATAGGCCCAAAGGAGTTTAGAAATTGCAAAAGGAGTTAAAAAGCCAATGCCTCAGCAGGTTAAGGGCTGAGTTTGGATCCTCTGGGTATCCAGGTATCTGGATACACTGGTGAAATCAAAGAACTGTAAGTTCAAGTGAGTGTTTACAGGCTCCCAAATTCAGTTAATTTATGACATGTTTAATATGTTTTTACAAATGTTTGCTGTACTCAAGTAGTGACGATGCTGTATTTGGTCAGTAAAATTCCATCCTGCCTGCAGTATGCAAAGACCTGAATGTCTCAAGGATATTCTGTGTCTAAGGAAAAATATTCACTCTCATTTTCTTCTTTTTTTTTTAATAGAAATTTAAACCTGTCATTGAAACCACCAACAGGACTTTCCAATTCTCACTACCATTATGGGATATTTCTGGGTTTTCTGGTTTCCATTCTTTCTCTTTTCCTCCCACCCCCCCTTTTTTTTTTCCCCTTCACCCTCTTTCTTCAGCATAACAGGATTGGAAATTAGTGCTGGCTTGAGGCCACGGCTGCATCTAAGAGGCCATTTAAAGTTATTGCTCTCTGCTCCCTCTGGGCCAGTAGGAAGTTCAGCTGTGATCACAAAGGAAAAAAAACACCAAAAATGCTAGAAATAATAATAATATCAGAAGAATATGGGTTTGCTTTTACACACTCTTGAGTTTTGGGTGAAAAGAATTGTGAAAGCAGCTAGAAATACTGAAAAGCATCTTTTTGCACGGAGGTGCTGGGATTGCTCTGATGAGATTTGTGGTTGTGGCCAAAAGGGAGAGTCTGTTTTATTTTGGACTGAGTTTGGGCTTCTGGCCTCTGACTTCTACACAGGTATAGTCAGGAATGGTCTTACTGAAGCTGGTGTGGTTCTGCTGCTGTGCAGTTGGAGCGAGGGCAAGCTACGAGCAGGTGGGAAAGGATTTGAAGCTTTGCCCTTGTTCTAGTTCTGAATTTAGTAAATCACCTTGCATAAAAACCAGACCTGAAGCAAGCCTTTTATTATAGCAGCATGGCTTGGACTAGGATTTAAGAAGGTGGCCATAAGATTGGTTCACATGAGCTAGAATTTTAGTTAGAGAACCTGCCTCCTTGGAAAATAGCCTCTCTTGTAAATAGGAGACATTTGTCTGCAAAAAGTGAAGGTGAAGCATGGGCCTGGCTGTGTTCACATAGATAACCTTTTTTGCATGTACAAGTTGGTAGCTTTTGTGCACGTATCTGCAAGCTTGGGCTGGTGGGTGTGAAAAAAGCAGATCTGGGCTTACATGAGTGAATGGGTACCCCCAAGCCCTCACCCCTTTGTTTTAATCATAGAATCATAGAACAGGATGGTCAGGGCTAGAAGGATCTTAAAGATCATCAAGTGCCAACCTCCCCGCCATGGCCAGGGACACCTCTTGCTAGACCATGTTGCTCAAGGCCCCATCCAGGCTGGTCTTGAACACCTCCAGGGAGGGGGTATCCACTATCTCCCTGGGAAACTGTGCCAGGGCCTCACCACCCTCATAGTGAAGAATTTCTTCCTAATATCCAACCTAAACCTACCCCCTTTCAATTGAAACCATTCCCCCTTGTCCTATCCCTCCATGCCCTTCTAAGAAGTCCCTCCTCAGCTTTCTTGTAGGCCTTTCAGGTACTGGAACACTGCTGTAAGATCTCCCCGGAGCCTTTTCTTCTCCAAGCTGAACAGCCCCAACTCTCTCAGCCTGTCTTCGTAGGAGAGGTGCTCCAGGCCCCTGATCATCTTTGTGGCCTACTCTGGACCTGTTCCAACAGTTCCATATCTTTCTACTGTTGGGGACTCCAGAACTGGACACAATACTTCTGGTAGAGCGGTTGACCTTCTGGGCTGCTAGCACACATTGTCAGCTCATGTCCAGCTTCTCGTCCACCAGCACCCCAAGTCCTTCTCTGCAGGGCTGCTCTCTATTACATCATCTCCCAGCCTGTATTGTTGATGAGGATTGCCCCAACCCAGGTGTGGGACCTTGCACTTGGTCTTGTTGAACCTCATGGGGTTCACATGGGCCCACTTCTCCAGCTCATCCAGGAGACAAGTTGAGCGACCTAGTTCAATGTAAAATCTATCTCCTCAAACTTTATTTTCACTTTTGTATTGTGGTAGCTACTGGGCAATATTTGGGCTACTTCTTCTGGGGATATGGGTGGAGTGTTTGTCTTTGCAGACAGTTTTCTAGGAGGGACTGAAAGGAAACCTCAGACACTCTCAGTGAGAAGGTGAAGTTAGTCAGAGTCTGTGTGAAGAGGCAGGGGGTGTCTTTAATGAAGTTAGACATTCTCCAGCACCAATTACAGAAACGATGTCCCAGATCCATGGAACAGGTTGTGGGGCAGAGAAATGATGAAACTTCTAAAGATACGAGTCACTGGAAAGCTTTGGGTCCTTCTGATGTTTTCCAACTCATAGTATTCCGGGAAATTTATTGCTCTTCAACATTTGACTCAACTCTGAAATGATGTAACACCGTCACTGGTGGAGCTACACACCTACTGCTGTCTAAAAGGCTCTACAGTTGAAAAGCAGCTCAGGACAATTTGTGATGATCTAGTATTCTTTTGGTGCTTTGTACATGACAGAACCTTCCTAGATTCCGACCTTGATGAGGACCTCATTCTTGATGCTGCACATGAGGTAGATATTCCTCCTTGCCCTCCAAAATTTACAGGCAAAGAGGCTCTTCCATCTCATCCTTGGCTAACAGCAAATTCAGACTGTTCTACTTCAAGATCACTATCCTACAGCTCAGTTCAGTGCCATGATTGTTTTAAAAGAACAGAGGTTTTGCTGTAAATTTTCAAGCTTAGGAGAATTGTTTGAATTTCACCCTTGGGTTTCCCGTTACTTCCTTGCTTGTTGGTTGGCAGGTCAGGCAAAAGAAAGTCTTTGCTTTCCTGTTTGTCCCAAAGGGTTAAAAAATAAACAGCGGCATGTGTTCTGGGGTGCCAAGGTTTTTCTTCTGCTCCGTCTCCTTTTGATTTAAAGGCTTTGTTTATCTCTCTGTAAAGTCACTGGCAGGCCATAAAGAGATATATTGCCTTGGTGCAGACAGCACAGACTCCGCTCCTGGGAAAGCAATGGACTGTGAAGCTGAGTGTGTGCGTGTGTGGGCCTGCTCATAATTCAGGAAGGGTTCTCTTTTGGGAAGCTCCCAATGGACGCTGCCTGCAGCCGCTTGTGGCTCCTTGTAGGAGAAGTGTGCGTGTATCCAGGAGGGTTGGTCAGGCTTGCTGCTTTTGATGTTCTCATAAAGCCATCACTCCAAAGCTTGGAATCGCAAGGCTGTTGAACTCAGTCATAATAAAGTGGCTAAAGTACTCCCAATGGCTTTGTTTAATTTTATTTTTTTTTTTGATAGAGAAATAATGTCATGTCAGAGCCCAGCTTGCGTGGGCACTCCCTGTTTAGCCAACACTCAGTAGTGAGCCTCAGCACCAGCATTGCTGCTCTGCCTTGCAGACACTGCCGGCACTTGAACCTGCGAGCATAGGTTCCTTCACTGGCTGTCCTCTGGTGCTGGGGTGCAAACTGTGCCTTCCCCCAGCACACCCCCGGGTGTTGGGGAACATCCCTTGGCTGGGATGGAAGGTAGGGCGTCTTGGTAGGAGAGGTGGGATAGGTGAATTGTTTCTGTCTGGCATCTATGCTGCAGAAACTGCTTATTGAGCTGAGCAGAGGGCGCTTGGGTTTAATCTTTGGCAGACTTGACTTGTGATGTCCTTTTAGCTTATCACCAGAGGAGGAATCTGCTGAAAGAGAGGGCAGAGCACCAAACGCAGCTGAACCACCGCCAGCAGAACGGTTATTGATTCCCTGCAAGAAGCGATGGGAAGCTGCTTCTTTCCTTTTTAACAGCAAGTCATGCATTGTGGGAATCTCCTACCTGGAAGCTCGAGTTTCCAAAGATCTGGGCCTGACTCTGGAGAAAAGCAATTGGGAAGATGCAGACCCTTCTCTCAGAGAATTTCCTCCTTGCGGAGGATTAGCCTGAGAACGACATATCCTTCCAATCCCACCACCTTTCTCAATACACTAAGTGACACCAAGCCTAGAGGAGGCCCCTGAAGATTAATGCTTTCTACAGCTTCAGTTTATCTTTGGAAACTCTACCAGCATATGTAAAACATGGGCCCTTGGCCTGCCACCTCCTCGTCCCCAGCGGGCCATACACACCCTGTTTTCCCTTGGGGCTGACAGAAAAGGGGTTCCAAATCCTTGTGTCTTCTGCAGCTCTGGGTCTTGGTAGCTAAAATGCTGTTAATCACATCCTCCCTCTAAGCTTGTTTGTCTGAGGAGAAATCATTAGTACCTTCTTTTTTTTTTTTCCAGTGTGGATAAATCTGAGAATCGCCTGAAAATCTGCAGGAAATTACTTTTCAAGTGACCGATATGACCTCTAATTTCCTAATGATCTAGGAAGAGTTCAAGCCCAAGTGCTTGTATATGCAGAATGCCAAATTTATGTATACAAAGCATCATAATTACTGTCATGGAGATTTACAGTGCTTTACAAATCATTAATAATCATAATAATAATATTTACCATAACTCTTTCTGGCAGATTGATCACAATTCTCTTTGACCATCCTCGAACTACTTTTCTTACAACATCTTTCCCATTGGCATGAAAGTGGAGTACACAAAACATAATTTATTGACATAAAGGGTGACTTTGTTTGCACGTGTTTATTTGAGGCAAACCCAGATAGTTTCTCTTGAAGTGAAAGCATCAGCATCAATGAATCAGCACATCTTCTAAGTGCTGCGTATTGCTTCCTTTCACTATGGTGTTAGCAGGTGAGATGCTCTTACTTGTTTGTGCCAAGCAGATGTGATTTGTCCTGCTCAGCTAGGTACCATTTGCAATAAGCGTATAAAAGACATACATCTATATGAGAATCTTTTAGGTCTTTGACACCTGTTTTGGGGGTGGAATACCCCCAGATGATAAATGTCAGGTTTAGGCTACACTGACTGATGTATAATTAATGGACTGTGGTGATAGAAATTTCTCATTTTTCTAAATGCCATCAAAATCACAAGATTTGGAGACAGGAAAAAAATGAAAGTGTTTTCCCTTTTCTTCTGCTTTCCTGCTCCTCAGTGTTCAAAGTTTGCAAGCGGTTTCATATGGGATAGAAAATAAATGTTGGCATGCAGTGGCAGATTTTAGTTTGAAATTTCGCATGGCAGTATATTTTCACAGAATTTCCTTATATTTCCTTATGTTTTTATAAGATAAAAGTCTTCAGAAGCTATTTTATTGTAGCAGTTTTATGAATTTTCCTGCCATTTTTTTGACAGCATGTGCTATTCCTGCCAATGCCATGGGTATTGTTTCTCTTTTATGAATTACTCTATCTAGGTCTGGTTTTATCCATTACTAGAAATCTGGTGTTAATAGACTTTTATCCTACAGCAAATTCATTCATTTGAAAGGGCAGATATATTTTTAGTATACTTGCTATTAAAAAAAGGGCAATATTAACATTTTGTATCTTAGTTTCACACTTCTCTTTGTTTATTCATCCAAAGTACATTTTGGGTGCGAAATGTTCATTCTACTTGCTGTGGTAGCACAGCTGTGGGGTAGAAGAAATAATCTGTTAATTGTTTACAGGAATACTACCCACTGGTTGATGGTTAAAAAAAGTCTGGCTCTAAGATATACGTCTCTGTGTTGAACTGAGAGAGCTGTGAGTAGCGAGTGTGAGTCAAAAGTTGCAAAAACATGTAATTTCATACCAAAAGACTGCTTCAAATATATTATGCAGTAATTTAATCATTTGTCAGACCAACGCAACCTTCAACTGTGTTCAGTGTTGCAGCAATAGACTCCCTACCATGGTATGACAACCTGGATATCAGGAAAATTTCCCCAGGATGACAGACAGAAATCTCAGACACCCCTAACCCCAGCTCTGTCTCATCAAACTTTCATCTCTGTGAGCCAATTACAAAAGCTCATGTGTTATAATGTAAAATGTTCAACTATTAGTGCCTGCTGACATGGAGAAAAATGGTAATAGTATTTCTCTCCCACCTGCCTGTCCTTCAATTTAATTTTATAGCTGGTGTCTCGTAATTTTTTAAAGTTTCTTAAAAAAGACTTTTAAAGTATCTTTTCTAAAAGAAAGTGCCAAGCAAGCTAAATGTAGAATTTGCTGCCAATTCTGCCTTTAATACTTTTAAAACAAATACAAATTTACAGGCGTACTCGTACCAAAGCTCTGTGCCAAGGGCCATCAGACCGAAAAACATGTTTTAGAATATGTATGTACAAAGTGGGCCTGATGATTCACATAATTTGGTGGCTGGAGGCAGAGCACATTTACATGATGTTCTTTAATCTATTTCTAATTTATATGATGTTCCTTGGTCTAATCTGTTGGTTCTTTATTCTGTGTGTCCAGCAATAGAGGGTGCATGTTTGTGTGAGACACAACGGCTCGCCTAACAAGGACCGTTCTATGTTTATTCATATATTCTCCGTTCAGTGTAATTCCAGAGAGATAATTACCCATGAACGCATTCTCCTTTCTCAAGTAAATTAAAGGGTTTCCCATATGGTCCATCCTCCTGAGACCACAAGAAGTTTTCTGAGAATCTGCAACGGTTCAGGTACAAGGAGACTCCCAGCTTAGCTGTAACCTTTGAGGTCCTTCCTATTTTCATACCGACACCTATGTCATCAATCCCATTACAGAAAAATTCCTCTGATTGGAAAAACCTGCTGGTGGAAAACCTGTCTTCATCCTATGAAAAGTAAGAGGTACCATGGGGATGTTTTTGTTGTTAGTGAATCATATCTGGTAGGAGTTGTTTCTTTTTCTTGTGCCACACCTCCAGCCCCCTCCAAGCCATCCAGCCAATTGCTTTGGCTGAACCAGTTCGCGGAAGCATCACGTACAGTAATTGCTTCATTGTGTTGCTTTAAGAGGAAAGGAAAATAGCTATTACTGTGAGCAAGCGCTTCTGGGTTTTTTCCCTATTGCTGGCGAGTGTTTTGGTTATGAAATGTATCTTTTTTTTTTTTTGAGACTTTCTGTTGTTCAGGTGGACGGCTGAGAATGGTAATGCAGCTAGTGGCAGAAAGAGAGAGCACTGCTTTAGAGAAGTACTCTAAAAAAGGGAATAAAACTATTACTGATTAATTTTGGTCCTCATCTCTTTATGGAAGGTAACAAAGCAGCTTAGTTTCATTCCTGGAAAGCATGTGGGCGCTAGGCAGGATGCTGTTGTATTTTCACTTCATCTTCAGTTGCATGAAAGTTAACAGAGATTTAACTTTTAAAGAGACTGTACTTTATGGCACTTACTTGCTTTTTACCCATTTGGCTGTAGGTGTAAATCTAGGATTTAGGGGTCAGTCAGTGGCTGAGATAAAGCTCTGTAAATTTGGGGTCCTGCCTGTAAAGAAGCTGCTCTGCTGTAAGGCTCTTCTGAGAAAAATGAACAAAAAAGAGCCCAGCTCCAGTAAACTGAGATCAGACCTCTTACTGGAGATATCTAGAAATTTATGACTGGAAAAGGTATTAGGTTGTGACCTGATGGTGTCCCGCTGCTGAGGCTCCAATGGTGATTAGGAAGAAGTGATTTCATTGCCATATGAAGGCTGCTGTCCTTATCCCTGGTTTTTTTCCTCATTGAGAAGCTAAACGTGGTATTCAGGACTAAGAGGAAAAAATGCCTCCCCACACATACACAGAAAGCGTTATCACTGCCAGCTCCTTGTCTTCAAAGACCCCTGACCGAAGCTCTGTGTGACTCAGTCCACTTAATTCCTCACTGAAGAGAAAAAAGTAGAGTTCAGAAGTTCAAGGAACTCTTTTACCAACGATATGCTTGTGGTTGTCTGGGCTGCAGGGTAGAGGGTTAGGCTGAATAGCTCACTGTTTCGGACCTGGTCACAGCCATGTAACATCTTCTTTCAAGGCAATGAATGGCCAAGAAGGTGGAAGGCTGCTGGTGGGACCTGAGCACTCTGAGAAATGCAGCCTTAGATGTCACCTCAGGAGCTGTTTGATATGAAGTATCTGGAAGTCTCATCCTAAATGGTGAGAGTGTTTCAGCACACTCACGAATACACTTGTGGTATTCGTGGCCTTGACAGGCTCACACATAACCCTGTATAGCATCTCCCTTCTTCCTAACTTGTGTGACTGTTAATAGTAGCAGTCCCCTATGAAAATTAAAGTCCAGAAGCATTTAAAGCTTATAACATTTATAGATTGCTACAGTAGCTGGAGAATCAAGCTAATGAAAGGATTGGGTGGGTGCCCTGAATTAATATGACCATAATCTCATTCATTTTAACTGCTTTTTTTGCTGCATATAAAACCTTCCTCTCTCCTCCAACAGTGCAGTTAGGGCCCAGTTCACAGGCTGGTGGTGGCAGTTAATGGGAAGGTTCCTGCATGGTAGGGCCGAAAGTTGGGTTTTGAGCAGGAGGCCTGCGGCAAGGGCACAACAGTGATGTTAGAGGGGCAGAGGTCTTCTGTAGAGGATAGCAGGAGGGCTGGGAAATGGGGATCCAGAGTTTGAAGAGTGTAGAGGAGAATCAGAGCCAGAAGATGAAGATATAAAGCAGTGAGGTTTGAAGCAGGCTGTCTGGCTGCTGTAATCTGAAACAGAGATACTTCTCTCTTACAAAGTTACGTAGTGTAGAGCCTATTTGCACCCAGAGATTGTCTTCTACGCTGGTCCCTTTCCATCTACGACCATACAGCATTTTGCCCTCCTGTCTGCCCTTCCATTCCCTGGAGAAATTGTATTTGGAGAATACTTCTTGGAGTTACAACTCCAAGTGCAACGAAATGTATTTTATTGGGCTGTCTACCTTTGTTCTTTTGTTTCATCTCCATCTCCCATCTGTTTTGTTTGTCTTAGCCAAAAAGGAAGGATTCTTGAGTGCTCTGTAGTGCATCCCTTGAAAGCTTGGTGGGTGGGGAGGGAGCTCGGGACCTGCAAGCAGTCAGGTGGAGGAGCTGGAAGGGAAAGCAGTGATTTCGAGAGTGAGCAAGGTGCTGAGGATTGTTCTGACAGGTTTTGTTGAGCTGTGTTACTGGACCACTGAGTCCAAGAAAATATTGCAGCACGTGTCCATGTAACAGCCAGTTCATATTTCTGACCTTTTCATACTTTCCTCTGAAGCTCAGCATGACACTGTTTTCAATGTGTGAACTTTGACAGCCCTCCCTATCTACTAGAGAGTTAGGGAAAATAGTAATCATAACATCATAAAGGACTATAAAATTCTTCAACCTGAATGTGTGCATACCACGCTAGTTTTTCAGTAGCTTCTGAGTGCCCATAAGCTGAGGGATGGGCCTGTTCTGGGAAGTGGAAAATTCAGTGAAAAACAAGGCATTACAGAAAGCAATAGCTGGACAGGATTGAATGAGGAGCACTGTTCTTTATGGACCTGTCCTGAACTCGTGCCCCAGCACAGTTTGAGGACTGGTGTTGTGCTTGGAGTAAACCTAAAACCAAAGCCGAAGCCTCTTGTGCTCATTAAAGAACCTGTGGCAGCGTTCACTGTGCTGGACGAACACCACCTCGTCCTGGTCAGGCTCTTGGTCGAGTGAGTCCCTTCTGTGTGTGTTGATTGTGGCTATTTATAACAACTCATTTAGAAGACTCCATCACTTTCTCTCTCCATTGACTCAATGAAGGGAGAGTGCATCTAAATTAAGTTTCTTCTCTCACTTGCCTTGTGGAAGTATGTTTGTTTTCCCTCATTAAGTATGTAAGAAGTCTAGAGGGATTAATCTTATAATGTAGGCAAAGGTATCTAAAAGCAAGTGGTGTTTAAACTCCTTTCTCTAGGTGTGTCCTGTGTCTTCATTCAGATAAGATACTCCTTGTCCCTTCCTCCAAATCACTATGTCATGTTAACGTGTTTCCAAGGTGGCCACATGCTAGGACAAGGAGTAATGGATGCAAGCTGGAGCAGAGGAATTTCTGCGTGGATATAAGGAGAAACTTTGTCACTGTGAGGGACAGACTGCCCAGAGAGGTTGTGGAGTCTCTTTCTCTGGAGACATTCAAACCCGCCTGGATGCATTCCTGTTTGACTTAGTCTGAGTGATCCTTCTCTGGCAGTGGTTGTACTAGATGGTCTTTCGAGGTCCCTTCCAACTCCTGACATTCTGTGATCCATCGCAATCCCATGTGGTTCTGTGAATACCCAGATGTGTATGGGGGTGTTAAATTATCTGAAGGGAGTTGCCAGTAGCAAGGTGCTGCCTTAAATAGAGACATGCTTGCTAGGATTTACACATGTTAAAGGATGAAGTAACACCTGCAGTTGAGGAAATCATAGTTGCCCCCCAGGTAATATGATTAGCAATTGCTACCTGCAGATTTAGGGCTGGATCAAAGTTTTACATTGGATGAATGTGTAGTTGTGCTACACAGAACTCCTGCTCCTGACGAGACGAGATCTGCATGATCAGTTGTGTGGGAACAGAGCTGTTTCCCTGCAAGCAAGGACACTACAGGCATACGCTTCTCTGCAGCTTCTCCATTGCCAGGCTCCATCAGCTCCATCCCAGGTCCTGCTGTGAGGCGCGTGTGACAGATCACATCAGTGATTCGGGGGCCTCTGCGTGCTACCCTGGCTGCTGATCCTCCTGCTGCCAGCCAGCCGGCAGAGCTGTGGTGCTCACATACTCCTGCTCCGTGGGTCTAGGATGCAAGCAGCGCATATCTACAATTAGCAATTGCTTTGTTAATCCCTTGTGTAGTGCTACAAATAATGCAGAGACCTGACTTGATGCCCCAGCTCTCCAAAGGGCAGTGCCAGGATTCACAGGTTAGTCGATTAAAGTCACAGCATGGTACGAGCTGCAGGGTGCCCATACCGGGCTGAAACCTGCTCACGTTCCTTGCAGAAGAGCCACAGTGCAGATTCTTCCCTTAAACAACATACCTGCAGGCAAAGCCTGCCCTGAGGAGCACCTGCAGAGCCAGGCCTGTACTCTCCAAGCAATTTCAGGATGTGCAGCAGAGCAAAGCTGGTCAGCCTGCAAATGCAATTATTTGTTTATTTACACAGAAACTCACTCCTGGTCCTGGCGGAGCCCTGAAGCCAGAGTTTCCTTGGGGAGCACGCGTGCTGCTTTGGGCAGGAAGTGTGGCACAGGGGGCACCCAGCCTGGTTGAAAGACAGCTCCTCTGACTCATCAGCTGAAAGCAAAATGAGCTGTATATATTTAAAGCAAAGCTCTATTTTAAAAATTAACGATCTGCAAGGGAGAGAGGAGAAACTGCTTCTCTGTAATGCAGAAAAAGGCCCTGATGACCACAGCCTGGGTCCCTTTCCAGATGATGTCATCATCAGTCTAAATAATAAATTTTTAACGATGTGGAAAAAAAAAAAAGGAGGAAATAAAAAAGAGGGGGACTCTGTTTCAATGAGGAGTAAAAGTAGCTGGTGGCAACAGGGTCTAAGGAAAATATATGGTTGGGTGAGGTTTCTGCCCTGTGTAATTAGATTATCCGAAGTGTAGGAGTGTGCTGCAAAAGGCACATTGAAATGCCAGTAATTGACTGCTCTGTGTCTTCTCCTGCCGCATAGCCATGCGGGGTGGAAAACTGGGGTACTTGGGATACACAAGGCAGAGGGGCATTCTATAAATGGGGCTGCTAATAATAGGCAGTTAAGATTAGAAGGGAAAGTGTGGCCTCTCATCAGCCCAGAGACTAGGGGATATTTTCCCCTCATAAATAACAGGCCACAAGAAATCTATTCAAACGGATTTGTGTTTGGTTGACAAATGTATGCAGTATGTTACCAGTGGAGTACTCACACTGGCTCTTTAATGCAGCTTAAATTACTAGCAACACATTCGTTTTGAAACGCGCTCGGTTTTGTTGAGTAGAACCCCCCTGGAAACGTGTCGCCCCTTGCGTGTTCTGCGGGTGACAAGGGCTCGGGGGGAGCCAGTGGGGTGGGCGGCAGCACTGTGGTGTTGGGGGGGCTGTGGCACCAGCATGGACTGAATGGGTTGGCTTTTTTCACTTCATGCTGACTCCCCATCATGGGGAGCCCTGGGGCATTTTCCATGGGAATCCAGCCAGAATTTTCCCCAAGAAAACCCCAACCCAAACCTGTGCTACTGCTGGAGTTGTGCAGGATAGCGGAATGAATCTGATGTAATCTGAAGTGGTATTTTAGGTGATCTGACTTCCAGGTCCTATTCAGGGCTTGATCTCCTCTGTGCTGCATATTCCTGTAGAGATGGCCCTCATCGTGAAGAACTCAGAAGCTAAGGAGACAAGACGGCAGCTATTCCAGCCTGGCAGGCGAGGGGGCTCGGTTGTCCAAAAGCAACAAAAAATTCATGTCAAAGCTACAGTCCAAAGCTGCATTTCTTGAATCTCAGTCTTGTATTTTCCCAACTAAATGTATTAACCCCAATCAAAGTTTTTGTGGACCTCGGCTATCTGAATGTTTGGCCCTGAAAAGAACAGATGTGTTTCCTGAGGTTTGGGGTTTTGTAAGGGGAGATTTCAATGACTTTAAACCCAAATCTACACCTTGTCCTCAAACTACAAGGGACAGTTTTATGTCATGCTTTGTAGTGGGTTGATCCTAATACCCTTGTCGTGAGACAGATTTACTGTAGTTGTCAAGACAGATTTGCTGTAGAAGTCAATACCTCTCAGCCCGCCAGTGCCTTAAGGAAAGAAAGGCTGGGTATTTAATGCTGTAAATATTTTATTCTTGCTCTGCCATACAGACCTTGCATGGCATTTCAAAAACAACTTCTATTGTGCCCCAGTTTTTCATGAGTTAAATGGGGATAAGGCTTCTGAGAGTGAAGATGGGTGGAATAAGGAGACTTATGATGAGGAAGATGGAAAAAAAGCTTTTTTTCTGTGTGCCCCTGTTATTTTATTTAAATGAATTCTTTCCTTTTTGCTGTTTTCATTGCTCCTTAAATAGTCGCTTTAATTTCCTTTGAGTTTTGTTCTGGTACACAAAAACACACCTTTTAGATGTCCTTCAGCTTTGTGGGTCATTTGGTGTCGCTGCTTCTATTCCCTGAGTGAGGGAAAAAGGCACTGTGGAAGTATTTGCTGGTTTAAGGGTGCTCTCAGGCTCACAGGGCCTGGCAGAGGCTGAAGTTAGCAAATTCAAAGTGGGTTTTTTCAGCAGCGAGCTGGTGGAAATGCAGGGGAAGATAAATACTTGGTCTTAACTGTCAAATACTTTTGTCTGCTCAGGGTCCCCTGTGAGAAGGGGAGATGCTGCTGCACTCACAGCTGGGTCTTTCTTTTCTGCTGGCCAGGCAGGAGGGGACTGAGCAGGACTTAAATCCTCAGGTCACTGATACATCCTTTGTATTCCCATATTTCTTCCACCGCTGTGAAGGATTCATTGAGCTTTGGGTTTTACGCTGAGCTAAAGACACTCTCATCCATCTGAGCCTGCTGCAACCTAAAACACAACTCATACTGCCCTGGTCTAATACAGACACTGAGGGGCTCTTTTTTGTCGTTGGCTTGCCCAGAGCTTGCCATGGATGGACAGTTTGTTAAACGCTGGCTCAGCTTGCTCATGCAGTGTCTTTCTCCTGTTTTGAAAGACCTGGGTGCTCCATCTGTGAGGAGCATGCAGGGTAAACGTGTCTCTCTTTGTGCAGGGCGACAAGAATCAGCTTGTGAAAAAGATGAGTGATTTGGATAGAAAAAGGACACTGAGCTGAGGCTGAAAACCGCTGGTACAAGCCGATCCTGTTTGGTGGAAGCAAATAATGCCGGTGGGAGGACTGGACTCACCTCACCATTCCTTGTGCATGTTGCACTGGCTGCAGTGGAGTTTCTTTGCCAGCACACTGGATGCCAAGCTGGGAGAAAAAGTGAACGAGTTGCCAGGGGCTGTCTGGATGGGATGTGTGTACAGAGGAAGCGTGAGCCGTCACACCAGCTCCTTGGCAGTTGAGGAGCCCGTCTGCAGAAACCAGGCCTGCTCCGAAATGTGAGTTACGCCGTTTCTCAAAACTGTCTGTAGCAAGAAATGACTGGGAGGCCAGTGATTCATTCTGGGGTAATGTAAAGGTACCAGAGGGGCTAATATAAAGGAAGAAAATTGATACTGGCTTTGCAGTGTTTGTGGCGCAGAAATGCGTCCAAATGTTTCCCAGGGAAAGCGCGGAACAATCCGATGCAATATTAAAAACAAAACAATACCTGCCCAACAACAAACAAACAGCCATGGGGATATAGGGGCTGGTAACAGTGTTTGGATGTCTGTAAATCAGAGCAGACTGCACAGGTATTTGCTTACTGCTATACATTTCATTGCAGCTGAAAGAAAAGGGCCCTTGTGAAATGGTAGAAATTGTATGAGAAAACCGGGCTTGAATTGTGTAGCACTGTGATTATTGTGTCAAATACACCTTGCTGTGTATCCATGGGAGTTACACCAGGGACAGATTTGACCCTTGGGATGAATACTCTACGGAAATTAAAACTAGCTATAAAAGCTATATATAGTTGAAAAGGCTACGGTAACGTTTTATACGGTATGAGCTGTGGTCTATTCTTCACAGAAACCCATATCTGTAAAAAAGCAATTAGAAGTGCTTCCTTGAAAAAAGGCAATTGAACACAGTGAATGAACTGCAGGAATTGTACAGTTTCCAGAAAATGGTGGTAGTGAAGCATTTGTGGGATCCATAAAGTCACCATAAATTCCTAACTGAATATGGATTCACTCTCCAGCTCTAAAACCACAAGATTTATTTCCTGCTGGCAGGGGAGGTGAAGTTTGCAGAGCTAGATCTGTCTGGCATGCCAGCAGGTGGGGAGTGCATTCCCACGTGTGTGATCTTCCCAGCACCACCTCGCTTGGCTGTATCCTTCCACGATGAGAAGACAGGATTGGTTTGGGTGGTTTTTGTGGAAGATCTCTCTGTGCTTTCAACAAATAATCATATGGGTAGGAAGGTTTACTAATGCGCAACGTGTCTTAATGGGAAAGAAAGATAAGGTGGTGGGTTGCACTACTGGTTTCATTCAGGAAGATCTAGTTTTGGCTGAAGCTCTAACTTTGAAGTCGCACGAGTTCTGTCTGTGCAGTGGAGGTGCTCGTGGTGACTCAGGTGTTCTGTGGTACAAACCTAAACATTGTGGTAAAGGTTGCTCTGTTTTCTTTCTGTGGAACTCCCTTTGTTCCCCAGAGTGTGGGTATTTTATGGACACAGGCTTTCAGGAGGAGCTGGTGCTGTGGATGGTGAACTTTGGTGTTGGTTTTCCTTTCCCTCTCCGCTCGTTCCCACTCATGTGTTCCCAATGAAGTGCCATTCATTTTTGACTCACATCTTTTAACTGTACTGTGCTTCTCCTGATGATGAACATAAGGACACCAACTCCAGCAGCTAAAACTTTTAGTCACTGGCTGCCTACGATATTGATGGAAACATGCATATTAGTGGGGATTTTGGGGTGGAATAAATCACAACTTCAGGTTGGATGAAGTAAGACAAGGAGATAGGGACTAAAAGTCATAGCACTGAAATGGAGAAGCCTGTGACTGCAGAGATTTGTAATTATTTGGGCCCTGTCAGAGATGAATGGCTATGTCTCTTTCTGAAGTCATCTTACAAGAAGAGGCTGAGGGAACTGTGACTGTTTAGCCTGGAGAAGATGAGGCTCAGGGGAGACCTTCTTGCTCTCTCCAACTACCTGAAAGGAGGTCGTGGGGAGCTGGGGTCAGCTTCTTCTTGCAGATAATCAGCCATAGGATGAGAAGGAATGGCTGCAAGTTGCCCCAGGGGAGGCTCAGGTTAGAAATGACGAGAAATTTCTTCTCTGAAAGAGTAGTTGAGCACTGAAATGGGCTGCCCAGGGAGGTGGTGGAGTCACCGTCCCTCAACGTGTTCAAGGAAAGGTTGGATCAGGTACTTAGGGATGTGGTTTAGCAAGTAATAGAGGTGGTAGAGGGACAATTGTACTAGATGATCTTGGAGGTCTTTTCCAACCTTAATGATTCTGTGATTCTGTATGATTCATAGCTGAGTAAATGTGATCGCATTGATTTAGCGCATCTTCAAGAGTCTTTTTACAACCACAGGAGCTAGAAACGCCTTTTGTTGTTGTTCCTTTTTTTAATGAAAGCTGACATTCTGGAGCACAAGTCAGCAGGAAGTGGGGCTGAGTTTATTGGCTGTTGTGGTGGGGCCTGGAGAATAATTCTGCCTCTCTCCTGCCTTTTGTCTATTCAGACCGTAAATTCATTGAAGCAGGGACTGCTTTCTACAGTGTGTCTTCATAGCACTTGCTGCAGTGGATCTGTATTCTCAGCTAAATCCCCTAAGGCTTAACAAAATATAAATTAGGATAATGGTATAATAAGTTAAATGTTAAATGGTTGTGGGGGGTGGTTTATTTACATGAATTATCAGCCTGGGGAAAAAAAAAAGAAGAGAAAAGAAGTCCTGAAATCCTGGTAGGAGATTTTAGCTCCGTGGCAGAGGCTGTGTATTATTGTAGTGTATTGAGAAGATGGGGCAGGTAGACGGTGGCTGTGCCCTGTTTAACAGAGAGGACACTGGCTGGTTTCAGATTCCCTGTACCCGAAATGTCTGTAAACTGAATTTGCTGTTAGCAGTGTGAAGTTACTCCCTGCAATTCCTTTCCACAGATTTCAGTGTTTGCTTTCTGTGGCACAGAACCCAGGGCAGAGCTTTGACACCCAGGAATACATCCCGGAAAGATAATTTCTCCCTCCTTCAGTTGCTGTGCAAAAGGATCTTCGTTGGGTTCCCTGTCTCTTTTGGTTAGAGAGAATGTAGTGCGAAGCTGGGAAGATATGACAGAGTGGAAAAGAGCTGCAGCAAGCTCCATGTGGTGTGGTGCTGGTGTAGGACTTGTACCTTTCCTTTCTATGACTGCAGATAAGGTGATAAGGGATAAGACCTTGTAATCCAGGTTGTTGTGCACATGTAGGAGCTCAGAAAAGATGTGTAGAGTAGTGGGAGCCCTCAAAATCCAGAGCAGTTTGGCTCATCTGTGCTGTGCAAAAAAATGGTAATGTTAATCCCACTCAGCAATCTGCCAGGTCTCAGCCCTCACAAGCAGCTCATTCTCCTCCTGGTAAACCCACAGCCTGTCATCTGCTCTCCTGGGTGCTTGGCTTACGGCAGCACGGAGCCCTGTGGATCCATCCATAGTTGAAGCTAGCAGAAAACTGGTGTTAAGCTCTTGTTTTTAGTGTAGTTAAGATCAACAGCAAAACCTTCTGTTGCTCAGATATTGGAAGTCCTTGTGAAAGTCAGTGGCTGGCTGGCTGTGTTACCCTGGCTACATCGAGGTGACCTGCCAGCTGTGTTGTCACAGGCTGGAGGTGTTGTGCTCTGGGCTTCTCAATGCAAGGCAGCCCTGAAGCTGGCACATTCTCCTACCCCAAGACAGCCCTATTTTCAGGTTGCTCAGTGCAGCGATGCGGTGGGCATCCCATATCCTTACGCTCCTCTTGACCTCCTTGAAGGCCGGAATACTCCAGCTGCATTTTAACACTGTTAAATTCAAACATTTGTCTACCTGTCTCTGATGCACCCACTTCTGGGACAGACCACTCTGATTTTCTACTTCCAGAGCAGTCAGTGCAGCTCAGGCACACCAGAGAGCTGCACTCCCAACACAGACCAGCGTACGAGAGCCAAACTAAGGCCAGCGGTCTGTCAGCAGATAGTCCGGCTCGGGAGGAGGCAGAAACAGGATTTGCTGTCAGCTTCGTGCCAGTGACAGCACCGCGACGTTATTTGCTGTAGATTAATGTGGGAGAAGGTCCTTGCCGACAACCCCTGCAAAACAGTTCAGCTTCAAGTGGAATTACAGTGGTCCTTTTAGATAAGTATATTTTTTGCCAGCTGATCCCCACAGCACTCCCGGCAGTGGGGAAAGCTGAAACTATTACTGTAAATACAAAAGGGAAGACATACTTGGCATCCCTTTACATTAGAGCTGGCTCAGAAGAACGTCTGCGTAGCTGTTCCACTGCCAAGATGGATTGTAGTCAGATAGTACACATTGCAAAGGAACCAGAGCGCACACTGAGATCTGTTGGGGTTTTTTTAACAATAGTTTATTTGTGCTTCAAAGGGATAGTTACAGGAATCCAGATCAATATGCTTGTCCAGAACTGTGCCTTCCTATTTTAGGGCCTGGATGAATAGGAGGTTACTTGAGTTCACATGCATATTGAGGGATCGGTGCCTGCGGTATTGCAGCCTCCCAGGCCGTTACTTTTCTGTTTTGAAAGTGAACGTGAAAGAGCTGTGAGACTGAAGTTGCTGCTGTTCTGGTTCCTGGAGTTTTGGGTTGGTTTTTTTTCCCAGTGATGTCCGTGTGGCGGTGCATGTTGTGAGGCTCTTTGGTGAGGTCGTGTCTCAGAGGAGATGGTAGGAGCTGTGCGCTCCTCAACCAAATAGATTTTGGTTGAACTGTTTGAGGCATGTCCTGAGAACATGTTGGGCTTTGGGCTGAATCAAACCCTTTGGAAAGGGAAGGAAGATTGTCTCTTTCAGTTAAATGTTCTGATGTTTTTAATGGAAAAGTGTAAAAGCACAACTTTTCTTTGTAAACGTGTTTGGTGTTTCCCAATCCCAGGTTTTGAAACTGTCTGTGTATTTTCCTGATTTTAGGATGCTATACCATTTTTTGGGACACAAAAAATGGTTGACTAATGGAGTTGCTTACATGGGACCAAAACCATTTGCATCCAGTTGGTTTCTGAGATCTTTTGCAGTGTGGTTTCAGACAATGAGTTGTAGGTGCTTGAGAGTTAGACCTGTAACTGCTCTGAAAATCTTGGGGTTTGACCTGTTTTTTCTTCACTGATCTTGATAAATTTTTAAGGGACACAGGCAGATACTTAGATGCTCAGGGTAGTAGGCGGTATCTTCCTATATAGATCTTCCAGCCTTGATTTATAGCAAGCAATAGATTTCTGACAGTTTTAAGCAAGCACATACCACTGCTGCACCTGGGGTTTTGAGGGCAAAAACGCATCCATTACTTGAGCATATACGGTATCTAACTGATGATGGATTATGCTGCTCATGCTTTGAATGGTGCCACCACATTTTTTGTGAAGTGTAGACTCAACAAAGTCTATCAGCAGACAGAGCTGGTTCCTTCTGCATTTCAACCTATGACAACTTTCTCAACACACACTGCTTTACGTTGATCCAAGGGGCTATCTTGACGGGTGCGTTCCAATGCCGCAGTGCTTCAGAGTTCAAACTCTGGTGTCATCTGGCACATTTCTGATGTATCTGGCTTTAGTGATGACATCCTGTTACATGAAGAATGTTGGCTGGTGCCTGGTGTTCTCCGTTAACTGTTTTGCATAGCTGAGGAAGACACCATCCTGACCAACTCAGTGCTGCTTGCAGCAGCCTGTCTGGCCTTTGTGGTGAGAAGGGCTTCTTTAACCCTGGCTTACTTTTCTCCATTTTTCTCCTTCCCCCATGTGTTTCTACATTGCCTGGCATGAAAGGTGGGGAGGTCGTTGCTGGTGGCACTCTTGCAGGAGCAATAAGAACTGTGGCATTCCCAGTGGAGGGCAGGAGAAAGGAGCTGTAGTTCATCAGGGGTTTCACAGCCCTCACTCCTAATGATTGGGATGGTTATGAAAAGGATGTGGAGTGTCATCTTCTGTTCACCACTGGTTTTGTTGGTTTGTTTTTACTTGGTGATGGGAAGTGGGGGGAGAGCAGGGAAGACTCTTCCTAGGCACACCAGATCATTTCTTCTAAGAAATGATCTTACAAGCTTTAATGATTCAAGGCAAGATTTCCAGAAATCCATGAATTAGAAACCAGGCATAATTGTGGGGAAGTTTTGAGAGCAGAGCTCTTCATAGATCCAGGTCCCTCTAAAAAGAAACTTTAGCATGCTTCTGACCTCTCAGAATTAGGAGACTGGCCCACCACTGCTGTGATGAGAGCTATGACCTAATATGACCAGAGCATGGTCCAGAAAACACCTGCAGAATCTTTTCTGGCCTTGGCTAGAACCTGAAGTCCTTTGTTGCCCTGAGAGCACTAGAAAACAGCACGATGACGTTGCCTTGCAGGTAACTGGCTGGGAAAAGATTTTTTCAGGGCTTATACTCCACCTCCACCAACACTTGCAGTCCCAGTCACCAAAGAAAGCTTAAGAATATTTTGCCAACTGTTTGCTCAGTTATTTTTTATAGGCCTTTTTGTATTTAACCCCACTTTTGATTCTTTCATTATTTTTTTTTTTGTTCCTTAAAAATTTTCCCTTCCAGGGGATGATCCTTAGCAGTACTGCCTTAGCAGTAGTCACCTTGCAAGTACTCCCATGCACTGCTTTTCTCTGCACACATTTGTGATCTGGCAGTTTTATTTAGCACTTTTTGATGGGAATCAAATCAGGGTTGGATTTCAACATCTCTTGAAGAGAGGGAACACACGGCACAGACTGCATTGCAGGGAAAACTACCCAGGACATCATGTGCCTGCTCACTTCTCGTTCTTCAATTTGTTCTTACTGTTCCTTGAGTTGAAGGACCAACCTATATTTGCCCCTGATCAGGAGTAACGTCACTGAACCAGAGGGGTGACTAAAAGTCAGAGGAGTTTGTTGGGTGTAATGAGAGGGAGCCTTTCGCTTCTGCCTTTTTGTGTTTTATGCAACTTTGGGAAGAGTTGACTATGAGGAAAGGCTGAGTGAGCTGGGACTGTTCAGCCTAGAGAAAAGAAGACTAAGGGGGGACCTTATTAATGTCTATAAATATCTTCAGGATGGGATGCAGGGGGAAATGGCCAGCCCCTTTTCAGTGTCTGTGGAGACAGGACAAGGGGCAATGGCTGCAAGTCAGAGCAGAGGAAGTTGCACAGGAACATGGGGAAGAACTTTTCCCCAGTGAGGGTGAGGGAGCCCTGGGACAGGCTGCCCAAGGGGGTGTGGAGTCTCCATCTCTGGAGATATTCTAGACCCGTCTGGATGCCGACGTGTGCAATATGAGCTGGGGAGCTGCTTTGGCAGGGGGTTGGACCCCATGAGCTCCCCAGGTCCCTTCCAACCCCTGTGATTCTATGAAACCGTGGGCTTCCATGTTTATCATACCTGCAGCGTGATTCCATGAGATCTCTGTGTCAAGTCTATCCACATTTCTGGCTGAAGAGTAGAAGAGAGGGCAGGGTGCACCCTCAGGCTCAGCCCAAGTCACTCAATCAGTCCCTCACCTTCAGGGGCTTAGAAACACGTTTGGGACATGCTTCCAGCCCCTGTTTGCTCTGGGATGTAGAGGATCGCAGTCTGTCCCAGCAATGATTCCCCCCACCACTGGGGTGGTGGGAGTGCGATAACTGATGTATAGTCAGCAGTTCTTGTAGGAAGTTTATAAGCTGTTCATTTATCAAGATTTTCAACGTGTGCACGGCTGGAGAGGAATGAAAGCAACAGATTTATTCCTTTAGGAGGTGGGTTAATCCTGTTTCAGCAGTTCCTGGCCAGTGGTGGGTAGCTGGAAAGGGAGAGCTGTGTCTGTAGGTCCAAGGCAGCACACTGTGAGCTGCATTCAGATGAGTTTCACCTCGGCACGCACACTGCGTTGCCTTGGCTTCCTTAGCGGGTCTGCTCTTCAGCTTCCCAAGAGAGCCTCCAAACAAATTACCAATTACATTTTGTGCTTTAATTAAACAGAAAGGTGGGCATATGCTCCAGCTTCACTCAGAGCCACAGTGTTAAATAATCTCTTGAATGATTACAGACCCAGCAAATTGGGGTGCTGCTTGCTGCCTTTCTTCACATATTGGTGGTTTACCTCCAAGATCCCCTTGTGAGTGGTGAGTTCAGTGTCCTCCTGACCTGTCCCAGAGAGCTTTTGAAACCTGGGGATGTTATGAAGAGCCTTGAGCATCTGTTGAATTTGGGGGGAGCCCCATGTCATTAAGGGCTGGTTGGAAGATGCTCCGATTCCCACAGCATCTCGGCCCTGTGTGTAAGACCTGATATTAAAGCAAGGAGCGTATCCAAAACGTGTGCCACAGAGGGAAGCACTGGCAACATGACAGGAGCCCAAAGGTTGTGCTTCATTTGCATGTGTATTTGCATAATTCCCAATGCATGAGATGCACATTAATAATCACTCTTGCATCTTTATTCTCAGTAAGTACAGAGAAAACTTCTTGCTCTTGGAGTTCATCAGCAGGAAAAACCTGCAGTGTCCTCGTTCTGTACTCCCAGGGAATCAGGGAGACCCTGGGAGGGACATGTTTTCTTATTCTGTTGGATGTCTCTGCCCTTAAATCTGCAGTCCATAAAATTTAACTCTGGACTAGTTCTGGGCAAGAGAAATTAACTGTGGAGGGAAAAGTACTTTGAAATGTTTATGCTAGTGGGGATATTTTGAGGAGCTAGCACCTGGATCCTGTTGAATTTCAGTGGAGATACCACTGCCTCTTGCTCTGTTCAGAGGCTACACAAACCCCATGGGGCATGGCCAAGGATGAGCGTCATTCTTTTTTGGGTGTTCATTGTCAGGACTAAGTGGGACTGACTTATAGTGGTATGTTGAATGGAGCTGGTTGCTCTAGATGTATAGTCTGATACTGTCCCTGCTGCAAAGGCTTCATTTCTCAAGTAGGCAGAACATAAAAAGGGTTGGAAGAGGGAACGCAGTCGGAGGGTTTTGCATATCAGAAAAAGCTCTGCTTGACCAGCTCATCTTTTGTAACTTTATCAACTGCATTTCTCTAATTCTGAGACTTGTATTTAATTTGCTTATTGTGACACCAATCTTTTGCATTATTCTGTGATGGCATTACTTAACTGCTGAAGATCAGAGTGGTTTTAGGATGGAGAGTGATAGATTTCTGCAAGTAATTAAATGATGGAGTTGTCTGTTGCAGGAGGGACCTTTGATGGCTTTGGTTTGATGGACCAGTGCTGTGTTCCAGCCTGGAAAGTCTGGGCTTTGCTCATGTACTTCTACAATGCTTTTGTTACAGTTGGCCAAAAAATGAGAACTCAGTTCAACAGAAAACATTTTTTGACTTTCTAATGTTTGTTTTCATTTTTTCTCAGATTTAAAACTTTTAACATTTTTCAGGATGGGGGAGATGGAAGGATATGATTACACCCCTCCCAAACCATCACTGTCCAGTGGCTTGGATTGAGATGACTCAAATTCAGAGTCCTTCTTTATTCAGGCCTTGAGTCAAATCTAGGTGGGTACCTTAATCATGTTAGAGGGCATTCTGGAACAGATTCATGAATCCCATCTTGATCTTCTTTTAAAACATTAGTGTAACTGAAGCTTATCGCTACAGTGTTTGGCTCAAGACATCAGTGCTTTTTCTACAAACAAATAAATACCAATAGGGATCATTGCTGTTGTTCCTTTATCTTCTCTGCTGTATGTGCTGTAATTGTGGAATATTATCTTAATTAATAGACAGGATAGGTTATGTATTTACTGCTGCAGCATCTCAGTCTAAAGGCTCTGTTGGGGTATTGGCTCCAAAGTTTTCTCAGTGAGAAGGGAAATCTTCATTAATTTGTCTGAGAAAGCAGCAGCCTGGGAAGAAGGGAACAAAGTACTTAGAAGCCTTGTTCTGCTCAATTGGAGCCCCATGATTTTCCAACAAGCAGTGCAATGTTTCAGTCACCTGCTTTGCCTCAGCAGGATGAATTAATTGCTGGTGAGCGTCTGTTCCACTGTATGGTGTCCGAGGGATCCAGGAAACTGTTGAGTGTTCACATAATTGTCTTTACACTTCCATTTCAGATGTCTTCAAATGTTTCTAAACTTAACATGTAGGAGACAGAGCAGGCATTGATTGGTTTCTCTAAAGCAGAGATCTCACGTTTTTCTCCAACGGGATTTCACTTTACCCTTCAAATGATGTTTGTGCCCTCAGAGTCATTGTGGCTTCTGTGCTTACTTTGAAACTGTATTGATCATGTAATTAAAGTGTCTTCTGACTGCCTCAGGAATCTAGGAAGATTGAGACCTAGGCTTTCTCGTCTGGATTCCAAAACCTCAGTCTGTCCTTCATTTGAATCTCAACTCCCAGACTGATTCTTGCAGGTACTTCCAGATCTTGCAGCCTGGCCTTCTCAGAGTCTTCAACCACGCAGAGCTCAGCCAACTAGAAGATTTAGACAGATCTCAGTCCTGTGCTGTGTTTATTCATTCTTCTGCCACAACTGTCTTGTTTTAGTGGTACTACACTCCACTCTGCAGGCCCCAGGGAAGACAGAGGGAATCAGTGTGCAAACATATGGAGCTCCATTCCCTTGGCTTTTCCGAACTTCCAGCAAAGCAGTGGGAATGCTTTTGGTACTTTTTATTTAAAATTATAGATCCTGATGGAAGGAGGAATGCAATAATCATCATTCACTGTTCAAAACCACCATTGGTTGACTTGGTTGGCTGTGTATAATACCAAAGGTGCTTGCATAAAAAAAACCCCACTTTATAGATATCTGGTTGATTGACTAAATTAAGTAGTACTATAAAGTGAGCCACTAAAAAAGCAGCAAGACTGTCAATGATTCAATCTCTTTTCATCTCTGCAGTATCTTTCACAGCTGTTACTTCAAAGCCCTTCAGAAAAGTATCAATAATTTTAAAAGCTGTTTGGGATAGATAGTACAATTCCAGATGCATCTAAATTATTTTGGGAAAGAAAGAGGTTTTTAAGAAGTTGTTTTAAGGAATACAATACACACTAGTAATGAGAGGAGGCAAGTCAAGAGTGAATGTGAGCAGACTCTGGCAGAGAGCTTCCCAGCTGAGGAATATAATGCAAAAAGCCTATTGGCCAAAAGTTTTTGTCCAAGATTTCCAAAGTCCAGCATTACCTATAATCATTTCCAATCTCTTACTGATCCAAAAGCCAATTTTTCAACTCAATTCCGGCTGAAATTAGAAACCCATGTAGAGATCTCAGATTGGTGAAAAAAGCCTGTTGCTGTGCATGCCAGAGATCATTCCTGCTGCCACGTTCTGGACCAAGTGCAATTTCTTCTAATAAAAACATTTCTGGCAAAGCTGTACATTAAGACTTAGTGTAATCGAATCTGGATGTGAGGAAAGCATGCAAACTTGCTTCCAAGTCAGCAAGAGTTAGGCAGGATTTAATCCTCCATGTATTTTTATTATGATATAAAAAGCTGTTATATTGGTATTTTTAATACATTTATCAAAAGGAAACTGCAAATCCAAAGTCACTTCCAAATTTCCCACTGATATAGGAATGAGTAGCTGAGACAATTCTGAAGTGAACTAAGGCAGTGGGATTTTGTAATATGGGTTTAGCTGCCAGGAGACTCGTACTCAGATTTGACTTTTAACCAGTTCACACTAGACCTATGCAAACATTCTCCCTGAACATTTGCTGTAGCATGAAGCTGATTTGTTGGGGTTGGAGTGGTTTTGGTGGGGTTGGTTTTATTTTTGGTTGGTTTTTTTTTCCTGTTCTGTTTGTGCACATTATTTGTTGGCTTTTTTGTGAACATTTTAGCAACCCATTGGATCTCCTGGGATGACAAAGCCAGTCACCAGCCACGCACCAGCAGCTTCCACCACAGCCAGCACCACTTACTTAGGGGCCTAAGAATAGGAGGCGGCAGACATTTCTATTAAACCCTCTTTTTTAAAAAGAGCTTGGCTCTCATTTACTCATCTAAATAAGGTCCAGATTTTCAGAAGAGCTTAATAGATTGCATGCTGAACACTTGTGAAAATAGAGTCTACATTTCGCGTCTACTCTGGGGCTCAAGGCTTTCAGAAAGCTGGCCTCAAATTTCTTGTTCTTGGACAAACAATGAATGTTTGGGGATACCTTGGGGTTGATTCTGCCTTCCCAGTCCTGGGGTTTCCAGTGGTGTGACGCCATCCAGTATGAGTGGCTGGGCTGGCGTGACATCCTGTGGGATGCTATGGGAGGAAGTGGTAAGAGGCCTCTGATATGGGAGACGGGCACTTCATTCCCTGCCTCACCACAGATGGCCTTCAGGGTCTTTGGCTGGGATTTTCAGGCTGTTTAATGGATGTTGGAGGGTCAAAAGGAAGTGATTCAGCTTTTGAGTCCTAAAAATAAGATCCTTTGAAAGGACCTGATTTTGAGACCTACCTCTACCCTTTGATACATGATAAATTAGGCAGTGAGAGTGGAGGCACTCTCAGTCATTGCTCAGAGATTCGTTCTTGGTTGGTATGCTCTGACTTCTTGGTTTGTTTGTTTGCTTTTGAAAATTCTTGCCTCCTAGGGATGTGTTGAGGACAAATGCATTAATGCTATAAAAACTGTTCAGGAACTAAGCTAATAGAGACAGTGTAAATCCCATGTACCCATTCTGAAGCCCAATTTAGAGCAGCCTAGGGGCATCTCACCATCTTTTTATTCCTTCTCAGTACCAATTACTTTTGGATGCTAAACAACCTGTCCTGAAGCCTGACTGTACAACAGTATCTTTCATCCTGAAAAACCCTAAAACTACACAGCAAATATATTACATAAGCCATACAGGGATCATTTTACCCATCTTTAGAAAGCAGCCTCTTGTGGGTTTGGAAAGTGTGAGAACAGCAGTGTTATGCGGGAAGCATCAGTTTTAATCAGGATGCTTTCATCTACACAGTGAAAGTCCCTTGCCAAAAGCTCTCTCATCTCTGACCCCTTATGCGGTGCTATAATGTAGTTCCTCCTGAGGCATGAGAGATGCTGAGGTCAGCCTTGCCGTGTAGTCTGAATTACTGATATTAAAGAGGATAATTGGCATTTCTACCACCTGGTACAGTTAATAAGACAGCATCCAGATCAACTGTCTAGAGCCCTGTAAAATAATCATAAGGAGAATACAGTTCTTTAATAGCAATAAAAGTATAATAAGGTCCTCGAAATAGAGTACCAAAAGTTGAACGAACCCAATATTAAACCACTATATATTATTAGATTTTTTAAAAGTCCATAACAAGGAGATCCTTTGGCACACAAGTATAAAATCAAATTTAACAAGCGAGTTAAATAAGCAATTAGGAGTGGGGATTTTAAACTTCTTTCCAGTCTTAACTGCTGCAATTTAGTGCAAGTGGAGATCTGCCTTGTGTATTGCAGACCCTCTCTGGTGACAGCTGTACCTGAACAGCAGCCCCATCAGAGTGACTGGTGTGTCGAGAAAAAGGTTGAAGACTGGTTCTCAGGGTGGGGCAGATTCACCAGACTGACCCTTTCTTACATGACAGCCTGCTGTCTGAATGCTCACCCAGGACATCTGAGACCCAGATTGAGTTTTCTCTTCTGCCTGAAAGAATTCAGACCCAAATCTCCTTCTTACCAGAAATATTTCTGCCCAAGGAGCTGGTTGCTCTGCACTGGGCACTTTTTCCAGCACTGCAGTTAGTTCTACTGGTCTCTTAATAAGAATGCAGGAGTTATTCAATCAGGAGGAAGGGAAAAAAATCGGAGTCCTTGTAAAAAGTGCCTTTGCCAGTGGTAGGAGATCCGAGTTCCAGCCATAACTCCAAAGTTGTTGAGCATTTTTCATGGAACAGCTGAGCAAGCAAAGCAGCAAAACCAGAGGAGCTTGGGGAGTTCAAAGGAACCAAGTGAGGTGCCTTTAGGGTTGGCGGATGTTTTCAGGTTGCTTCTTTGTGCATAGGAATCTAAATTCAGCATCTCAATCTGAAGACCCAAGACCTGGTTTGGTCTTGTCTGTAAGCACTCTCAAAAAAACTAGCTTTGTCTTAAAAACATGTGTGTACACCAAGCAACAGGCATATTTTCTGTTGGATGAACTCTCCCAGGAAGCCATAGTATCTTTCTAGCTCAACCACTGGGATTTTATTGGCAGATTGCACATCAGTGTGTGAGGTCCTTGGATGCTGGAGGAGCTCCATGACTTGATACTGCTGGTATTCACATTTGCAGCACTGCCATTTGAAGAATCTGGCCACTTAGAGGCATAAAGAAGACAAGCCATCCTATCTGCTTTTCTAATTGATGAATCTGTTGTGGACGTCCTTAAAATAAGGTTCGATTTTTAAGCCATTCTCTTCAAGTGTTATTACAAGAGGGATTTTAGAGGGATTTTGCAAAGCTGGACTGGTGTGCTGCCATGCCTGGCAATTCATTGTTGATAATGGACTCCATCACCTTTGAAGTTTCTGTTTCTGCAATCATCGGAAATGTCATGGATGGCAACTGACCGGCAAAGGAAAGACAACCAACTGTTTTGGAGGAGTACAGTGTTTCAGCTACATTTTGCTTTTGCCATTTTCATATAGCATCTGTCTTGCTCAGGAGCGTGTCCTGGTTTAACTCTCTGCTCAACAGTAGCAGAGCAGCAGCGCTGGCCCTGCAGTCAGCACTAGGCATGTCCCTTTTCATTCTCCTTTGTATGACCGAAAATTTCCCTTTGCCAGTTTTATTTTTTACAAAGAAACTTTTATCTGTAGCCACATGTGCAAAACTCTCAAATGGGCTGTTTCAAATCTAGTCAAGGTCATTGAAAAAAAAGAGATATTTTTAAAGTGGCTAGGGCTCTTAAAAGTCCTTTTGGATTCCCCAGAAGCAAAAAAGCAGCATTTACCCTGTAAGCCTTATAGATCAAGGACTTGAGTATCTTTCAACATCCTAAAGCCCGTGCAGACTTTAAACTGGTATTCCCAGCTCATTCACCAAAAGAAGAGGAAGAAAATGAAATGAACTGAAAGCTTTTGCCTTGAGGTCTGGTGCAATAGGCCTTCTGAAGTCTGGAGTCGGAATTGTTTCAATCTATGTAAATATCGGGAAATTAAATTCCATATGTCCCATGCCAGATGCTCCCAGCTGCTGCTGCTGCTGTGTGGGGAGCGGTGAGCAGACAGTTTAGCCTTGTCAAGCAGGGAAAAAAATAAAAAAAAATTTTAAAAAATAGAAAGGGTAGTTGGGGGTGGCTTTTCGTTCTGAGGTCAGGAGGGTAATGTGCACAAGCGCCCATGCCAGTGAGCTGACAAGCCAAATCACTGGACAGTTCTAGTGCCGTGTGAGGCTTAAAACTGGAAGACCCCAGTGAGAATGTCACAGGACTTGGCGTGAGAGCTTGACTCTAATGTATATTGTTTATTTCAAAGTGTATAGAAATTGTGTGCATATGGGAAACAGTCAGGTTTGGACTGTGGAGTGCCTTTGTTGTAGCCTGGGAAAAACAGCCCAGAGCAGGCAAAGGCCTGTTGCTGAACCAGGCACAGGCTGCTTCTCACCAGCCCCTGCCATCACCCTTGTTCATCACCCCGGCTCCAGCCTCTTTTTGTGTCGTACCCGAGGCTCGCACGTTCCTTTAATGGGTTTGTTATTTTTATCGCGAGCCTCTCGCTGTGGAAGGCAAAGAAGCAGAGCGACTCAAACCACAATTTTAAATGACCTGTTCTTAAAAAAGCACACACGCCCTAATGAAACTAGAGATTTAGGAATCCTCGTGGAAACTCCAGCTGCCTAAAAATAGGCAGTGCCCCTCTTGCGTCCACAGGGATCCTTCACCGTGCTCCTGGCCGTCAGCACAGCCGTGGCCCGGACGGAGGCGGGTGGAAGTGCCGCCAGCCTGGCCTGGAGNTATATATATATATTTATTTTATTATTATATATTTTTTTTCTAACGTGGTGACAAGTGGAATGGTCTCCGAAAAAGAGCTGCCTTGTGGCTTACCCAACATCGCTGCAGACGTTCAGTAAACACGAGGGAAGCTGGAGCCCCGTCGCTGGGGCGAGAAGGGCTGAGCGGTTACTCAGCATTTACTGTCTGAGAAGGTGAGAGTTACTGTGGAAAAACCCTGCAGCTTTATTGTTCTAACCTTTATTTAAATATAGAATCTATAACCCGTTTTTCCAGAGAATTTAAAATAGTGGTTTTTCTGCTCGCAACAGCCCCGTCCAACTTCTGAGGTATCACATACTTATGTATTATTTTATGGCACTGACAGAGGGGGAGTCTGGGGGAGGGAAAAATAGCTGAAATAGCCAACAGCAGTGTGTGGAATAGACCTTGTGTGCGCCCATCTCGTGTCGGCTGCCATGAGTCTGCCAAAACCTGCCCTTGCTTTTAGGCTAGCCCACCATCCTCCTCCTGCAGCTCCCCAGCACGAGGGGCTCAAGCCTTAGGCTGCCAACAAAAACCAACATTTCCCCACGCAGCGCCTGTGAGAAGGGCTTGGGGCTGGTGCCCTTGCCCCCACCTGAAAGAATTATTTGTAAACTTTGCCAGCAGAGGCATATCATTGGAAGTGATATTTTCTAGTGGCACGCCTGGAAAAAGAAATGTATGTGTGGGGAGAGGGTATCAAATGAACGTGGCGGTTTCCGCGGTGCTGCTGGAGCTGCTCAGGCTGGCATGGTCTCTGCGGTGGGGTCTGCCCGGTCTTGGGATGCAGGGCCTCCCCCGCTGATGCCCATCCAAGACAGGCAGAAGTATTTTGGTTTCCTGTATGTCAGAGGAATTCCTTATGTCATCTATTTCTGCTCCCGTTTCATTTCCTTTTAGTATGATTTTAATGCTTTGCTGAAGAGTTTTTCTATAAAGAGGTAGAGAAGCCATGAGGAAACAGCCTCCTTTATCTCAAGCAGACCTGCACCCATCTCTGGGGTGGCATTTAGTCTGAAGCAAGGCTTTCTTAAGCTGTGAACACTCATATTGCAGTATGGAAATCCAGCCCTCGAGTAGGTAGTGCTGTGCTGGCATTCAGGTCTAGGTGGGCAAGACAGACAAACTGCATGCAGGGAAGTTGGCACGGCTCCCTGAGGGCCACACAGAAGCTTGGTGGCAAAGCAAGGTCTGCTCTGCTGCCAGCACAGTGCCCGGAGGCTGCTCTGGGATTGTGAATGTTCACTATTATCTATATGACTGTTTCTGTCCCATTCTCACACTGATGAGTGCTTTGTTCTGTGAAAGCATAAAGTTTTTCCTCTTGAAAGAGTGTATTTCAGGGTCTTAAACCTCATCAAAGCAGACAAGGTGTGCATAGAGGTATGCTAGCAGAATCTTTGCTTACTGCTCATGTATCTCTTGCTCTGGTGCTTCCCTGACATCACATGATTTAATTTTTAATTTTTTATGTTTTTGAAAGGTTAATGTTTTGGTTATCTGATGGCTGACCGAAAGTTGCTTACCTGTTTCCCAGTCTTCATAAAAAGGGTTGCAGAACTCATGTGTTTGAAAATCATGGCTGAAAGTTACAGGGCCAGGAAGTGTGAAATAAATATAAGCTATCAGAAGTTGTTAACCAAATCAAAATGCAATGAAGGTGAGGTGTGCGTTCATCTCATCAGAGTGGGTTTCAGAAGTGAGGTGTGTTTGACAAGAACTCTCCACCGATTCTTCCCAAGCAGGTTTTTCATTGCCATGAGAGCAATGATCCTCTCTGTCCATCTGGTGTTTTACATGGTACAAGTTATCTTGGTGTAAAAACACATAGGATTTTTTCTTTTTAAAAATTATTCCACCTAGGTGAGGTAAAGTTCCTCGTCCTTTGCCAGTCCTTTTGATGGATCAAGTTGAGGTAGAGAATTGTTCATGTTTACTACTCATTCACAACTTTTATGGCATAGCGAGATGCTGAAATCTCTTTGATGCTCCCAGAATAAACTTCCAAACTGTTTCAAAGGCAGACCATGGCAGCAGGTTAATCTGTGTGTCAACCAACATATTCTGAAACAAATTTTTAAATCAGTCATCATTTGTTATGTAAATACGTGAAAGTGCTCAGAGAGTATTGGGTAGATTATCTTGGAAAACATACAAATGGTAAATAAAAGACTGCTGAGGATCTAAACTGAAAAGAAAGTGCAGAGATACAGGAATGGGTTTGAGAGATTTTCAAAGATCTCTCTTTCCTCTGCTGCTAATATGGCAACTGAGGTGTTCACAGGAAAAAGTGACTTTTGTGGGGAGTCCCTGTGTGAGCACAAGTTGTTCACGCTGTGTCTTTCTGACCAATGTCTCTAAACATGTGGAATGCTAATTGGTCTTGTTTTCAACTTCTGTAATCACATGGGATTTAGGTTTCCTTTGAAGTCCTTAGTGAAAGTTCAAGTTGGTTTTTATTTACCATAATTTATTTACCTACTTTTAACTGTGAAAAAAGGGCACTTCTACCATGATGTCAGGGGGCCAGCCTTCCTCTCCACTCCCCTCCCACAATGTGACCATTATATCAACATATGGCAAACATTTCTCCTATTCTGTGTTTACTCCCAGCAGTAAAAATTCAGTAAAAAGCCAAGGGCCTTCCATAGAGAGAGGAAAACTCAGTTACAACCTTCAGGACAGGAAAAGCAAATACACTTTTAACAAGAAAGTTATTGGGACATTGCTAAATATTTCCAAGAAATAAAATAACAAAGGAGCTTGTATCCAAGAGGAGTCACATATCTTCAGAAAGTATAAGCATCATGGAAAAAAATCCTGAAGGATTATTATTGAAAGGTTAGCTGAAATTAAAAGCACGTTTATGCAGCCAAAGGAGTTTTTGGGCTTTAATTCATTAGCTCAGGTTTCATCTACCAGGATTCTGCCCCCGGCACGTGTAATAAGATTAGTTCATTAATCATCGAGTCCTTGGGAATTAACATACTAGAGGTGCTTTTCTCCCCCTCTGAAAAGTCCCCCTGGATATATAAACACAGCAGCGATTTTGTTGAACGTGGGATCAGAGTTAGTTGTGCCAGGTTTGGCTTGATGAGAATGACTGAATCCTATAAAAAAGTGAACAGTGGGAGAAATGTATTAAGAAAAAACCCTTGTTTTGTCTTTTTGAGTTGTACTGCAATGTTTGGCTGATTGCATACGGAAATCCAATGTATTAACTCATTTAAAGAAGAAAAAAAATAAGAAAGAAAAAAGGATATATGGAGTGGTTTGTTTTGCAGGATAATTACCATGGGAACTCTGCTCCCTCCCTGCCTGCTGTCCCATTAGGGAAGTGAGGATGAAAGGTCAGAAGGGGACCCAAGCAGCAGCTGGGCATGTGTGTGGTATGGATGTATTCATGTCCTTGGGGCCAGACTGCAGCAGAGCAATGCTGAAGCATTTCTGCCTTCCAGAGAGGTGTGTTTGGTGCATGCATGCAAGGGACAGCAGCGCTGTCCTGGGGTGACACTTAAAGGCAGGGCAGAGGGTTTGGTTGCTCCTGCAGCAGATGTTTGACGGTAAGTGGAGGGAGTGTATGGTCAGCAATGTGAGAGAAGGATTTGGGGACTCTTGTCTTTCCTTTCTGCACTCAGAGCCTACAAAAGGTCAAGGCAAGATGTGGCCTGATCCTTTTCTCTGTCTGAGTAGGATAAGAACCGCCTTTGTAATAAGGTCTTTTAAAAATCCCTTGGGTTACGCACCCATTTGCATTGTGCCATGTTGTCGTGCAATTTAAGCAGATTAAAAACACATTTAACAATGTGCAAGGAAGGAAATGCCCTAATCCCAAGTGGCAAGGGTCAGAAGTGACATGAGTGATTAGGTGCGTTATTGGGTATTTTGATACGTGGTTGCTTAGTTCCGAGGTTTTTTAAGGAGTTTGAAGCAGGGAAGGTAAGACATGAGGCTCTGGGCTCATGGGAATTTTACCTGTCAGAGGATATTCAGCTTTCCTTTTCTTGTAATTTCTGAATCCATTTTTTCTTTTCTCTGCAATCAAATACAAGCTATTTTGTAACAGAGGCATATTTCACATTTGGAGCTATAGGAAAACATTCATGACATTGGCAAAGGAGATGAGGGTGGGGATGATTTATGAGTAAAAGATTTAAAAGAGCTAAATATGGTTGCTTTGTTTAAAATGACTAAGTAGGTATATGATAACTATCTTCAAACAGAAATACTAGAGAGAAACAGAACTATCTAGTTTGAGCCACAGAGGCAAACCTGTAGGCACTGGAAGAAAACCAGGTAAAACTCAGAGAAAATTCCTCATAGCAAGACCTCTCTCAAAATCCCAAGGTAAAACAATGCTCCAGTTGTAATAATGTCATAAAAGTGTTCCAGTGCTGCAAATATTGTAAAGAGTGCTGGGGATTTCCCATTTATTGTGCCCAGGTGGGATTAAATAGGCAAGGGAAGGCTCGATGCAGTCATTAGCCCCTGCGAGGAACTGGAAGGAGTGCAAGAGCAAATCAGGTAAACCTCTCTGTGCCAATAACTGGAGGCAGACAATGACCAAATGAAAGGTGAATGTGAAATGATCCTATTTGGGCTCAAAGTGCAATCTGAATGGTAAATGCTCTTAATGAAAGCGTGGCTGCTTTAGTAACCCAATACCTCCATTGCTATTTTAGGCTGTAATTGTAGCTAATAGAAGGAAATGGATTTATATTTTGCTAGGATGCATTATTTATCAGTAAGAGTTTTAGGATTCATCCAGTGTTGTAGTGAAGAGCTGTTTCATAAAGACAGCCTACATAGACTGTGTCAGCTACACAGTATGTGCTGGGTTTGGGGCACAAACACTAAGTCAAGAACAAAACAAGTAAAAGGAAGAGTTCTGCAATGACGTGGCCAAATGAGACATTGCAGAGTAGTACCAGGTAAGGGTGTAATGTTGCTGTGGGATATACAGCCTGTAAATAAGGAAGACAGGAAGCAGGGACAGGTTAGAACCTCCCAAATATTCCTAAATCAAGGGGAAAATATGTAGAAAAGGCCTGAAAACAGCAATTAAAGGGACCCTTTCCAGATCTGCTCAGCTGCTGACCAGCCCTCCTAAGATCAGGGGGTCATGTGGTTTACTGGACCAAAGTGCTGTACTTACTTCCTTTAAAAGAGAAAGTGTCACCACAGGGTAAGCCGCTGCATTCCCAACAAGGTGCGTCCTTCCGAACCTCAATTCTGTGCCATGCCCCTACCAGAGAGGGAGCAGTCTGAGGCTACAATTCATGGAGTCACATTGGGAAGAAACACAGGAAGTATAGTTACCAAGAAAGGTTTGTAAGTGAAGGGCACTGGGCTATGAACTAGTAACTGCAGCATGATGGTGGAATCTGGACAAAATCCTAGAAAATGTCTTTGAAGACAAACCTGCACTGGCAGTGAAAGGAGCTGGATCATCTAACAGGACTTCTCCACCTCCAGCTCTGACGATCTGAGCTCAGCTTCCCAGGAAGAAAGCCGAAGCCTTGCTGCCTGAATCACTCCAGCAGCAGGGTCAGGCCCACAGCCCCTTTGGCTCATGACGGGCGTCTCCCAGCTCTGCCCACACCGGGAGGACTGCAGTGTCGGTAATTCTTCCCTGCGTACAAAGTCATTGCACAACCTGGCCCTTCCATTAGGAAGTGAGCCATCCGAATGAACAATTAACCATACACATCCTAGATGCAATTTCTAGGCAATTATCACTCTTCTATCATCCGTTCCTACGTTCCTGTGGCTGCTGCTTCTTTCAAAAACTGAAGAAAACAAAGCGAGCTATTTTATATTTTGTTTTTCTTAGTAATTTATGATTAATGGGGTAAATCTTGGAATCCCTACTCGGTTTTCACTTTGTGTTACCCAGGGCTTCTGTTTATTCATGTTTTGTAACAGAAATAAAAAGTATTTCCTTTTAGCCCAAGGCACCTAATCAGGATTAGGCCTGGAGCAGAATATTTTGCATTCTTGTGTTCTGGGAGTACCTTGATGTGGAGTTATCTTTTGTCAACTGTAGATTGAATATTCAATTATCCTACCTTTTTTTTTTTTTAAAGGTATTTTAGGGCCTATCTGATCAACAGATACTGAATACAGTTATTCTCTGCACCGCGTTTTGTGGATGTGGGTCTCCTTACAACTTCATTAGCTGAAAGTTGATAGTTGAAGAAGAATTTGTTTTGTGAAGCTGTCAGGCTGTGGGATCGAGGGGTTGGGTGCCATTCCCTGCCAGTGCAGCAGTCTGCTCATGCCTGGCATGGGTCTCGGTCCTATGCTGAGCCTAGACTAGCAACTCATGCTTTTAGTCCCATATCCCCTCATACCTGTCAGCTCTTTCTCTGCAGATGAGCGAGCACTGTACTGTTTACAAGAAGTTGTTATTTATGTACAGAATCAAAGGAAACAGCATCTAATTTGCAGTTGCTTGACATAACAGTCTTGTCCTTGTACCTCCAGTGGATGAAAATGAGTGACTTGGAGGGAGACAGATGTCAAACCAAGGCAGAGCGTGTCCTGGATGCTTCTCAGTTAATGCTTCATTATCAAAGCCAAACTGAATTGTAGAGCTTTTCTGCAATTACAATAATAAGCAGCTTTATTTAAATGTAATTGCCTTAACTGAAAATATCCTAATGTGGGGTTTTTTTGTTCTGTCTGGTGTTTGGAAAAGTCTCCGTAGCTTTGAGTCACCTATTTTGAATTTTTAAAAGGTTTATGTCTAGTTACAGTACAGACATATTATTACGCATCGAGGTCTTAGTCATTTTGCTCTGCTCTTGCATCCTGGTGTGCTTATTCACTTTGGTTTATCTGAATGAGGAGGGAGGGAACCTGGAGGGAGTGGGAAGGGTGCACTGGTTGAAGGCAAGGTCCCACTGACGTTCAGGAACAGCTGGCCTTTATTTTTAAGATTATTATTTAATTGACTTACTCTGAGAAGTCTACAAACCCACTATATTTTCTAAGAGAGCTTTCTGAGTTGTACACTGTATTGGAGAATCCCATTGAGGTGTAACGTCAGATCTCACCTCTAAAAACAGCTTTTACATTGTGCTACATGCTTTTATTTTTATACAAAGTGATTACATGTTCCTTTCTTATTATAATTATTTTTTCTTCTGCATTTCTGTGCCTGTAACGTACTGGGAAAGCTGTGTTGTTAAAGTCATGCTTGGCAGACCTAACTAGGAACTCAGCAAAACTCCCAATCCTTTGACCTCTGGTCTTCCAAAATTAAAATTTGCAGCAGAAGTGTGTCCATTTGGCTTGTCACCTAAAGAACCAGGCTGATGCTGCTGGGTTTGGGCTGCAGTGAGCCTTGTCCTCTGCTCCGTCCCTTCTGCTCCACACCCTTCCTGTTTGAGCTGTGGTCTGTTCAACCACGCAAGAGATTTTGAATTAGGACTCCTGAACCTCCTCTCAACCCTGTGCAGGACTCTGTACAACGTGAGTCACTTCACCAGTCAGCGAAGTTTGGCCTTGTTTTCCCTGAATATTGGGCAGATTACATCGCTGGGCTCTTGGCGGGACAGCTGTGGTCTCTGGGTCTTCCTGGCCTGGCGAGAAAAGCAGTGAGGTGCCATGGAGGTGACGCTGCTCAGCCGAAACTGCCGCAGCAGTGTGCCTGAGGCAGCCCATGTGCCTGAGGCAGCCCGTGTACCTGTGTGCTCCCTGTCGCTTTGTCTGCAGGCAGTGGCAAAATTAGTGAGTGTAAGAAAAGAGGATTATTAAACAAAACAAATTTGGCAGGAGAACTTCTACCAGTTGAGGTAAGCACTCTGTAAGGAGGAAAAGCATTGGCCAGGTACAAGAAAAATGAGGAAGGACACATCTGTAAATGAATATGAAGAAAGGAAACAAATTTCCTTTCAGCCTGTCCTGAGCACAACTCTCTGCTTGCTGCTTTTACCAATAGAGAAGTCGGCCTTTTAAATCTCTCTCCGGCTGCGCAGGTGGCAGTGTAAGTAGCATAAAACAGAACTTGTCAAATCCAGGAATCTGGCTTGTGGAGAGCAGCAAATCCCAGAAAGAGAGGGGGGGGGAGACCCCCCCTCAACCCCAAACCAAAACAAAAACACGATACCTAAACCAGACTTCCACTTCTGGGATCGGATCAAAACAACAAAAAGTCCAGAAAGATTAAACTAAGCTCAACTCAAATTAGTTTATTGTGTTGCATGTTTCTCGAGGCAAAAGAGTTTACTTTGGAATTAATGTGCACACACAAAACACAGCCCTTGACTGGACATTCAGCGCGCTAATAGTTTGCAGAGGAGTTCAGGGAAGCTGACTCTAAAAAACAGATGGGTGTCGAGAGGCACCATTGAGGTCTCCGCATTCCTCTCTGCATATCGACATGGGGCTGTTGTGCTGAGATGGTCAGAAACTATATGCAGCTGTTTGATTCCTCTGCTTAAACAGCTCTGCACACGTACAGCCGCCTAGGACTCCATAGAGCCCTATACAGCGTATAGCACAGGCACTGCCAGGGACCAGTCCTGCTGCAAACACGGGGAGGGGGTGGCAGTGAGGGAGGGAGGGTGCTTGGGGAGGTGGAGACCTTCTTTGGGAACATCCTGATGAAGTGCTCTGGGTGTCACTTTTGAAGCGTATCTGCCCCCATTATTTCTTGTGGCTGTGGGACTGTTGTGTGAGGATTCCTCCAAAAGATTTCTCGTGTTGGTAGCATTTTGTAACATTTTGGCTGGCAGGATCCTGACCACAACTAATTAGTGCAGAGGTGGCATGAAATTGAAAAATGAATTATGGAAATATTTGCTTTTTAACTTTCAGTGAGAGCTACGGTGTCATGTTTGGGAATAGTTCCTGGTTTATTCCAGCTGGGTTGAAATTTTTGTACTTCTCTGGTTCATTCATCTTTTGAGGTGAAAGGCATTTCTTTATTCTGGGGGTGTCCCCGCAAGCCCACTCCCACACTTAACTGCTCAACAGGGACAGCATGGGGTGCCGTGATAAAGAAGGGGCACTGTGAACTTCCTTGGCTTGTTCCAAGCTTGGCTTCCATGCTGTGTTCCCAGCATGGCTCAGGCACAACAGGGGCTGATAAGCCTGTGATAAGTTTATGTGAAATGATGCTTCCAGGTGGAAGTGGAGCCACCGGTAAAATATCTGGAGACAGCTGACTGTCCCAGTGACCCTCTTCTACATAGAGGGCGCAACCTTCCTTGTTACTCCTCAGGATTGGCAAAGGAACGGAGATATCGCCAGTCTTAAGTTTCTATTTATTTACTTATTTGTAAGGCTGCACTCTTGGCAATAGGAAAATGCCAATGGCTATTTGTGCAAGATCCACTAAGCTCCTTCCATAGCATCACTGGGCTGCCTGCCCTGAGAAGGACATTTCTTTCAAGGTCATCTATTGAAGACCAAGGATTGCTGTGTTCAGACAAGGGACAGAGCCTTTCTTCTTTTCTCTTCCAAGATTGCTGGGCTGGAAGCAGTGCACTGGAGCTTCCCAGTGTGACTGATGGGAAGTGCTGGGATGTGCCAGGTGTGAATGCAAGGACACTATGGTCTGCTCTTTTATTCTACTTACCTAACTCCAGGCTCCTCCTTTACCCTGTAATATCACTCAAGAATACAACCCCGGTCCATTTGGAGAAGGCACAGGAAGGATTACAGGGCTCTTGGGGAGCGGCTGAGAGGCCTCTGACACCACTTCCGTGTTGCCCGCAGCAGAAAACCTCCCCATTGCTCCAGCTCCCCCAGCTCTGGGGAGTGCTTGGGCAGATGCCTGCACTGGGCGGCAGCTAGAAGGAAGGTAAGAAGTAGGGGGTGAAAAACTGGTTGCTTGAAGATGAATTTCTGAGAGAAAAAAAGGACAGCTTGGCATCCCAGGACAAGGTGTCAGAGCAGTGTGGTGCTTCAGGAAAGGACAGCCTAGTTTTTCTTAGTTTATTTTCATATGTGACTTTTTGGTTAAGGACTCCAGTCAGTCTAACTTCTTCCAGCTCAAAGACAAGACACTGAATTTAATCGGTGACTGGCAGGAGAAGGTTCTGGTTTTGGACTGGGAATGTATACTGAGGGAACCTATTCATTAGCTTTCCTAATATTCTGAATATTAGCTGCTGCTTTATGATGCTGGCATTATGTGAACAGTGTTCACACTAGCACTCTGCTTTGATGGCATTGGATATATTCCCCAAGAGCAACTCCTGAGGTATGGTAAAACACGGTGGAACTAGCACATGATAAATAGAACTGCCTGACTTTCCTGTGGCCTCATATGCCCTTGACTCTCGTTGCAGTCAGTCGAGGTGTGATGTGGGGTTTCCCTAGCACTAAATCTTTGTGATTTTATACAGACTTTGAGGCAAGAGGGGGAAACTACTTGGTTGGCTTTGTGTTGTGGTTGGGTTTTTTTTCCTAAAGGTCTGACTCTCTTGAAATAACACGTAAGAGTCGGTAGGGATGTTAGTACTTACAGTAGGATTATTAAACCCACTTGTGCAGATGAGCAGTGACTGTTAAGGATGGATGCATGGTTAGATTCCCTCTAAACCACAGCTGGGATAATAGAAAAATTTTAACTCTAAGTGGTTTCCAGGTTTGGTGTTTTCTCCATGCTTGTGCTCCTTGCGAGGGAGCTGGCCACAGGAAGGGCTGTATTTACTGGCTGTTATGTCCAGTCCCAGTGAAAACAGGAAATCCTTAGGAATAACAAGAAATCAATCCAAATCTGATCCATTAAATGAGAATCAAAACTAGTGAGGAATCAAACTCCTGATTCTTCCTGATACCGCATTACTGCTGGAGAAGGTGGTCCCTCAAACCAGCCAAAAGTTGATAGAAACTGGTGGAGCTGAAGCTGAAGACTGGCTTTGGTAGGGCTACGGGAGTGAGGATGAAAGGTTTCTTTCTCCTTTATGTGTCTGTTTGCTGTACTTTAGAAATATCTCCATGTGCCATATTGTGGCATCAGGGGTTTATTCCTCATTGATTTGAGGGAGGATTTCTGTTTAAAAATCAATGGCTCGGGGTGGTTTGTGAGGAACAGAGAAGGGAAGCCCATTTTGTGTTTGTGTAACATTTTCTAGAATTGGTTAAACAGACACACATCAAAATAAATGTTGTAACCTTTCAATAATGTTTAGTCTCCCCGAGAATGAACATACTGTAAGTATGTGTGTTAAGTATACATCATTAATAGTCTCTGTGACATTTGGGCTGGCTCCACAGGGGAGATGAAGGGCATGCACTGAAAATGGTATTAAAAGGGAAAAATAATCACCTCAAGTCACAGGAAAAAAAATTACCAGAAGTTTCAGGAATAAAAATAGGTTATTTGGGTTTCCTTGATTGAATTTGATCTCTGTGATGTTGCTGTCAGATGACACAACTTATATCCTTTCATAGCCCACGTTTCTTCTCTGAAGTCATAACAGGAATGGGTCCAGAAATTCCTAGAGAAGTGTCACAGATGATGGATAATTTTGGTGTGAGTTACTGCCATTACTTAAACGCAGTAATTTTTTAACTTAAATTCCTGCCCTGTTGGTCTTTTCTGTTTCTGTTTGGAATGATCTGGCTGTGAGCATATGGCCTAAGGACAAGCTCCCACTACAGTGGACTTTGTCCCCAGCAGGTTCACCATGTCATGGCAATTTGATGATCTGCCAGTGGATGCAATGTTCTGCTTCTGGAAGCATGTGAATGATCACAGTCCTCTGTCCTAAAATGAATGACCATAGAGAGGTGAAGCTGGCTGATCTGTCAATTAAGTAATTCTATGAAGGCAGAGCAATTTTGATGGAGAAGATAAAGTTAGTGAGAGTTCTGTTAATGTCAGTGGCCTTGAAATACAGCCTTGGAGGAGCTTAAACAGGATTTTTTTGTTGTTTTGGTTTTTCTTTTAAGAATCATTCTTTACCAGCTTACTGTTGTCTGCAAAACACCCCTATCCCGTGGAGGATTTTTTATGAACTTAATGGCACCAGCTAACTATGGAGGTTTATTTCCACTAAGACTGAAGCTGAAGATGGCCATGACTTCACTGAAGCTCTGAGCTGTATCAAGTTTTTCTTAGGCTCCAGAAAGCTTGTTTTTTCCCTTTTTAATAACTTTTCTTGTCTCCCTTTATCTCTTAATGATAAGAATGGTTATTATTTCTGGACCATTGAGCTAAGAGTATTTGAATTGTTTATTGGTGTTTAAAGGCTCGTGATTTTTGTGGTGGATCATATCATTCTACAATAAACAGTTAGATAAAGTGAGATGAGATGCCTCAACCTGGTGGATTAATGGTGAGTTTTAACAGAACAAGAGTTCCATGTGATGTTCTGAAGGCCCCTGAGTTCAGCCAGACCTGTCCATGCCTGCCTTTTAAGGTTTCGGACAGTCTCCAGAGACAAGTCACTGAGGATGGTTGCAGAGCAGGCAACTTTCTCCTTACAGTGGACAGACGTTCATTCTGGAGAAAAACTGCTCATCTTATGGTGCATTGCCCAGCTCTGGGGTGTAGTTTGGGTAAATCTAGTTATGATGAGTTTATATAACTCTACTGCACCAACTACATCTCACGTTAGGTTTGATCTGATGTCTAAGAGTCTGTGGCTCTTAACATAAGGTCCCTGCAGCACCTCTCTGTCAGTTCCTCAGCAGGGGAAATCTTAGGGCCTTTCTGAAATACTGCTGAAAGGAGGACAACTGGGGAGTGGAATGCAGATCTTTCACCTTTACATCAGCCCTGCCCTTGGGGGATGTTCCAGGGTGGACTGGAGTAGGCTGAGATGGGAGTAGATTGGGGCATGCCTCAGACTGACCTGTGTTTGGGTCTGTGGCTCTGATGACAGATTTAACAGGTTTTCCAAAACATTTTATCATCAGTGTGACTCAGCATCATAAAACTTGAAAGCAATAGCCAAATTGTGATCAGAAGGAGAACTTGGGGACCATCACTCCAAGTTTGGCCTATAATAAGTCAGAGTGGCATCCAGATGAGTCATGTTATTGCAAGTCTCTAAACTGATGGGTTTTTAAACACAGAAGGGGTTTGGATAAGCTTCTGAACTGAACCCAACCTTCCACTGGTTTAAGGTTCACCTTTTACTATTTGCTGTCTAACTTAGGCGAAGTCTTAAATTAAGGAAAAAACCTTAGTGTGTGTAAACATTAATCACTTTGTTTAAATATTAAGTATTAAAAGTTGCAGGTTGTTTTTTTCACTTGAGCATGGAAATATGTAACCTAATTTGCAGAGGTGTGGAAGCCAAATCAATTTTGGGACTGGAGTGAGCTCAGCTCATTGCATTTACGATGCATGTATTGCTTAGAGCTATAACCAAAATGTTTGCAATTTCACTCTGTGCCCTGGAATAGTCAATATTTGGGATAAAAAAGAAAATATTTGCAATTGTAATATTCTAATGGTAGAAAAAGAAACTGATAATGTCTGATTGCATTTGAATAAGCATTTAAGAGGACAAAACCCCAATTCTGGAAAGGATTTTGTATGTAAACAGAACTTTGCAACCTGGGAGTAGCTACATGAAACAGCAATCATAAGGTTTATATTAATAATGTACATATGCCTTCACAGGACTGGGGATGTAGATATTCTCCCTTGGAGAGCCAAACCAGAATGAAATAGAAGTATAGACTTTGCCACCGTGATATTTGTTTGGGGAAATTTTGGAAAACAAGGAACTATTGTGTAAAATGTTCCTTCTTGTTGAGGCTTGTGGTTTATCCTCCTTCCTCCTCAAACAATTACAGTTTCTCAAGAGCAACCTAAGAATTGTTGAGTGAAGGTCATTTATCTTGTAGGGTTTTCCCTAGGATTGCTTTTCACTCTGGCTGTCACAAAGATTTGATGCTGGAAACTTCCTCAATTCAATATAGAAGTAAAGTTGCTAATACTGAGCTTGAACGTGAATGTTTGGAGGCAGTTGGCTGAAGAAGAGAAAAGGCTGTGTCCATTATGAAGAAGAAATAGCCTGTTTCAGTTTGTTACCGCCTTGCTTGCCATACTGGTATCCAAAGAGCAAGAGCATTTCTACAAATGAAAACAGGAATGACAGCCAAGTGAAATATCCTCCTCATTTAAGATAGCATCCAGATCTAGTCACTTGTGTTAGCTTTGCTACTTTTTTTACCTGTTTGCTCCATGCACTGTGTGGATTTAGAAGGATAAGCAAAAGCAGACCTTCAAGCGCTGCCAACAGGAGAAAATCTGACCGCACTCAAGAGGACTTTTCTAGCCCCCTGCTTTTTCTAGTGGTGCTGGACCTTGCATCCTCACCAAAGCACATTCCTGCAAGCTGTCATATCTCCTGCTGTATGCCACTCTTCCTACAAATGCATCTATCTTTCAGTATGTGGGAATGCCCAGTTAGGAGAGCTGAATGGAGAATGGAGTTGTGAGTCAGGGACTTGGATAGCTTTAGTACCACGTGTCGTTAGCTTTCCTGTAACTAGCTTGTCATCTTGGGTTGTTGGTGTCGGAGCGTTGTGCCAGCTGATGATGGTCCAGGCATCCAGGTGGTTTCAGCTCTGTACCTGTCACAGAAGCAAACAAACAAATTCTCTGTTGTTTGTCTGGCTCCAATTGTTGCCTTTTTTGGCACTTTCAGCCGAAGACTCTTTTCCGTGTCTTTTTCCTTTCCCAGCTGCAGGCATTTCTCAAGGCCTGGACTTCACAACTGGTTTGAGGCTGTGAGTAGTGCGAGGCTCCTGCACAAAAGCTGTCACTTCCCAGGGGATCAGAGAGCTGGGCAGCCGCATGTTAACCACCCCTTCGTACGCCTGGAGTCCCAAGGCTCGCTTAATAGCTGAAAGGCAGTAGGTAGAACGAAGTTAGGCTCCTGCTGGTTTTTCTGGAGAGTGATTCAATATAGCCACTTCTATATAAAGGGCCAAAGCAACCTGAGAAGGTTAACCTGGCAAAACCATGGGTCACTGGTGTGAATCCTCACCACCGTGACACACACAGCAAAGCCTTGTGGCCGCGCTTCAGTTCCCAGAGTGACAGTACAAGGCACAGGGACCGGACCCGAGGGCTGGGAGGGACCAGTACGCACACTGCTGCTGTCTGGACTGTACCTATTATTCGGATAAGCAATCAGCTCCTGTCTCCAGGGCTGTCAATCTGGAACCTTTCAGCAGTCCTAAATTCACTTTAGAAAAATAAAATAGAGAGACAGAGAGATTAGTCAGACTTCTAAAATGCTTCAAGAAACTTTAATGTTATTATCTAAGCAGAAAGATATCCAGCAATTCCTCAGCTATTTAACATAATAGGCGGTTGCTGACAAACGACGTTATCGAGCATACACTCTTGAGTGAGGAAGAATGATACGATCTTGCTTAAATTGTATTTTAACAAACATGCCTATCTAACAATTAAGCTGGAGCAGTTTTACTCTAATAGATGCTTTTGCTGCTTAATATAGATATTTACATGTTCATTTGTAGCCCCCAGAGATCACACAGCTGCCAGACTCCCAGCTGCCACCACCCCTTTCCTCCCCCTACGACTTACTCTCAGCTTTGGCTACGAGCACTTGATCTAATGAAGCACTTTAAAATACAAATCCCACTGTTTTCTTGGCCGTGGAGTTGAGCTCACTGGGCTGTATTTGAAACAGGCTGTCTGCCAGCCAGACACCCTAAGCTAATTTTACTCCATCTGATGGCAAAATTAGCTGTTCCCCCTCCCTCCTTATCAGAATCCTGTTGCATTATGCACAATGCTACGAAAGCCTGGAAAGGGCGATCCTCCACGGTGCGCTTGGCCATTCACCCCCATCCCTCCTCCCACGATACAATGCGAGGGCTGTCCTGCCTGGGATCAGCTCTGAAGCCACCATGGGCTGTTTTGCACAGGATGGGCATACAGAAGAGGCAGCAGCTCTTCAGTCAAAACTGCTATCGGATTCACGAGGCATTTCCCAGATAAGGAGCTTACAGTGGGAGGTGGCAACAGGGAACTTGGGCGCTGGCAGCATTTTTCCATTCTCCAGTTACTGTGTGGTTCAGCTTGGGACAGGCACGAGCCTGATGTAATATGCTGTGTGCTATTTCAAGGAAACGGAGCCCATGTCCTTCAGGCCAGCCCTCGGAAAGTTTAATAGATAAGAAATCCCACTCTGAATGTTTCTTACAGTCTCAGATGAGAGAAAGTAGGTAATGCTTTCTTTTAACTCTGCTAGTGAAATATAGGTGTTTCATCTAAGAGCCAGAAGTGGGGTGCCCGGAGCTCAGCATTTAATTTTTAGCACTGATCTAGCAGAAGGAGGCAGGTAGAAATGAATACATGGCTAGTAAGTTGCGAGCTGATAGGGAAATAGGAAAGAAGTTATTTGTGGACTACTAGACCAAAAGCCACACAGTCATGTGGGTACTTGGCTCCTTTTTCCTCTGGCATAAGGATGCTTTGGTTTGCCTTCAGGTCTCATCGTTCTGGCATATGGATGAAGGATCTTCTGGTCCAGGTGCTGCCTTTTACCCCCTGGACACAGAGGCAGGATACTGAGCTGGATGGAGACTGGGATTGATTACGAGATTATTCTTATGCAGGATCCAGCAAAACTATATCCCTAAGTAACTTTTCCAGCAACAAGAAAAAAGCCCAAACTTCTCTATGAAGTGATTTGGCCTGAATAGTTATATAAGCTACAGACAAAGGGGTATACTCTCCAATATAAAGCGATTTATGTTTTCCAAGGATTTGCCCCAGACCTTTTTTTCTCTGACTTTGCATACCTTTGCGACAGCTTTGTAAAACATTGTCAAAGGTAATTCATTGTGGATTATGTTGTATTATGATCAGCTGTCCATATCAGAACAAGGGATATCCAAAATAGTTATTTCCTCCCCCTCACCACTGCTTGAGTGATAAGCCTCATACCAAAGGTGCCTGAGAGGGCTGGAAGGGCAGAGAATCTATTCCATTTGTTTTCTCCTTTAAAACAAAACCACTTTTACTTAACCACAATCAAGGAGGGAGGCAACACCACTCCACTTGGCAAACAAACTTATAGTAAGTGCACTTGCTGGAAAAATTTATAGTTTGTTCCTGAAAAACAGACTGAGTGTATTGATAGCATAGCACAATCTGACTTGTGCTTCCTGCGTGGCAAGGGAATGAGCATCCTCCCTAAGTCCAAAGCTGACCTCTCTTCTGCAAGGTGCCTTCATTTATAAAGAGGCCCAATTGGAATCAGGATGATAGAGCTATACAATGAATTTAGGAAATTCCTCCCATCCCAGAGGGAAGAAATGCTTCTTCTGAAATAACTTGTGGAGGGTGATAAGTTGCCCCCGGCAGAAGTGAGCCCTGGGCTGCTCCAAGGACAGGCAAAACACATCACTGAAATATTTTCAGTGGACACCTTTTCCTCAATTTCTGGCAAGCTTCCTAGAGATGAACTGAAGTGCCCTTGCAGAGGACCATCCCAACTAATTGAGCCTGGTAATTGGACAGCAAGCTACCAGAAAGTACCTCGAACCAAGAATTTAGCTAAATATGGAGGTGTTAATGCAGTCAACAGTGACTGGATGATTGAGGAGGATGGCTCTGGAAAGCATCTTCCAAACCACACCCAGAGAAGGAAAGCTGAGTCTCAGATAATCAGTGTCTTGGAAATATTTTCCTCTACTTAGTGTGTGTCCAAAACACCTGGAAAGAGACTCCTGCAGATCTTGCAATGAAAAGATTTCAGGCTGTGGAAAAGCTCTGCTGATGTTTGTCGCATAGCCTCTTGTCACGACCACCTTGTGAAGTGCTTTCCCATCAAGACCTGGTGGGCATCAGATTAGACAACAGGTTTTGTGTAGCTTCAAATAAAGCATTGAATGTAGGTGCTCAGTGCTTTAAAATTAAATGGTCTTAAACATGGTTTCAAAACTTCACATGGAGTGAAAAATTGAATCCCATCATTTTGAAAAGTTGGACCAAAGCATTTGGATTGTTCCAGAAAGCTTTTGTTTTCTGTTCTTTTTTATCTCTTTTGGCCAGAAACTATTAGCTTAATTTGATATAGCTTTAAAAGAAATTGTGAATGGTCCAGAATTTTACTTACTCTTAAAAAAGAAGCCAACAAAACACCAAATCTGCCTTCAAACAAATGCCCTCAGGTGTAGCTGCTTCTGAGAATAGGCCATGTGAAATGGAACAACCTAGGTTAGGACTTCATAGTGCTTTCAATAGAAAACTATGACTTTTTTTTTTTTTCTTCAGTTACTCATGCAAGCTGAAATTTTTCCTGCTGCTTCATCTCTTAAAACATTTGAGCCAAAGTAGTTTTCTCTTTCCAGGAACAAATTGGGAGGAAATTATCTTGTATTACCCATTAAAAAAACCCAAACAAATTCACAGCTGCTTCAATGTGAAACTCAAACGTTCACACAAAATGTCTTGACATTTGTTGATAGGAGATGGGGGCCTCACTCTGCTCATGTGCATTTTTCTGGTCCTAAATTTGCAGCTAATTCTGCCTCCAGCTGAGCATGGTGCGTGGTTTTGGAGCCCCTGCTTCTGAACTATTGGTGCATGGAAGAGGAAGAAACTGCTGTCTGTGCTCACGTACCAAAAATAGACCTTCATGTGCTCTCCACCCCAGTTCATTCCTGCAGCAAGGATTCGTGCTCTGAGCGAAGCAAACCTAAGCAGCATGTGATAAAAGAGCATGTGATCATAGTGTTGGGTCATTGTTGTAGTGTGTGTGCACATGGGGAACAAATTGTGATTGCACAATCAAGCATAATGCAGGGATTTCCTAATCACTGAAATCTTGACTCTGCAACCTTCTGAATTCGCTTCCATCTGTGGTGGTGTAACTCCTTGCTGTAATTGCAACAGATGGCTGGGGTTTTTTTTAAACCATGATATGGCAAAAAACTGAAATAGTAAAAAATTGAGAGTCTGGAGGTCTATGACATTATCTACTGTGTGAAGTGTCAGGTTCTGATGCGAATATGTATTTGGAATTACCAGGCTATAAAATGCAGTTTTCCTGATCAATGTGATAAAAATCCCTGCTATCTTTTTGACAGTACGCTTCCTCCTGGGTAGTGGCCAGGTAGTAACCATTTGTCACTGTAGTAACTCTTACATCTCTGTCATGGCAGCTTTGGGTGGCTGTGTTGTCCCTCTTGGTGTACCCACACTGAGCTGCAACAGAGCTCAGGCAGGTGTAACCCTGTCTGTCTTGCAGGCTGCACACTCAGGGGAGGTGATGCAAGTTTGGAGAAAGGAAATACGACTCTTTACCTGAAACATTGGCTTAACACAAGGTACATCATGAGCCCAGTGTTTTAGGGGAGCTTCAGTTTACCTTTCCAGAAAGCTTCGGAGCTCTGTAATTCCTGGCACCAAGTATGCCAAAACTGCATGCCAGAGACTCTTTAGTTGGCATTGCAGTTCAACCAGATGCATGGTGTAAATCCTGGGAAGAGTTTCCTGCCCTCCTTTGAATTTTAGAGAGCCTAAAGCAGAGGCCACAAACCATCTAAATTTTGGGGAAAGTCCTTCAGAGAAAACTCTGAACATTTTTGTTGTAAATGATCTAAGGAAAATGTCAGAATTTACCCAATTTGATATTGGGATAAGGAAAGTGGAGAGAACTAGAGTGAAGATAGGGAACAACCCCTCACTCTCCCACCAGTGCTGGGAAGAAATGTTCCTTCTCCAAATGATGTCTGCCCATCATAATAATATTGCAACTTATGAAGAAAGGGGCTGCTTTTTAGAGTTGCAGAGCTTTTATCTAGAAGTGATGCACTGATTAAAGATACTTCTTGCTCATTATTAATCAGTGTTGTCTTCATGTCCCCTGTTATTCCAAAGTTGTCTATGTAGACTCTATATGGGATAGCAGAGCACGTGGAGAAATGAGTGTCTGTGTACACTTAACAGCTGAAGGAGAGTAGTGCCTGTGTTAAAAGCTAAACCAGAGCTGTTCACAGGATGCCAGTAGGGCCAGTGATGTGAAGGGGACAGTTGGAACCCTGCTTTGTATCTGTGGGATGGCAGGTGAAAAGCTTTGGTTCCATGCTCAAGATTTTGACAGTTTGAGCAGCAGTGCAGGCAGCAAAAGAGGCCTTGGCAGAGATAAAATAGGGCAAACCTTGATACCCACATATCTGTCCTGCTTCACTATGTGCTGAGCTGCTGTAGCGTGATCCTTTGGACTCTGTATTGCTGGTAGTTATTTGGGGATTTGGTGGTTTAGTGGCAGATTTTTTGGCTGTTTTGTTTTTCAAGCCATGTATCAGCTGAGAAAAGTTACAAGTCTGTGCTGCTACATGAATTTTTTGGTCATCTTGCCTTTCTATTGTGTGGAAGGTTTTGAGAATCATTGTGGAGAGAGAGGTAAGAGAAACTTTGGGGCAGCATTACCCACTTTCCGATGCAGGGCATAGAGCTCTTCTAATTCTCCATACTGCTCACAGAGGATGCTACAGCTGCAGAGAATAATATTGTAGAACTAAAGTAACGTTATTATTTTCAGGAGATTTTCTTCACTTAATACAATCACTTGAATTTATAATTGAGGCCGCCTGCAACATCCTTTTAATCTTGTAATGGTATAACTCTATAACACTTTATTTGAAATGTCAGCATTAGGGAGGGACAGTGAGCTGAATAGCCAGAAAATGTGCAATTATTAGTACTTCTAAATAACTCGTTCAGAAAGAGGGAGAGTGAGTTGCAGACTGCATGTTCAAAGTTTTTTCCCCACCTTGGGATCCATTTTCCTCCCTAGTGGAGGTGTGGAAGAAGGGAAGCCAAAGCAATGACATAGCTTCTGCCTTTAGCTCTTGCTAGAAAAACATCCTGTTACACCTAATATCCTCTGCAGCAATCGCTTCACTGGACACAACCCAGAAAACCTTCCCACTAATGTCGGAGTCTCCCGCATATCAATAACAGCCGTTGGTGACAGCCACTTGTGAGGTGTGGCTCTGACTCATGCTTCACATTGAGCTGCTTTCTCCTGCACATCCAACCCCAAAACACGTTCGTGGAGGGGTGGCCCCACCGTGCCTCATACACTTGGTTCTGCAGCCAAATCTGGGACCCGTTCCAGCGCTGCCGGCTGCTCCTGCACTGTTTTTCCTTTTTGGTTCCTTGGGTCCCTTCTGGAGGCCTCAATACACCCTCTGTAACCTCTGGTAGTAAAACAAGACCGATGCCACCCAAAGGTGTCCTCACTGGCATCAAATGTGTGACAGGGCGCCTCTGCGTCACAGGGCAAGGCGAGTGGTTTGGGGTGTTGCATCTGCTCTCCGTTTGCATGAGGACTGGTAAGCAGTGTGGTAGATTCAGCAGGACCTGCCCCTGCGTGTTCTCCCTTGCCCTGCCCGCTTTGGGTGCTGCTCTGAAAACCTGGGGACAGAGTCCTTTTAATATGTTGACTTTTTAAATAGGTTAAAAAGCACAGGAGGAAATCAGTAATGGCAAACTGTTGGAATTATTTTCGAACCATGTTTTATTCCCTTAGTCAACTATAATGGGTCTGCAGGAGGTTTATGATGAGCTGTAAAATCTCACTGCTGAGTGTGGTGGTTTAATGGTCACAGGGACTTTCAAAAAAAGAGTATAGTTTATTTTTATGCAGCATCCTTTAAAGAAAAAAAAAATTAAAAAAAGAAAAGGTCAGGAAGTATTTTATAGGGAGGAGGTAAAATAGGCAGTGAATGCTTCCAGGAGCTGGATGCTGCTTTGGAGGGAGGTAGGGTGAAGTGGTATATAAAGAAGGATGGGTGCCATTACAAATGGGAATGATGAGGGGCGAGAATGGAAAGTGAGAGTAACAGGAAAAAGAACATGAATCGGGAGGAGTTGGACAGCACGAGATGGGAAGGTACAATTGTAGAAAGGGAAAGAAGTGGGCAAGTGAACTTTACATTTGGGGTGCGATGTGGAGGAACAAGTTTTGGCAGGAGGGGAGAGTGATGGGTTTAGTGGAAAGTGGCTGCTGAGAGGGGAAGAAGAGGGCCGAGGGCTGTGATAGCAGGGATGATGCATGAGGGAGATGTTTGCCTGAGCAAACGTGATTTATGGGAATTTAAGAAAAAGGAATTCCAATGTCACATTCACAGGAGCAGTCTTTCCAAAGGTAGTCTCAGTATGAGATTTGCATAGAAAGAAAGATTGCTAAGCAGAAACACCCTCGGGTATACCAAGCATCCAGACTCCTCTCTCAGTGAGAACTGTGCCCAAAGTTTACAGAATCTTTAAGCTTGGGGAAGACCTCTAAGATCATCAAAGTTAACACTGCCAAAGATAATACTTTGTGGTTTTAATCCTAACGGATTATATGGCTCCTGCAACATGCCCTGTGATGGCAAATCTCAAAGGAAGGCAAGAACCCATTTGAGCTAACAGATGTTCTTATATTCTGAATAAGCTGTGAAAGTAGCTCTGGTAACTCCATTGAGCAGCCAGGCCACGAATACCCAGGCACAAAGACTTGGCATGTATCAGGATTAGAAGGGCGTAAAGAGACATGGTACCTCCAGGGTGGCATTTCCTGCACTCCCTGTTGAGGAAGGAATCTCCCAACATCGTTTTAAAGTTTGCATCCAACAAGGAATCTGAAATACAGCCCCAGTATTTAACTCCTGTTAGAAGCTCCTTGTTAAGTCTTGATAATGCTCTCCCTGTATCAGAGACCTCACAGGTCTTAAGAGATGTAGAGATAGGGAGGTCTGGAGCCATTGGCAAATTGAGACAAGACATAATTTCCCTTCCCCTGAAGAATGCAAGTGAAGGAATTTTAGGCAGATGAAGTACCTGGTTTTAAAAACCAACACAATACCCCCCCACCCCCATACAAATCCCCAAACAAACCCCAGGATGTCTCATGACTGGAGAAGGAAGTAGTAAGAGAAAATACCAAAGAGCCTGAAGGCCAAAGAGCTTTTATGCCTCGCTCTAAAGAAGAGTAACACAGATTTAATGGTCTCAGGAGGAGTCATGAGGAAGCTGCAAGCAGCACAAGTAATTATAGTAAACTGTGCAGAAAATTAGCCTTTCTGAATGGAGTTATGTCTTGACCATTTGTCAGTGGATAATCCAAGCTTTTCTTTTAGAGTCTCTCAATCAGACTTTCCTATGGAGTGAAATCCTGGAAAGCCCAAAGCTCTCCTTAGGGTGCTGAAGGTTCCCCTGTCCCACCACCCTTCCCAGCTCGCTGCATCCAGGGAGCCTCAGGTGGGGCCCCCAGCAGCAGCCAGATGGATGAGGGGTGCTCTCCGTGCGAGTCTGAAGTGTCAGCCTATGGAACAGCAGTGGAAGTGCCACTGCAAATTTCCATTTGGTCTCTTTTTGCCTGAGATGAACCACCAAAAACAAGATGAAAATATCCAGGAGAGAGAGAAGTGCTGTTTTCCTCTGACCTGCTTCCCAGCCGGGTATGTGCGTGCTGCCTACTGTAGGCATTAAGGCTGTAAAAGCTTATTGTCAAATCAATTCCGCTCTTACTGAGACCGGAGAGACCAGGAGTGCACCTTGAAAGACTTTAAATCTTGCCCCTCCCTGATGATTTGCAAAGTTTAATTTCTGTAATGGGCTCTGGTGACAGAGGCATTCACTGTTTTTCCAACAGGAATTGCTGAATGTATGAATGACTCATTCTGTAGGCGGGAGATATAATGGCAGCCTTCGATATGCTGATCTAAGGGTGGGGAGGTTGTGTGGGAGGGGAGGAATGGGGTGCACTTTAAGTTAGATTATCCACCTTGCTTCCCCTGCATCACGCAGCCCCTCCTTCTCTCAAAGTCCCTTCCTGGCCCAGTATCAGGATAATGCTGAAAGAGGGAAAGGGAAGGCTGAGGGACCTCCGGTGGGAGATGAAGTTTATAATATATGCATTTGCCTGGAAATGCCATAAGAAATTAATATTTGTTACAGAAACAGTGGGACTGCATTAATATTTTAATATTAAATGAATATTTCATTTGAAAGCTTTGATTTGAAAGTGAATGAGACAGCCATGACATGAACAGTTGTGCTGTTCCTGTTAAGAAATGTTAATGATTTATTGACAATGTCGGTAGCAATAACTTTACACTGTCTCAGTTATATAATGCCTTTGAAATATTGGTAAAGTGATTACTGAGAACAAAAAGCAGGCTGGCTTCAGCAGCCCTTTGGGGAAGGAATAATGGTAGAAAAAAGTGTGATTTCCTCCAAAAGAGGATCCCACCCAGCCCCACAGGGCCAGGCTAGCTGGGGCATTGGGTGGCCACCCTCTCCCCAGCATCAGCATCCCATACCAATTTCAACCCTCTCTGTTGCTTGAAGTGCCCCAAGCCAACACGCTGCTCTGGAAGTGGCTCCTAAAAGGTAAGACCAAATCTGGAGAGACTCAGGGCTTCCCAGGGTCAGGCTCCTCAGCAGTGACTCCTGCCATAGACCTCAGTGTCTTTCCTAGCCGAAAACAACTTGCTCCAGGGTTTCTTCCAACTTTTCTGGCTGAAGATGACTCAGGGTTATCAATTAATTTTCACACGTTCAGTAATCTTAAACATCAAAAACATCTTCATCATTCAAGCAGGTTTGTTTTGTACGTTTTAAAGGGTTGTTGAAGCTGTACCTGTGGTTTCTGAGAGCTCTCTTGGGGTTTTACTCTGGGCTGTGAAAGCAGTGAGGACCAGAAGAAAGCAAACAGGTCTATTGCCACATGAGCATAGCAAGTTTAATCTCAAATTGCAGCTGAAACTGGAAGTCCTTGGCTGAATGCAGCTCCAGTGAACCTGAACTAGATGCCTACAGCCTCTAGGCATTGGTTCTGAGAACTCTGCCTATAGCTTTTAAACCTCTTGAAAACTCTTTTAAAGTAAGCTCTTGTCTGCTGAATAAATAGGGATGCAGAATATTTTTGTGACATGGTCTGTTACCCATTATCTCAGAACAAGGAAAATTCATCTAAAAAATAATTAAAGAGACACTTTGGCATGGTGTCTTGAAAGCTGTACCATGCTGTAGGTTTCCCAGTTCCAGAAATGTGTTTCTTCTTAAGGCCAATCTTTGTACAAAATTAAGAGAAAAATGAAACCTAAATTCACAATGTGACTCAATCTAAACAAACAGAGATTGTTTTTCTTCTTTTTTTTTTCTTCCTTTTTTTTCTTCTTTTTTTTCCTTCTTTTTCCCTCTTTTTCTCTCAATTTCATGCCATTGTTACAATCAGTCTTATTAAAAGTAAGTTAGTGGAATAAGGAGACAAAAACTGAATATAGGATGTGGTTTAAAGTACTGTTTCTTGAGTCTGATAATCTCTCTCATTCTCCAGTCTATATTTTTCTGATGGCAGTGTTGATGAATTTTGTGTTGGCAAGAGGTGCTAGACATAGAAGGACGGAGGCTTGAACTTGTATAATAAATGTCAGCATGTGTTTTTGTCTACTGCACCTCTTTCCTGGTCCCTCTGCTACCTTCAGGTGGATTCTAGGTGAGGTTTGGAGGAATGAAGGCTCATGATGTTCTCCCATAAATCATACCACAGAAGGCAATCAAAAAGGATCAGATCAACTTGATAACCTTGGCCATACTTGGCAAGGTTGGAAAAAGAACACCTATCACTGCAACCTTGTGAAGATGTGAACATCAAGTCCCATTTTCATTTGGTATGTCCACTGATGTAATTGGAAGGGTAGGCAGCAACATACTCTGGATTTTGGTTGGTTTGCCCCAGTCTATGCAGTGGGGCTCATCACCCCAGTCTCCTGTAGTTCAAAACTACCCACATTCCCCACGAAGTAATTGCTGTAAGCTCAATGTTCAGCTATTCTTATTAAAAGTTGGCAACATGTCCCTTGCCACAAAGCGTGCACTGTTACAGAGCACGTTTTAAGGGCTAAAATACTGAGAATACTCCTAAAAACGGTGATTTCATTTGGATAGTAACTGTTCAGTAAACTCTTCTGACAACAACTCAAGTTTGATCAAATTAAAATCAGCCCAACCATTTTTTTTTTTTTAGTAATGGACTGAACTGAAAAGATTTTGGTATCCTAGAAAGAGTTGCTAACCTTTCCAGGCAGGTCCTATAGCATTTAATAGCAAAGGGTACCTTTTTGTATAAATATTGTGAACTATGGAATTTAATGAGATTTGTATTGCACTATAGAAATGTACTTTAGAGAATTAATTTTGAAGTCTGTAGGTTTAAATGTTTTCTAAAAATAGCACTGAATATATACAGGGCTTTGTGCTTCTATGCCTATTTAGTTTGGGAGAATGTTTTCATGTATTATTTGGGTTTTCATTTGATGCATTTTTCTTTTTCCTCATTCTTTTTTAAAGCATTGGTGGCAAAGGAATGAAAGGAGGCTATTTTTTGCTACAGGATAAATTTTGATATTTCAATTCCAGTTTTGGCCTCCTGAGGAATTTTCTATTTTCTTGAGATTCTTAACCAGGTCATTCGCGTACTCATCGGTTTAATTACCTGCCTTAGCAGTGCCTCTGAGCTGCCATTTCAACAGCCAGTCCATTTAGTGTGTCCAATTCTGGGCACAGAAGTACTTGTGCAATGACAAGCAGGTTTAAAACTAGGGTAAGTGAAATACCCTCCAATACAAACAAGGTTAGAGTTTTCTCAGATCCAGTTCTCTGCAGCTTGTATTGCTGTCCATATGATGTTTTCTGGTTTTCTGTGCTAGTGGGCAAACAGGGTTTGACACTCACTCATGAGCTGTACTGCATCAGAGCGATCCGCTCCGTATCGCTGGAGAACTGGGTATCACCTCAAAGAGCAAAGGGAATTTTTGAAAATCCTGTTAAATTCATTAACAATGAGCCAGGGATAAAGTCAAAACCCTGCTTAGACATTTCGATTGAGTGTTGCCACACAACTGTAGCCAGTGGTGGGGCTTGGCTGAAAATGTATTTATACATTAAGACAGATAGAGATGGATTTCACTAGTTTAAACTCAGCTTTAGTGCAGACAAAAGCAATAGGGGGTGGCGGGGAAAGCACAGGCTGCCACCACCCGCACATATGGCAATGGTTTCCTATAATGCTTGCTATATTGTATTTATTTCACTCAGTGACATATCACAGAAAGCCACCGATGCCAAATTCTTAGCAAAAAAACCCCCCAACAAACCCAACCTGCAGCTTTCAGTGAGGGCTGTCCTCCAATTTACTTGTGTTTTGTTGTTGGTTTTCTTTTTCCTTCTGCTTTTCATCTGTCTGGTTTCCATTTCCACTCTTTCTGTTCTTTCCTTCTCCGTTGTGTTTTGTCTTGTTTTGGTTTTTTACCATATTTGAGGAATCTCAGTTGCACTGAGAAGCCTGGGAGGTATGAGTGGAATGTTTTGATTTAATACATCCCTGCCTGAACTTTCTTTTGACAAATCAATTAATATCTGTGGATTCAGGGAGGAAGAGTGTTGGGAGGTATAGGAAGATGAAGCAGCCAGGGTGCAAAGCTGGTATGAGGATGGGGAAGCTTGGCAGCACTGTTGGGATCAGGAATGGAGGACTCTTGTATGCTTGCTTCAGGTGAAAAGAGATGACAGATAAAGTTACAAGATTTTTCAAATTCTGAAGCTAAACACATAAGTGAAAAGGCTGGATATATCTCTCAGGCAGGCAGCTAGGTAATCTGGTTTTTCTGCGATGCAGATCCTGCCTGCCTTGCTCTGAACTTCAGGTTTAAGGTAGAACCCACAGTCTGGCAGAGGTTGGGTCAGATGCCGGGTGCACTGTGTTTAGTCTGACGTAGCCCCCCGTGTGAGCTTGGGGCAGAAGCTTGTCCTTAACTGCTGCTTTCTGGGTGATCCCAGGGACCCAAGCCCAGTTGAGGTGCCTGTGAGCCTTGGAATCAAGGACCTGACTTGGTCCCTGTGTGCTGGGACGACAGGGCAAACTGCTGTATTCAGATGTGCTGCTGAAGGCTGTGGCGGCCTGGCTGGGAGGGTTCCCCACTTGGCTCCATACCCTGTGTGTGCATGGGACTCTGCAGCTGTGTTTTTCAAATGCCATTCAAATGAAAGCAGAAAGGGGAAATCCCATTTCACTGGGAATAGCTCTCAAATGGAGAGAGAAGCTTTTCCTCTGAATTCTGTCTTTTGGCTTTGTTGCTGCAGAATGACACACGGTGTCTTTCTCTTGATCAATTTGTTTATCATTTGCTTGATTATCTTCTTCAATAGCAAGACATGACAGGTTTCTCTTGTTAATCCTGTTAGTACTGGCACTGGAGCAGAAATTTAGTTGAGGAAAACATTTGGGTATGTTAAACTTTCTTGTAGATGATGCCTGTGAATACCAAAACATTGCCTGATAAGTAGGGATTTTCTAGATTAATCTTGAGCTGTGTATTTCCATCCGTCTGCCTGAGTCCTGCTCCTTGTCCCTCCCCATGCATACTTACGTGCTAGCACCAGACTTTCCTTCTGGCTTTCAAAGCAGCCTCTGTGGCTCTTCTGATACAGTACCACAGTGTGCTGAGAGAGCAGCGAGAGACACCTTCATCCAGGACACACCACTCCTCCAGCAGCTGGTGCCACCCTGCCTGAGGGAGCCCATCCTGGCATGTGGGGCTGAAGAGCCGCCCTGCCACTTCTGCTGCATTCCTCCTCCAGGAGAAGGGACAATGACCTCTCTCTTTAATGTTTTAAGAGTTAGGCTAGAGAAAGATGTCAGAGCCAGAGCACTGGAAGACTGATGACCTCCTATGTATCTTCTGAGCAGGTACTCAGCTAGCAGAGGCCCCATATGCCTTTCCAAGGTAGCTCCCCTCCCTTCCCTGTACCCATGCATGCTATTTATCTTGTGGGGAAAACATTAGTTTAGGATAGTCTAGGCTCCAGACCTCACCCAGTCCTTGACCTCTGGGCTGAGGCTTGCCGTGGGGCTGTGAGTAATTAGCAGCAACTATAATTGTGTGGTTTATATTGTGAATACATGCCTCTCTGAGTAGAACGTATCTGCTAATGTACCATATGTTTACAAAGGCAGTGGACCCCTGCATAACAAGCAAGCCCCTGTCTTTTCTGTCTTAGAGATATGTGACTGACTGATGCTGTCTGCTAAGTCTTTAGTTCAGTGAAATAGGCATTTTCTCCTTCCCAGGAGCCTTCCCAATTTGATCTTGGCTGTTTTGGGAGCCTGAGTGAGTACTCCTGTGCACCCTGGAGATGAATTGGAGGTGGCCCCAGCAGAAGTCAGGGTGGGCTTGTTGGTCCTGTCATGGATACAAGTCCTCGAGTTACAGACTGCAGTGAGGAAGCCCAAACAAACTGGAAATGCTCAGGGGTGAATAGAGCAATGGCCCTGTGCAGTCCTGCTGCAGGTCATAAACCAACTACCAGTATTTGCAAATCATGAGGAACTTTTACCTTCCTGGTCAGTCTACTGCTTGTCTTGTTCCCCTTTCCTTCTCAGCCAGGTCCAATTCTCTTCCCTCAAGAAGAGGAGGAAGAGGGCATATAACCTTGGGGTGAGATGCTTTGGGAACCACATAAAACATCTTACATTCTGGAGAATCAGGGGGGTTCCTTGTGCACTCTCCTGGGTTTTACCTGTTTTTGTAAGAGCAACATTTGGGATCCCTTCTCACAGCCCCTCAGAAATTCCTCCTTGGGCAAATAGTGCAGAAGCAATAAAAACTGCTCTGCAGTTCTGGGTTTCACCATCCTGGTTTCATCTGAGGATCATAAATCTCTGGGTGAACAGACGTTTAAAATAGGTATTATTTTAGCCTCATTAAATGAGAGGAGAAAGTGAGGAAAACAGATTTTGTGTACTTCTTGGGGTTTTAAACCTGTGCAAGAGGGGCAGAGGGGCTCCAAGCAAGGTTTTTGCTACATGGGCAATGCCAGGAGGGCCTGGAGAGCTGGGAGCTCGCTCCTGCCAGAGGTACACAGGGATGCCCCTGGCCCATCCCGGGCAGTGTGGGGCCGGCTGAGCATGGTGCTGTGGGCACTTGCTGAGGCCCAGGAGGTCCTTCCTCCTCTCAGTATCTTTCGCTTTAGGCTGTGATTTTGCTGCCCCCATCAGTCTGTTGATTTAGGAACCTGCCTCCTCTGCCGGTGTGGTGCTCTCCCGTCGAGGGATATGGCCCCACAGAAGGGAGAGGTCACAAGCCTGGCCCCGGAGTCGCCCCGCGGTTCCACTGGGTCTGCTTGTACAAGCCTTGTGCATCCTCAAGTGTGCATCTTGGGTCACAGGGACGTGGCCTTGGAGTGGCAACTGGGCACCACTTTGGTGAGGTAAGGAGCTCACTTCACACCTGAGCAAGGATTTCAGCTGGGCAGTGTATCCGAAACACCCAGAATTAACAAGATACAGTCCAAATTACAACGGACCTGCTGAATTAATCAACATTTACATGGTTTAACTGAAGAGGAAGAACGCACCCCATTGCTGACATCATTTGCAGTGTCTTTTAGCTCCCACCACAATGTTGTAGAGTAGAGATTATTGCCCCACCCCCAAGAATGTATTTCAAGAATGTGGTGGAAAAAAAAAAATACAAAGGGTATGTAACTTTTCTGGAAATGTGATATTTCATGAGGGAAATTTCAAGGATAAAGTAACTGAATTCCAGGCGAACAGGGATCAGTATTGTTAGCTCTCTGCAGGGCAAGAAAAAGTGGTATGCCCAGTTTAAATAGGAATTTATAGCCACGGGCTGCAAATTACCTTATAAAAATTACTGATACCTTCATAAAGTCATCAATTATATGTTTAGTCTTGATTGTCATTTATTGCCCTCCTTAATTATTCAGTAAACTTTTCTGGATTAAATGGTATATTCCAAATGGAAGTGAAGCTGGTTTATTGTTGTAAATTAACATAGTATGTATTTTACATATGGGACAACTGGGGGAACAGCAGTAGGAAAGTCTCTTACCCACTAGCAAAGGCGGTGTAGTGCTGGTGTTCTGATTCCTGCTCAAGATAGTTTACAAACTCATGAGCAGACAGGTGGTAGTTACAAAAGACCCTTAAAATCCGAATTGTTAGTGGTGTGGAGTGTGGCAGTAAAGGCAGCCCACAGACTTGTAATTGGTTTTCATTTTTAAAAGAGGAGGAGGAAGGACAGAGGCAGAAAACATTATAAACCTGTCGAATTTACTCTGAGTCCAAGAGAGGTCTTCTGTTCAATCTTTTCCAGGACAAAACATGTTTGACATTTTTTTATTGTTGCTTTTTCAGTTATTAGCATTTCTGTGTTTTCTTGTACTCACAAGGAGCTGTGGCCACATTCCACATAACACAACCCTGTCTCAAGGTCTTGACACCAAGCGAGTGGCCGTGTCTCCTAAGAGGTGATGGACTTCATGGGATTCACAACCCAGAATGCCCAAATCCCATTTTCTTTGAAGCTATTCTCGTCTCTTTGGGTTTCATTCCTCGCTATTCTGTGGAGGCAGCGTGATTCCTATCATACCATTGTTGATTGCATAAAATATTCCCTGAATCCAACACGTTGCATTAAAATCTGCTGTCTGGGTCCTGTCTGATTCTGAACAGAGTAGCTGTTGGATTGCGTTTCAGCGATCCTCAACCCAAGCCAAGTTTGGAGAGACTTGATTGGGATATCGGTGAGGGGTAAAAACCATGCAGACCTCTGCTGTGATTGATGGAGTTGTGCACAGTGAGGACAAATATGGACAAATACTTGCCCAAAATAGTAGGGCCTTGATTCAGCTGTAACTGGCAGGCTTTTCAGCTCGACTTTCAAGAAACATTGTTTTTAATTGACCTTCATGTGAGTAATTTGAAGAGCCAACTCTGCTTTTCACGAGAGTTTCAAATGGTGGAATCTCCCATTGTATGTAAAATTTGTAGTTTTACTATATCATGAGTGATTAAACCTGACCCCCCAGGGAGCCAAAAATAATGCTGTGTGACTTCCTTGCCTAATTAACACAGAACAAATGTGAAAATGTGTACATTACATAAATTGTGTGCTAATTTGCCTTAGAGAAATACTAAATGCGAACAAGGAACGGGCATATAATTTCAAACATATTTGGGAGGTTTTGCAGTCTGCTTGCAAATAGGAGGAAAAAAAAAAGTCAAAATTTGACAAAACCATTATTTGTTATGATTTATTCACTCAGCTCTAGTCTTGAACCTGGGAGTTATTGGCAGCTTCAGCTAAGATTCCTGCTGAGTATTTCTACTTATAATGACTGCATACAGCATGTAGCTCGATGCTATTTTTTTGGCATAATATCCTAAATATCTATTTTAATTCTTGTCTTTATATGTGTATCTAGGGTTTGGGGCTTTTTTTTTTTTTCTTCTCCCTGTTTCTTGTGAAAGTGCCTCTACATGCAGGACAATATCCTGCTCCCTTTACTTAGGAGAATACTCCACTTGAGTTCAACAGGAGGATTATTCTCCTTGGGTAGAAACCCCTCTGCCAGAAGGCCCGTACATCACTTAAGTACTGGCTTAAGCAGAGAATAAATGTCCATCTGTGCAGGGTAGAATTTCATCTGTTGTCAGGGAAGTTAGATCTGACCCACAGACTTAAGGAATCCCAGATTTACTCACTATTCCTAAAATCACATCTCTTCTACTCCCTGTTCTTTATCAGTCAGGACTCAAGAGTTTATGTATCACATTTTATTTCTGTGTTTGCTGTGTCTTAGAAATAATAGTGATTGAACGCGCAATGCATCTAGAAGTAAATTTCATCTTCTCCTACTTCCTCTACCTACTCTTAATACAGAAAGCTGAGCTTTGGGCCTTTCCTCTGTAGCAAGAATACCCCAGAATTTGTTACTGGAATTGCAGTCTAATGCAGGGATGTGTTGTGCTTTGGTTGCAGTGAAGCCCTTTTTTTTTTTTGCCAGTAATATTGTAAGAGATAGAAGGTCAAATGTATTCAAACTGGAATGGTGCAGTGCCATCAAAGTGAAATGTTTCAGTAATTTTCCTTGATGATTTCAGTCAAATCATAGTGTCGCTAAGAAACATTGTGATTTCACAGAATTAGCTTTTTCCACTAGAAAATCTGGAACCCATGTTATTTAAGTTAAAGAGCCTGTTCTTTCAGGCTTAACATGGGCAAAGTTCCCGGGGACTCTGGAGAAAGCGGTGTGCCCGGTGGCAGGTCTCTTCCTGGTTTAGCTCTTATTCTAACAGATTCCTTTTAATTTTCTGAAATTTGGGGTTGATTTGCACTGTCTTCTGTGTGTTAAACAAGAATAGTAAAGTGCAGTACTTCAGCTCAGATCTTACATTGTTTCTGCCAAGCAGGGACATACCACAGAATCATAGGGGTTGGAAGGGACCTCAAGAGCTCATGGGGTCCAACCCCCTGCCAAAGCAGCTCCCCAGCTCATATTGCACAGGTTGGTGTCCAGATGGGGCTGGAATCTCTCCAGAGATGGAGACTCCACACCCCCTGGGCAGCCTGTCCCAGGGCTCCCTCACCCTCACTGGGGAAAAGTTCTTCCCCATGTTGGTGCGAAACTTCCTCTGCTCTGACTTGCAGCCATTGCCCCTTGTCCTGTCTCCACAGACACTGAAAAGGGGCTGGCCATTTCCCCCTGCATCCCATCCTTAAGTTATTTATAGACATTAATAAGGTCCCCCCTTAGTCTTCTTTTCTCCATGCTGAACAGTCCCGGTTCTTTCAGCCTTTCCTCATACGGGAGATGCTCCAGGCCCAAGTGTCTTTTTTGCAACCCTCTGAGGTCTTTGGAACATTTATGGGAGTTCAGACCATGGTTTGTTTCTTAGCTAACAATTTCCTCTTGGTTGTTGAGAGGCTTAATTGCTTTGAAGTCTTCTGTTACAATCTTCGGAGCTGTTGCCAGTATTTTGTGACTTTCTTGTAAGTAGAGCTGCTGGTGGGGGGGGGCGACCCTATGGTTCAAGGGGGCTGGGCAGCTGTAGTTCTTGTCTTCTGGTGGGGCTTTGTGGATATCTCCAAAATGCCAACTGTACATTCTTGAGTGTTTGTGAATTAGTAAGAAACTGAAAAGGCATCTCCCAGAAGCTGTGCAATTGTGCAGCAACTCTCTTTCACTGAAAAATTTACTTTCTTTAATTAAATCGTGTATATTTTAAGTGTTAATAGTCATACCAAACTTGTTAGCAGCAGGATAATCTGCCAAAGCAGGAAGGTAACAGTCCCAGGAAAAGTCTCTTGTGTGATTGCTGATGAAGGTTTATAAGAAAGTAAGATGAGACAAGTGTTAATATTGCAGTAGCAAAGGAGGGTGATGTGTGTTACTGGGCTTGAGACTGGATTCGGTGTGGTTGAACTTGGTTCTACTGGACTTCTGAGTGCGACAGTGGCCCGTAGATTCAGAGCCTGCTACTGCTAAGTCATTTTCACTGGTTAAGTACTTAGAAAAATCCTTTTTGTTGCCATCAGGGGGAGCTTTTGAGATCCTTCAGGAGTGAAAAAAAAAAATTAAAAAAAAAAAGAAAGGAGGAAAAAAAAAAGAAACGTCCCAGCTCAGAAACAGATCTACAGACCAGCAAGCAGCCAGAATCTTACCTGTGGCTACAACTAAGCCAAGGAAACCAGGGGAGCTGAATCCTTAGACTGAAAAATTAGCAATATTGAGAGAGGATTTTTTGACTCGACCCACCAATAAAATTAATAATTTTTTTTTTTAATTATTTCAAAAAAACCCAGGAGTCCTTGGAGCATTCAAAAGCCAAATCCTGCTCTGTTGCTACAGCTTCTGGAAGGCAAATGCTCTTCAAAAAGCTTCTCTCCTTTTAGCTCCTGATGATTCGATGGGGACCTTTGATGCAACATTTGGATTAGCTGCACACAACTGCACTGAGGGGGACCACAAAAGGGGGAGCCGGGCTGATTGCATAACTTTAAGAAAATAATAAGAGGAAAGGAAAGAATTAGCAAAAGAGAGAGAGAGAGAGTGAAAAAGAGAGAAAGAAAGAAAGAAAGCAATTAAAAAATATCTGAGACTCAAGTTTCAAGACTCTTTATGTGCTGCAGAGGAGCATAAGGTTTACCAGCAAAGTGCAACGGGGAGTCTGAGAGGAGAAATAGCTTTCTCTTTTGCCAAGAAAAAAAAAAATAGGAATGTGTGTTTTGGACTGGACTGAGAAAGAAAGCTGGGGAGATTGCAAAAAGGGGGGTGCAGGATTTTTGTCACATTGATCCATTCATCTTGATTGTCTTCTTTAAAAAATAAATAAGAGAGGGGGGAAA